>CM038797.1:45828300-46170867 GCA_021764765.1 Vicia sativa
CGTCTTTCATAAGGACTAATAACTCTGTCAAACTTTTATCCGACCATCCATTGCTCATTTAAGTCAGACAACTTTAACATCATTGACAACTTTGTGAATTTTGTACAACCATCATACAACGGTTTCTCTGCATCGCTACCAACCTCTCTCGAACATTTTGGGACAACCCTAAGATCTTCTTCAAGCGCTCGCAATCTCTTTCGATCATAGTCACACGCCTCGTGCAATCGCCACAGTTATAGGTCCTATTATTCCCGATTCAACATTCCTGCTATTTTCTCACCATGCAAATTCCAACATGTATAACTTCTATCAATTCCCATACCGTATTAAATGCGACGTCAACCGAAACCTGGCCAACCCGCTTTCCCATAATAAAGAACCCAAGGACACGTAATTCACTGGTCTTTGGCGAATGCAACCGCAAACTTAACGAATTGATACTTTCTAATCATCCGACAATCGACTAACGCATCCAAGTCTTATCCATGTCTTAACTAAGCTAAACAAAACAAATAATTAAGACACAAAACGTATAACGCTTTTCACTAAAATTAGTATACACGGAATGAATCCGAGCATAAAACGCAACGATTCATGCAATTTCAGCAAATTCAAAGGGCGAGAGATGATAACTAATTACAAGGCAGTAGATGATAACTAATTACCTATAGAGAAATAAGCAACTTCTAGAACCTACGAAGTGTCGGGCTTTGTAAACGATCGACTTTCACACTTCACAAGTAACCTATTCATATAAACAAGACCAAAATGAAACTCATAGTTCATGAAAATCAACATCAAAATCACATCATAAAAAATGCTTCAACATCAAGTAAATACTACGATTTGAAACGAGTCTCGAATCCAAATATGAAACAAGCTGTAGCAAGAAATGACATTGTACAATGAGAAATTGGTATTTGATTACATAATATCTAGACAATCAACTCATTATTCTATGCATAAAGTGTAACCGCATATTAGTATTTAGGTCGGGCTTTTAGAGAGCATCAAGTAACCGGGCATATTAGTATTTTTATTATAATGCGTGAATTTATATAAAATTCATTTTTAATATAATAATGAAATTAAAATATTGCAAAACATGGAAATAATATCATTGTTCACGCTAAGGAATGAGGTATCACTCTATATATATAAAAACCAAACGACGTTTGAAAAGTAATGCAAAAAATTTGTGCAACTTTGTTAGCAATATTGTGTTGAAAAGATGATGAGAAGGAAGGTGAAACTTGCATTTATCTGTAATGATACAACAAGAAAGATAACCTACAATAAAAGAAAGAAAAGTATCATTAAGAAGATAAGAGAACTCACAACTCTTTGTGATATTCTAGCTTCAGTAAGCGCTTCTTGCTTTTCTTTTGAGATATCCTCTAGGTGCAATAAGTCTTAATAATTTTTCTCACAAGTTGTCGTGGTTTGTTGATATTCTTGCAGCCAATAATACCTACAATAAATGGGGATGAACGAGACTACCAATATGCCAAATTGGGATTGAATTCGGACAAAGAGTTAGAACCCACACGACAAGAATAGAACAAACTTTTCAATGTATAGTCATTCATTTTGAACTAATGATTTTCACAGAGGTTAACCCTAACCGATCTTTGGCATTCACTCGAACCTATACATTCATGCAAGCACATACGGATGAAAACGACAGAGTAGATTTTGTAACCTAATTTTGAGAGATACCTTTGAGCTTGTGACAGAGTGAAATCGATGAAGGAATCAGGGAGGATCTTCTGGAATGGAGACTGCTACCGAATCGAGATGGCGGCACTATGGATGATGCATGGGCCTGACGGAGACGAAGGGAGGTTGTAAGATGAAGAGGTTGAAGGGTTTAGAGTTTGGCTTGGGTTTTGCGTAAAACGCGAAAAGAGTGAATAGAAGTAAACCACGCGTGTTTTGTTTATGAAAATATAATATTAAATAACCACCGTGCTTTTATCCCAAAAGCGCCGAGCCCCCACCTATAAGAGCGCCCAAAAGCTCATTACCCATCCTACCAGAAGCGTAAAAGCGCCTCATAAACCCCTACCAGCTTTTAGAAAGCGCCTCATAACCCCTTTTAGCGCTTTTTTTTCCATTTTTTTAATTTGGCATATAGCGAACTATTAGTATTTTCCAAAAGCGTCGAGGTGTGCTAATAAAAAAGCCATGAGGAATTATGGCTTTAGAAAGACTATCCAATCAACTTCATGGTGTACCTTCTCACCAAAGAATTGGTTTCAGATTCCCGATCATGCCCAGCTCATCAAAAGATGGTTATCTACTTGACTTGGTTATCTCGGTTTTGAAGAAGATATGATGCATGTCCTATTCTAGTTCTTTGATCCGAAACACCATTGCTTTACATTCCGTGATTATCGTTGGTTCCTACCTTGGAAGAGTTATCTAAGCTACTGGGATACCCATTCTTGACCAAATGTCGTTAACGGTTTAGAAAAGGTTCCGGTATGAAGACATCGCATCCGCTTTACATCTAAGCGCCGTATATTGAAGCCAATTGGGAAACTAGAAGGGTTTACTTGCTAAGTTCCTTAAGAAAGCCCGAGAATTCCTCAAAGTTATGAGTTTCCATGCATTCAAGACATTGTGGCCTTGCTAATCTATGGTTTGGTTCTATTCCTAACTCGGATCAATTCATAGATGTCAACGCCATCAAGTTGTTTCTTACTCGTAATCCTGTGCCTACTTTACTTGGAGACATCCTACATTCTCCACACTCGTACCATCAAAAGACAAGGAACTCTCATGTGTTGTATACGTTACTTTCTGTGTGGTTTATTTCGCACCTTCCTCCTCAAGAATGAACAAAGGTTGAGATGGTCTCAAAGGTTAATGTCACTCTCATTCGGATATCCGTTGGAATCTTTTCTCTCAAAAGGACTTCACATTCATTGAGCGTTGTGGAGAATTCTAACGCATAACTACTTGGTATAAGGGAGGTATCACTACAACCCTTCTCTAGCTCTACGCGGTTTGGTTTTGCTCAAGAGATGGTCCACATGATATGCTTCTCCAAGATATTGTGTTCGACTACAACCACGATCTCGCATCACCGACGAAGGTTCATACACGCTGGGGCATGGTAAAGAAGATCGATACCAAGACTTTGGGGCACCAACTCCATTCCTTGGGAACCTTACCTAAAATGGGTGCGAGCTCGAGCTCAAACCTCATGATGCCATTCACTGTTTACCAGAATTATGGCACCTGTTCTATAGGTGACGAATCCTATATTGTTCTCCATCCCGACATGCCTATTGATTTTGAAGACTTGAAGAGATCCCGGATTCAACAAAGAAGAAAGGGATACATTTGAAGCTGCATGCAAGCGAGAAGAAAGTGCTAGAGTTGACAAAGCTACTTCACGAGGAGCGAAACATCAACGCCTACCTCGCACCAAGAGGAAGCGCCCATGGGAGACTTAGAGCTTTAGGATTTTATGCTTTTTTTATTTTTCTGAACTATCTTTGTACTTAAAAAGAAAAAAGAATAAAAAGAGAACTAATAAATGTTTGTTCTGCTTGTTTAACAAATTTAAATCTCTAAGGTCCTTGAAAACATTGCATTGCATCCGATAAACATTGATATCATAGCATAACATTGCATCACAGGTACATCAAGATTGGTTTTCTTTTTCTCGCTATTTATTTTAGAAGAAATGGCTCTTGAACAGATCAAGGATCTCCGTGCTCGAATGCTGGGCCCAACAGATGTTCACCAGCTTGGTCCAAGGCCAAGAAGATCCAAGAAACTCATCAACAGGAAGAAGAGGGTTGGTGTCCTCAACATGGGCGCACGTTAAAGGTGGTCCTAAAGTGGTCACCAATAGAGCTCTCAAGGAAGTGTCAAGAATGAGGGGCGGTCAAGGGCAATGAAGAAGGCAGCCGTGGAGCCAGAAAGAGAGAGAAGATCACTATGACAATAGCCAAGACTATGAAGATGACAAGTACAAGCAACTTGAAGACCGTCTCGAATCGTGGAAAATCTGAAGATGTCGGCTGAATTTTGATGATCTGAGTCTTGTCCCTGGTGTGGTGATTCCTCCCAAGTTTAAAGTTCCTACTTTTGCCAAGTATGATGGCATTTCTTGTCCGAAGCTTCATTTGAAGTCCTATGTTCAGAAGATCAACCCCACACCGATGATGAAAGTTGTGGATGCATTATTTTCAAGAGAGTTTGTCCGAACTCAGTTGAATGGTATTATCACTAGAAAATGACAGATCCATTGGAGTGACTTAGCAAATGCTTTTACTGATAGTATAGTACAATGTTGAATTGGCACCCACTCGCATGCAACTACAGAGCATGTCTATGGGTCGTGATGAGAAATTCAAAGAGTATGCTCAGAAATGGAGAGATCTAGCAGTCAGAGTCCAACCACCCTTGTCCTAAAGGGAGTTGGTTGATATGTTTATGGAACACCGGAGGCCCATTCTTCAATCATCGATTGGAAACTCTTAGTGTTCACCGAAATGATATTGACAGGAGAACGTATTGAAGCTGGTATCAAGAGTGGGAAGATTAATGTAGAGTCATCTTCAAGTGCTGCGAAGAGATCTTTTGGTGGTAAGAAAGAAGCCAATGCTGTGTATGGTCAGAAAAGCCGCGCCAAGACCGACCGCGCTCAATCTGTGGGGGTTGTGATCTCGTCCTACATCAGACAACCTCGAGACAACGCGCTGTAGTCGAACGCACGAAGACAATTTACAAAGATCAACATGCCATTGTCACAAGCCTTGCAACACATGTTGAAAGCAGAGCTGATTACTTTGAAGGATCCTCCTCAGAGTGTCAACACTTCCTCTCCGAGATACAATCCTAATGCTAAGTGTGCTTACCAACATCCTGAAGGCACCGACAATCGACAAGCTGGGCTCAAGAACAAGATTCAAGATATGATTGAAGCTAAGCATTGAGTTTGATCCTCCCGAGACCAATGTCATCAACGCGCCTATGCCTAACCATGACAAGAGTTCCAATGCTGTTGGGGAAGATACTTATGTTTTCAACATAGATGACTTGACCATTCCTCTGATGACTGTTAAGAAGAATTTGTTGCAAGCCGGTGTCAATCCAAGATCCCGAGAATTGTCGTGGTGCCCATCTCGCACTCGATGGTTGTGCTTGGTTGAGAAGACGTGTTCAGTGCATGATGGATAACCGTGAAATACTATTCCTAAACCACCGTGGAGAGTCGTGTGAAGACATGTTTAAGAAATCAAGATCGAGGATGAATGAAACTGTACTGCTCGCATGGGATACCTTGGGGCAGCCGAGTGGAAAGTTTGATTACATGGTGAAGTACACCGCTCGAAGCTACAAGATTCCTATTGAAGATGTTAAGGTAACCGGATGAAGTGACGATTTCGAAGACCTCTTGATGTTAACACAAGGATTTCCTCTGCGATCCCAGAGTGGCACCTCTCATCATTACTTCTCCAGCTAGTTCCAGATTCCTCGACAAAGCTATTCTTGGAATTATGGAGTCGAGGTTTACTATCATGGCGCAAGCAAGACCGGCTGACCATTGAAGATCTTACAGATTGAAGCTACCATTCTCGACATTGACAACATCACCGGATCAAGTAAGGTGACAGAACAGAAGAGTATTCTCTCCAAAATCTCCTCCAAAAGACACCATGACTCCACTGCATTCCACTATTCAATCCATTCCCAAGCTAGAGGGAATAACCAAGGACTCATCGCCACGTATACCAAAGGAAGTTATCAAGACACTCCAAACGAGAAATGGAGGAAATTCAAGATTATCAAGAAAAGTGACTACAATGTTGTGAAGCTTGGGACTGCCCAAGATCTCCATGCTTGCTTCGCTCTTGGCTAAAGCTCATGCTAACGCCTTGGTGAAGTTTCTGAAGAATGCTCACGTACCGCAAGACACTACTACTGATCAATTTGAAGTTTGTATTGCTAGCCTGGCTTCCAACAACGGCTTAGGCTTCTCTGATGCTGATTTGACTCCTGCTGGAAAGAAACACAACAAAGCCTTGCACATCTCTGTTGAATGCAAGGGCATTACGTTGTCTCATGTTTTAGTGGATACCGGTTCTGCTCTGAACATCCTACCGAAGACTGCTTTTGATCGACTTGATATTGAAGGATTGGTTCTGAAGCCTAGTGACATAATTGTGAGAGCTTTTGATGGTTCTAAGCGAACAATACTTGGAGAGCTCATTCTACCTGTTAAAGTCGGTTCCCAGACTTTCGATTCTACTTTCTTTGTCATGGACATCCGTCGACTACTCTTCCCTACTTAGACGCCTTGGATACATGGGCAGGCATACTTTCTACCTTGCATCGGTCAAGTACCGATGAAAGGGAAAGTTGTTACAATATGTGGTGAAGAAGAATATATGGTCACCATCTACATCATTCGATACCTCGAGGTGAGGGTGAATTCTTCGAGTCTCCCTGCAAGCTTTTGAAACAATACCCGAGTCATGCTCACGACTCTCCTCCACTCCCTGGTTGCTAAAGTCCCACCTAGGATGGCCTCGTGAAGGATGCTCAAGTCATGAAGAAGGAGGTAGTACTATTTGGGGACAGCTCCTGATCTTCCTTTCAAACGACAAGACGGTTTAGGCTTCACCATCAAAGGTCAAGATGATACGCCGCGAACGTGCCAACTTCCTTCTCGATGACGTAGTGGAATCCATGCTATAGAAGACGATGACAACAACTTTGACATCGCAAGTGGATCTCCCAACTCCATAATGGGCTCAGAATTGAAGACTAAAGACGCATACCAATCTCCTTTAGATGTGAGTAATTGCTCTATTTTTGTTTTGCTTTTCATATTTTCTATGTTTTGAACAATAAACTCTAAAGCCTAGTGCCTTGCCCGGGGCATCATGGCTCTTTTGTGAGGGTTATTATCTGTCATTTGCATATTTTCATTCAATATAATCGTTGGACTTTTGCATTCAATTGTTTGTTTTCTTTTACTTTATCACCCCTTCAAAAAGCTGTGTTTCTTACACACACCCACGTGATACACTGCAGAATCACTCCGAATCTCGTTGATAACAACCATGCTATTGCTAAATATGACTTCGATAATCCGATCCACCAAGTCGAAGACGAAAGTGAGGAAGATTGTGAAGTGCCAGGAGAACTTGTCGATCTGCACAAAGAAGAAGATCGAGTACAACCACACAAGAGCAAGTTGAGGTTGTGAATTGGGTACTTATGGAGATGTAAAAGAGATCAAGATGCGGGTCTTGAGAGCATTGTTAAAGAGAGTTGATTCAGATGCTACGAGACTACATTGAGGTTTTTGCTTGGTCATAAGACATGCCGGTTTAGACATTGATATTGTGATACACCGATTGCCGACAAAGAAGGTTTTCTCCCAAGTGAAATGTATGTTCGTGATGCGCCCCGAGATGTCGAGAGAAAATCAAAGTCAAGTTATGAAGCTCAATATCGGTTTCTTAGTCATACTTCCTATCCACAGTGGGTGGTAATGTGGTGCCGTGCCTCAAGAAGGATGGCTAGGTACGAATGTGTGTGGATTACACAGATCCGAACAAAGCGAGTCCGAAGATGATTTCCACTTCCTCATATTGATGTTCGTTGACAACACCAAAGATAAGGTTTTCTCCTTCATGGATGGTTTCTCGGTTACAATCGATCAAATGGCTCAAGACATGGAGAAGACTACTTTTGTTACGGGCACTTTCGCTACAAGGTTATGCCGCTCGGATCGAAGAACGCTGGCGCCACTTATCGCGGCTATGGTGACGTTATTTCATGACATGATTCATCACGATGAGGTCTACATCGACGACATGATAGCTCAATCGCATCAAGAAGAACATCTTGATCATTTGCGTAAACTATTTGATGATTGAAGAAGTACAGATCGAGACTTAATCCTAACAAGTGCACCTTTGGAGTCGATCCTGAAAGCTCCTAGGGTTTGTTGTCATGGAAAAGGTATTGAGGTCCGCCAAGGTTAAAACTATTCAATCGATGCCAACCCCGCACCAGAAGGAAGTCGAGGTTTATTGGGCCGATTAAAGTACATTGTCGATTCATTGCACATCTAATCGCCTTATGAGCCAATCTTCAAGTTATTGAAGAAAGATCAAGTAGTGGAATGGAACGACGATTGCGGATCGCTTTTGACAAAATCAAAGAGTACCCTGTAATCCTCCTGCTCGATGCCGCCTACCAAGGAAGACCTCTTATCATGTACTTGAAAATGTTAGAGAACTCAATGGGGTGTGTGTTGGGGCAACATGACGAGTCTGGTCGAAAAGAGTATGCAATATACTACCTTAGCAAAAGGTTTACCGACTGTGAAACAAGATACTCATAGCTCGAGAAAACTTGCACTTTGGCTTGTCGCCGACTAAGACAAGATATGTTGACTCACACTACCTTGTTGATTTCAAGATGGATCCGATAAAATACATATTTGAGAAACCATCTCCTAAGAATACCAAGATGGCAAATGATCTTGACCGAATACGACATCAAGTACACTTCTCAGAAAGCGATCAAAGGGAGTGTAGTAGCCGATCATTTGGCTCATCAAGCCATAGATGACTATCAGTCTATGCAGTTCGAATTTCCAGATGAAGATGTTTTACTAGTTACTAATTGCGAGAACCAGGCCCGGAAGAAGGACCTGAACAAGGATCCCGATGGACCATGGTCTTTGATGGAGCCTCAAACGCACTTGGCAGTGGCATTGGCGCCATCATTACATCCCCTACAGGCAGACACACTCCTTTCACCGCCAGATTATGTTTCAGTTGCACTAACAACATGGCTGAATACGAAGCGTGCATCATGGGTATTAAAGCTGCTATTGACTTAAGAATCAATTCTTACAAGTGTATGGAGACTCAGCTTTAGTGATCAGTCAGATCAAGGGCGAGTGGGATACGAAGCATCCGAATCTCATTCCATATCGAGAGCATATCCTGAGTTTGATCCCCTACTTCGAAGAGATCACTTTCAATCACATTCCACGAGAAGAGAATCGGTTGGCAGACGCATTGGCTACTATGTCATCTATGTTCAAAGTTAGATGGGACAACGAGGCTCCCCAGATCATCATTGAGAAGTTTGACGAACCAGCATATTGTTATGAGCTTGACACAGAAGAGAAACCTTGGTACTACGACGTGAAAAGGTATCTTGAGACTCAGGAATATCCCGTAGGGGCATCTGTCAATGATAATAAGTTTTTGAGAAGGTTCGCATCCAAATTCTTCCTCAGCAACGGCATCTTATACAAGCGCAATCACGACTTGTGCTTACTCCGCTGTGTGGATCAGAAAACAGCAGAACGTATCATGGAAGAGTTACATGAAGGCGCATTTGGTACCCACTCTAGTGGACACACCATGGCTAAGAAGATTTTGAGAACAGGTTACTATTGGTCCACCATGGAAGCTGATTGTCACCGCTATGCTCGATCTTGTCACAAATGCCAAATTTACGCAGACAAAGTGCACGTACCTCCAGTACCTCTGAATGTTCTAACAGCTCCTTGGCCTTTTGAAATGTGGGGCATTGACATGATCGGAGAAATCAAGCCCACCGCTTCCAACGGACATCGTTTCATCCTTGTGGCAATTGACTATTTTACCAAGTGGGTAGTAGCCTCGTTTGCATCATACTAAGAATGTTGTGGCTCGATTCATCAAGCATAATATTATCCGTCGGTATGGCACTCTCGAAAGATTATCACAGATAACGGCTCTAACCTCAACAACAAATGATCACCGAACTCGCACGCAGCTCAAGATCAAGCATCACAACTCTTCACCTTATCGGCTAACATGAATGGCGCGGTGGCCGCCAACAAGAACATTAAGAAGATTATACAGAAGATGACAGTGACTTACAAAGATTGGCATGAGATGTTACCATTTGCTCTTTGTGGTTATCGCACTACAATACGGACATCAACAGGGGCAACCCCTTTCTCTCTTGTATACGGTATGGAAGAAGTCCTACCCATCGAGGTTCAGATACCCTCAACCAGAGTCCTCCAGATACAGTTAGCGAAGACGATGGATTCGACTCGCCTTGATCGATTAACTTGATTGATGAGAAGCGACTCGCATCCATTTGCCATGGATAGATCTATCAGAAACGGATGATCAGAGCATTTAACAAGAAGGTCAAGCACCGAGTCTACCAAGTTGGTGACCTAGTAGTCAAGCGCATCATTCTTCCACAAGGTGATCCCAGGGGCAAATGGACTCCCACCTACGAGGGACCGTTTGTAGTCAAGATAGTATTTTTCGGCGGAGCTATGATACTTAGCACCATGGATGGTGAAGACTTCCCACACCCTGTGAACGCAGACATAGTCAAAAAATACGACGCATAAAAAAGACCCGCTAGGTCGACTGCCGTAGGCAAAAATAAGGGCATCCTGGCAAACCAAAAGGGTTCGGGCAAAAATTAAGGATATATACAAAACATGTACACCCGGCAAGTCGAAAACCTGAAAAGGAGGCTTGGGCAAAAAAGGGTATCCCGGTAGACTGAAAACCCGAAAGGGCGGTCTAGGCAAAAGTTAGGGATTTAAGCGTACGACTATGTCTCGTCCCGATCACCTATTTACAGACTACTATCAGTATTCAAGATTCAAATGGCGAAAATCAATTCACTCACTTTCTACAAATGAGAGGAGATGAGTTAAAATATATGAGTACTAGCATAGTTGGAACTTAACGAGATTGTTTCCGCATAGCCTTTACTTTTCTTATGTACAAACTACTTGGCCATATCCGCATTTCAAATTAATACTTCTTTTTACAATTTTTGCTATTGTTGTTTGCATAAAGTCCAACGTTTGCTTTGAATGATTATATGCATCTGACAATAAAAATCTATTCACAAGCATGTGAAAAGTGAACATACAAAAGTAATTACTACAGGCTCCATGAATTGAGATGACGACGAAAGTCACCAAAACATTTTCCCCGCAGAGCATGATCCCCGCAGAGGTGTCGCTAACAACAAACCTTCTCCAGCGGAGTATACAGTAGCCCCCGAGCAGTGATTCCACTCAACTAAACCATGTTACATCAGTCTCCAAGCAGTAACGATTCATCACCAGCAGAGGTATCCCCAGCAAAATATCTCTCAACGATCATCACCTCCCCGGCAGCAGCAATATCCAGACCCAAGACTTGGTCAGATAGTGCATCGGAGGAAACCCACGTCTTTTATTCCCAAGCCAGAGATTTCAACGGGCTCCAGATCCTTCTAACCCGGTCTCCCAGCGACTATCAAATACTCTCCAGCAAGATCTACACGCAAGATCCCCAGTAGAGTACCTCCTAGACACTCCCCAGCAGGGTCTATGTATGAGATCCTCAACAACGTGTTTCGATCTCTACCATCCTCAACAATATATAGGCCCGAGACTTGGTCGATAGTGCATCGGAGGAATCAAAGCTATCTTTCTTCTCGTGGATTTCATCCACTTCATCCCAAATAAGTCAAGTCCTCAGGAGCATCCACATCTTCTTCAAGATGGATATGTTTTGAAATACCACAACATCTATCATTCATACATTACTCATAAAAGTCATAATTTGTGCATATGTCATCCATACATCATCATGCATCATACTTTGCATAAGACTAACGATATTCTCAAAGTTTCTCTTGTTTTTCCAAAACAGTGAAAATCACTTCAAACAGTCCGTGATTAATGCCCGCCGACGGAAAACTATCTCGAACGACCCTAGTTGTCCTCCGACAACCGGTCCAGATTATGCCCGCCGACGGAAAACTATTCAACGATCCCTAGTTGTCCTCCGGCAACCGGTCCAGATTAATGCCCAAGCCGACGGAAAACTATTCAATGACCGCCTAGTTGTCCTCCGGCAACCGGTCCAGATTAATGCCCGCCGACGGAAAACTATTTGAACGACCTTCCACGTTGTCCTCCGACAAATGATCCAGGATTAATACCCGCCGACGGAAAACTATTCGAACGATCACAAGTTATCCGATAATGTGCATTGGACCAATAAAGCACAACAGGAAGCTTCCACATTCGCCAACAATTATCCCTCGTAGTAATCAGACGAAGATGTATTCTCGACTCTCTTATTATCAACAACTACAGAGTTCTAGCGTGACGACGCTTGCCTTGGATGGCATCTTGCCCATCTCCACCACTTGACATTTCTCCGCATTGCGTATCGTGCATATTTGGTTAAAACCAATACAAACTAATAACTTCATTCAAAGATGAACACGAAGTCTAACGTGACGACCGGATGGCATCATAAGCCCATCTCCATGCTCCTTTCACTCCAAACATCTACAGAGCCTAGCGATCACTCACCTCAAAGATTGATCTTCCCATATGGCATCTTAAGCCCATCTCCGATAGTTCTCCTATCCGCATAACAATCTCAAGTCTAGCATACGACTCATTCCCCAGTGAAGTCTCCAACTCCCCAAATGGCATCCGAAGCCCATTCCAGCATCATCAATCAACAAATAGTGCAAATGTGTACTGAGTGTTCAATCATCTTCTACCTCCGCACGAAAGGCGACCATGCCAATCTAACTCTTCCAAGACAAGAAGAATGAACAGGGGTATGTCATACCCCAAAATTTTCCCTCCTACTTCTCAAGACATTTCATACATCCATACTCAAGGATTCCTCGGTTGACGATAAACCTCTCCTAGACAATCAACCCAAACTAGGGTTTGGCAATTCTCAAATCCGATGGACTTCTAACATCTCCGTGGTCATCATGCCTCATCATATGCTTCAAAGATTCTCCATGTCAAGTTTCAAGCCTTACAAGTCAAGTTTCGCATAATTGCTCGATGGTTGAAAATCAACAGATTGACAAAAGTCAATCGTTGTCAACATACCAAAGTTCATGATTTTTGGTCGACATCCTCATTTTGAAGTTACATTCATCATTTGATCAAGGGTTGATCATGATTCATCAAGAAAACTCAAGATTTGCTCAAAAGTCAAACTTTCCAAATTAGGGTTTTTCAAAGGAAAAGTCAATCGAACTTTGACCGAGCATAAATTCTTCATACTTTCTTAGAAATTTTTCCACCACCTCTCATTTTGAAGGAAATTCAATTCTCTACAACTTCATGTCTCACGAGAATGTTCAAAAATGCTTCATTTCAAGGTATGGATCAAAACATTATGTGTCCTTTTCAAAGTCAACAAAAGTCAACTTTTGTTTTGAAGATTTATTGAGCATGGAAACACCAAATGAGATGAAACCAAAGGGTTGGTTAGAGGACAGTTAGATCTTTCTAAAAAGTCCAAGAACACTCAAAAATGTGGAAAATTGAGCAAAATACACCTTGCACAAGTTGGACATTTTTGAAGAAGTGCACAAAGAGAAATACTTATGAAAATCCAAAATTTTGCAAATGGGCCTAGTTTTTCTTCATTCAAACTTGTTCCTTAGACAATTTGGAACATCCAAGCCCAATGCCACGAATTTTAGCTTTATTTTTCTATTTAATTTGGATGTTATTCATTTAAATACAAATTAAATTAAAAAATAAGATATAAAATCAAAATTAAATGCAAATTGATTTTTTCTCTCATCCTTGAGGTCCAAGCAACTCCTAAAAGCTGTCAATTTCGAAATTGGTTTTGATTTGGCAAGGAATTGATGAAAATTGATCAAAAAAGATAAGATTTGATTTTGTACAAAATCAAATAATCTTTGCATTGATTGATGATTATTTGTTCCTCACCTTTTCATCCATTATAAATATACAATGCATATCACACAAGAAAGAATGTAAAATTGCCTCAAGAACCCTAACCTAAGTCAAAAATCCGTGACATTCAAGCAATCTACAACCTTGGTTCAGTGGTTTTCAATCGATTTTGAGCATTCCATTGTGTTCCTTGGGTTGTTTAGAGTCGATCCGACCTTTACAAGTTGCAAAACCATCAAGAATCAAGCAAATACGATTTTGGTTTGTCACATTTTTTCAAAAATCGAATTGCTTATCATGCATTTTTAACATGTTTTGTTGTTTGTTTTGTGTTTAGTTTGAAGTTTGCAAACTTTTCTGGTTTAATTGCATTTCCATGGCTCAAACACGAATTACCATGATTAGGTTTTCGAACCATTGGGGTTTTCCTAAATCGGTTAAATTGGACAAAAGACCACCATCATCGTTTTTAGAATTCAATTTGCAATCGATTCATGTACTCACAATGCATTTATATTACGTGTATGAGATTTTAGAAATTATCTGAAGCGTCGAACCAAGGCCGACGCAAAATTCCTGTAATTCAAACGAAGAAGATGATGTTCGCGCGTGAATTTGAATTCTGTGAGGCGTTGCTTAAAAACAATTCGTTGTATTTTCTAAACACGTGGACGCCTAGTTCATTGGTCGTGGCAGCACGTTGTGAAGGGAAGGTCCCTGTTCAATCCCACCATGACACTTATTTTTACAAGTTTGAAAAACTAACATTTTCTTATATTTTCATATTTTCTTTTTTTAATATTTTCCATGCATTTTAATTTATCTTTAATAATTTTTATCATGCATTTAAAAAACACCAAAAATATTTATTTTTGCATACTCATCAGAAAAATATTTATTTAATTTATAAAATTAAAATTATTATTTTATGGCATATTTAATTTAATTGCTAATTTATCATTTAAATAGCTTTTAATTGTTTTTTAAATTATCAAATCAACTCCAAAAATTCCCAAAATATTATTTTATCATATTAATGTCATTATTTGCACAAAAACTTTTTCTCATTCAAAAATGCTTATTTTTACTAACATTTTCCTCTTATGCAATTTTCTTCCGTTTTCCGATTTTGCATCTGTTCACAGGTTATATCGTTTCGGACAATTTTTATCGCTTTTCTTTTCCAACTATGTAACTGCCTATGGGATATAATAGTTTGATTAGGACTTTTATTTTCCGCATTTTCAATTATGTATCTACCCCAAAGCCATGTAATAGCGTAGGATTTATCTTTTCGCACTTTATCTTTCCGCAATGTAATTTCCGCACCCTATAAACCGCTAGTAATTAGGCGTATGGCAAGATTAAAATCGGACATAGACCACTCTAAATTCCAAGATAAAATATCTGAATTGACACACTCTTTTCACACATGCACCCCTTAGGGTAATTCTCTCGTTGTTTTACTTAATTCAAATGGTCAAGTCCCTCGAACGTAGAGGTATTCTAGCACCGTTGCCTTCAAAACAGATCATCATAGTCCCTTCGATACAAAGATCATAGACCCACGATGTTGCCTACGAATACATGATCTTGACCCTCGATTGTTTCCTACGATAAATGATGATAGTCCCTTCGAATGTGCTAGGATACTTCCTACAAGTTGCTTTCTATGACCATACGATGTCCCTTTGAATGTCCCGCTTACATCCAACGAATAGGGTTACCTACCAACTAATGGTACGGATAGCACTATTCTAAAGGAATGTAAAATAACACGAAAACGACCAATTCTGAGTAGGTAATAAGACTTTTAGTTGCTTGCTCTATCAAAATACTTTTTTTTCACACCTCACACTTTTGTCAAAGTTCAAACTCTTTTTAAAATGAAACATTTCCAAACACTTTGTATACATTCCTACATGAATCATTACAAAGTCAAAGCGAAATGCCTTTTCAAAACATTTTTCAAACACACAGAAAGCACAAATTTTTAAAGTGATCTAATAGCAGCTAAGAGCCCGTAGATAACTACGGATGGAAAGGGGTGCTAATACCTTCCCTTTCCATAACCTTCTCCCTTACTCAGAATCTAACGAAGGTCTTTTTCTGTACTTTTACCTTCCCTTAATTGGATAAAAGAAAAGTCGGTGGCGACTCTTGCTATCCGCACATTTATGATACAAAAATCTCAAAGTCGGCTTCACCAGACATAAACAATCTTGCAAACAATAGACTAAATTATGCATTCATCCAAAAAAGTATTGAAAATACAAATGCAAGAATCACAAGGGCTTTTCAAGGTTGTAATGTGGCTTGGTTAACAAACAAGTGATAAGTCCTAAAGCTAATCGAAACAAAAACTTGCCTAAACACAAGGGAGTGATCAACTCACAAATTTTGAAACAATACAATTCCAATCAAACTTATTCTTCATCATAAATTTCACATCAAACACACCTCACTTATTAACATAAAATTATTCCTACTCTTTTTGTTTTTCATTTTCAAAGCTTTTCTCCTTTTTCTTTCTTGTTGTAATCTTTTTCTTTTTCTCTTAACCTTTTCTTTTCTTTTTCTTTTCTCTTAACCTCATACCAACCACAATTTAAGTATATAAACATTTCTCTCCCCAACTTGAATTCAAACAAACACTAATGTGTGAATACTCCCTACTTTCTAAGACAAGGTAAAAATCTATACAACAACATATAGTTGAGGGTTCAAGAAACAAAGAAATCAACATCCATACAAAAACAATGAATTGACACTCATAGACAAGCATCAAGTTCAAATAAAAATGGATGTTTATAAAAGTTCAAAGGGGCAAACAAACGTTCACACACTCACAAGTTGAATTGAATATTTGGCCAAGGTAGTTATGCTCAAAATCAACAAAATGCCTTGATCATTTTCTTGAAATCATACAATCAACACAAAATAAAAGATTAAGCACAATAAAATCTAGTTAAAACAAGAATGTGGACTCTCATATGTAAACAATGGAAAACTTACTCACATTTATGGGTAAAAAGGGGACTAAAGTGATTCAGTTCATAAGCAAGTAATGCAAAAAGAATGAATAGCATGGTAATTATACAAATGATAAATTTCCTAAACATGTTATGCTATAGAAAGCGATAAACGAGTACCTGACATGTACCAACTTTGAAAACTATCATTACCTTACATCCGCGAGTTGAAACGATCAAACTCAGGAAATCACCTCAAAAGTCTTCAAGTTACCGGATCAAAACTTGAGTACAAACAACAACAAAAGAATTAGAAAAACTAAATTTACAAAATTTACAACAAACAAATCTCCTCAAGCTAAACACAGAAGCTATGGAAAACAACAAATTACATAACAAAACAAAAGCAAATAACGATACAAAACTTGGTGAAAATGAATGAACAAGTCGAAAAGTGAAGATTTGAAATTAAGAGCAAGTCCTTTTAAACTTGTTAAAACAAAAGCCACCAAACAACATAAACAAACATAAACAAAAACAAACAAAACATGCTTGTTTTACGTCAGAAGCTCGACGCTTTCTTGTGTGAGCACTAGTAACCTCCTCTCATCATGCCATGGTATTGCACACCGCGCAAACCTAAAGAAAGTTTCCTAACAACCACACAACAAACGTTACAAATACGGACAACTTACAACAATACTTGAAAACAAGGAAAACACACATATGTACAAGTATAGAAAGTAAACACACAACATGTACATGTAACAATATACAAGTTCACATACAAAGCCTACAACATATACAATAATTACAAAACTCAAAACAACAGAATTATCGCAATACAGAAACAATAAAACCAATCCCCGACAACGACACCATTTTGTTGTAAAGCGACAAGCAAAGAGTTGGTATTCTTTACCGTGATATGTACTGTTAGGTTATATCGTATCGTGTCCACAAAGATTGGTTATTGATTCGTCGCTCGATAATTCTACCGTAAATGAGTTTGGGATTAAAAGAAATGAAAATAAAAGAAAAAGTAAATGAACAAAAAGTATAAAGGATACACAACTTGTCCTGAACGAATGTAAACTACCCGCTGCACTTAAATCTACCACCCAATTATACTCATTTCACGATACTGCCTTTGTCATCACATACCTCTCACAACCTTGGTTATTTCTAACCCAAATTGAGAATCCTGCTAAATCATCTCAATAGCCATGTTTGTCCTATCTCAACAACACGTAAGTCAATCACCACCTCCATAACCATGTCTAGCATACTTCACCAACGTAGAGGCATTAAGTTTAGATACTCTATAGTGAATGTTAGATCTAAACCCATTTCTAGTATTCGAAACTAGCAGATAATCATCCTAGGTAAGAATCTAAGCAATCTATCTCTAGTAAAGCTCAAATCCCTAACATAGAGTAAAACGCAAGATAACTACCAACACAAATTTGAAGCAACTTTATACAACGCCAAGCGCATAAATATACATGAGTTATGAGTAGATATACATACAAAACCCAAAAAAGAGATTACAAAGAGAAGAGAAGAAGAGGAACCAAACATTTCTTGGTTTGTCAACACCAATCGACGAGGTATTCGACCTGATCATCCAAATGCAAGCTCCAATGTTATTTTCTAAGCTCCCTAGACCAAAAATGATGTTGATGGTGTTGGGACTCAAAAGTACATAACCCATAACCTAAAATGAGTTTTAGCCCCTTTAAAGAATTCGATATCGCAGGCGCTAAGCTGGTATTTTCGCTAAGCGGGTCTCTGACCGTCTAAAAATCAAGATCTTGTTTTTGCCATATCTTGAGAATCGAACTGAATTGCCGTTTGAAGCTTTGGAAAGCTTATTAAATTTCCTATCTAACCATGACAAAATATCAATCAAATTGATGATTTTTATTCTTTGATTTTGAGCTTTATTTGTTGATGAGTTGCTCAAATCGCGCGTTTGAAGCCGTGTCTTTGACACTTTATTACTCAATGCTCCAATTATGAATGAATACCTATAGAAGAGATGAAAAACTATCAAATGATACAATATTTACACAAAAACTCAATTATGCTATTATGTACACATTTATACAAAAAGCGGGGGATTTATTCGAAGAATATCAACAAAAGAACCGATAAGTGCCACTAAACATATATACAAAATAACTAAATTTTGGCACTTATCAACGCCCCAACTTGACACATTGTTTGTCCTCAAACAAAGTCAAGTAAGCCTAAAGAAACAATGAATGATAATCAAAAATCACGAATCAACAAGTTTTAATACATAAATCAAATGTATGGTTCAAACAAAACGCATCCGACAAAATACATACTTACCACCATCCTACAACGATAACATATAAATGAAACAAATCCTAAGTACAAAAATCATGCAAAACATTCTAAAACAAAACAAGCTCAATCATGAATCACACCTACCAAAAATTCATCGGTAGATGAAGAACACACAAAGGTGAGGGATAAAAAACACTCCTCCACAATCTTGCAAACAATAGACTAAATTATGCATTCATCCAAAAAAGTATTGAAAATACAAATGCAAGAATCACAAGGGCTTTTCAAGGTTGTAATGTGGCTTGGTTAACAAACAAGTGATAAGTCCTAAAGCTAATCTAAACAAAAACTTGCCTAAACCTAAGGGAGTGATCAACTCACAAATTTTCAAACAATACAATTCCAATCAAACTTATTCTTCATCACAAATTTCACATCAAACACACCTCACTTATTAACATAAAATTATTCCTACTCTTTTGTTTTTCATTTTCAAGGCTTTTCTTTTTCTTTCTTTTGTAATCTTTTTTTTCTCTTAACCTTTTTTCTTTTTTCTTTTCTCTTAACCTCATACCAACCACAAATTTATGTATATAAACATTTCTCTCCCCAACTTGAATTCAACCAACATTAATGTGTGAATACTCCCTACTTTCTAAGACAAGGTAAACATCTATACAACAACATATAGTTGAGGGTTCAAGAAACAATGAAATCAACATCCATACAAAAAAAATGAATTGACACTCATAGACAAGCATCAAGTTCAAATAAAAATGGATGTTGATAAAAGTTCAAAGGGGCAAACAAACGTTCACGCACTCACAAGGTGAATTAAATATTTGCCAAGGTAGTTGTGCTCAAAATCAACAAAATGCCTTGATCATTTTCTTGCAATCATACAATCAACACAAAATAAAAGATTAAGCATATTAAAATCTAGTTAAAACAAGAATGTGGACTCTCATATGTAAACAATGGAAAGCTTCCTCACATTTATGGGTAAAAAGGGGACTAAAGTGATTCAATTCATGAGCAAGTAATGCAAAAAGAATGAATAGCACGGTAATTATACAAATGATAAATTTCCTAAACATGTTATGCTATAGAAAGCGATAAACGAGTACCTGACATGTACCAACTTTGAAAACTATCATTACCTTACAACCGCGAGTTGAAACGATCAAACTCAGAAAATCACCTCAAAAGTCTTCAAGTTACCGGACCAAAACTTGAGTACAAACAACAACAAAAGAATTAGAAAACAAAATTTACAAAATTTACAACAAACAAATCTCCTCAAGCTAAACACAAAGAAGCTTGGAAAACAACAAATTACATAACAAAACAAAAGCAAATAACGATACAAAACTTGGTGAAATGAATTAACAAGTCGAAAAGTGAAGATTTGAAATTAAGAGCAAGTCCTTTTTCAACTTGTTAAAACAAAAGCCACCAAACAACATAAACAAACATAAACAAAACAAACAAAACATGCTTGTTTTATGTCAAGCTCGACGCCTTTCTTGTGTGAGCACTAGTAACCTCCTCTCATCATGCCATGGTATTGCCACACCGCAAAACCTAAAGAAAGTGTCCTAACAACCACACAACAAACGTTATAAATACGAGAAAACTTACAACAATACTTGAAAACAAGGAAAACACAAATATGTACAAGTATGGAAAGTAAACACACAACATGTAATGTAACAATATACAAGTTCATATACAAAGCCTACAACATATACAATAATTACAAAACTCAAAAACAACGGAATTATCGCAATACAAAATAATAAACCCATCCCAAGAACGGCGCCATTTTGTTGTCATGTAAACCGACAAGCAAAGAGTTGGTATTCTTTACCGTGATATGTACCGTTAGGTTATATCGTATCGTGTCCACAGAGATTGGTTATTGATTCGTCGTTCGATAATTCTACCGTTAATGAGTTTGGGATTAAAAGAAATGAAAATAAAAGAAAAAAAGTAAATGAACAAAAAGTATAAAGGATACACAACTTGTCCGGAACGAATGTAAACTACCCGTCACAGACTTAAATCTACCACCCAATTATACTCAGCCTACGATACTCGTCTGTGTCATCACATACCTCTCACAACCTTGGTTATTTCTAACCCAAATTGAGAATCCTTCTAAATCATCTCTATAGCCATGTTTGGCCTATCTCAACAACACAGAAGTCAACTGCGTCACCTCCATAACCATCTCTAGCATACTTCACCAACGCAGAGGCATTAAGTTCAGATACTCTATAGTGAATGTTAGATCTAAACCCATTTCTAGTATTCAGAAACTAGCAGATAATCATCCTAGGTAAGAATCTAAGCAATCTATCTCTAGTAAAGCTCAAATCCCTAACATAGAGTAAAAACGCAAGATAACTACCAACACAAATTCGTAAAGCAAACTTTATACAACGCCAAGGGCGACAAATATACATGAGTTATGAGTAGATATACATACAAAACCCAAAAAAAGAGATTACAAAGAGAAGAGAAGAAGAGGAACCAAACATTTCTTGGTTTGTCAACACCAATCGATTTAGGATTCGATTCGATCATCCAAATGCAAGCTCCAATGTTGTTTCCTAAGCTCTAGACAAAAAATGATGTTGATGGTGTTGGGACTCAAAATACATAACCCATAACCTAAAATGAGTTTTAGCCCCTTTAAAGAATTCGATATCGCAGGCGCGCTAAGCTCGGTATTTCGCGCTAAGCGCCGGTCCCATCCCCGAAAAAATAAGCATCTTGTTTTTGCCATATCTTGAGAATCAGAACTCGAATTGCGTTTGAAGCTTTGATAGCTTATTAAATTTCCTATCTAACCATGACAAAATATCAATCAAATTGATGATTTTATTCTTTGATTTTGAGCTTTATTTGTTGATGAGTTGCTCAAATCGCGCTTGTCGTGTCTTTGACACTTTATTACTCAATGCTCCAATTATGAATGAATACCTATAAAAGAGATGAAAAACTATCAAATGATACAATATTTACACAAAACTCAATTATTCCATTATGTACACATTTATACAAAAGGTGGGATTTATTCAAGAATATCAACAAAAGAACCGATAAGTGCCACTAAACATATATACAAAATCACTAAATTTTGGCACTTATCAACTCTCCCCAACTTGACACATTGTTTGTCCTCAAACAAAGTCAAGTAAGCCTAAAGAAACAATGAATGATAATCAAAAAATCATGAATCAACAAGTTTTTAATACATAAAACAAATGTATGGTTCTAACAAAAACGTACCCGACAAAATACATACTTACCACCATCCTACAACGATAACATATAAATGAAACAAATCCTAAGTACTAAAATTATGAAAACATTCTAAAACAAAACAAGCTCAATCATGAATCACACCTAGCAAAAATTCATCGGTAGATGAAGAACACACAAAGGTGAGGGATAAAAAACACTCCTCCACAATCTTGCAAACAATAGACTAAATTATGCATTCATCCAAAAAAGTATTGAAAATACAAATGCAAGAATCACAAGGGCTTTTCAAGGTTGTAATGTGGCTTGGTTAACAAACAAGTGATAAGTCCTAAAGCTAATCGAAACAAAAACTTGCCTAAACACAAGGGAGTGATCAACTCACAAATTTTGAAACAATACAATTCCAATCAAACTTATTCTTCATCATAAATTTCACATCAAACACACCTCACTTATTAACATAAAATTATTCCTACTCTTTTTGTTTTTCATTTTCAAAGCTTTTCTCCTTTTTCTTTCTTGTTGTAATCTTTTTCTTTTTCTCTTAACCTTTTCTTTTCTTTTTCTTTTCTCTTAACCTCATACCAACCACAATTTAAGTATATAAACATTTCTCTCCCCAACTTGAATTCAAACAAACACTAATGTGTGAATACTCCCTACTTTCTAAGACAAGGTAAAAATCTATACAACAACATATAGTTGAGGGTTCAAGAAACAAAGAAATCAACATCCATACAAAAACAATGAATTGACACTCATAGACAAGCATCAAGTTCAAATAAAAATGGATGTTGATAAAAGTTCAAAGCGGCAAACAAACGTTCACGCACTCACAAGGTGAATTAAATATTTGGCCAAGGTAGTTGTGCTCAAAATCAACAAAATGCCTTGATCATTTTCTTGCAATCATACAATCAACACAAAATAAAAGACTAAGCATAATAAAATCTTGTTAAAACAAGAATGTGGACTCTCATATGTTAACAATGGAAAGCTTCCTCACATTTATGGGTAAAAAGGGGACTAAAGTGATTCAATTCATGAGCAAGTAATGCAAAAAGAATGAATAGCACGGTAATTATACAAATGATAAATTTCTTAAACATGTTATGCTATAGAAAGCGATAAACGAGTACCTGACATGTACCAACTTTGAAAACTATCATTACCATACATCCGCGAGTTGAAACGATCAAACTCAGAAAATCACCTCAAAAGTCTTCAAGTTACCGGACCAAAACTTGAGTACAAACAACAACAAAAGAATTAGAAAAACAAAATTTACAAAATTTACAACAAACAAATCTCCTCAAGCTAAACACAGAAGTCATGAAAACAACAAATTACATAACAAAACAAAAGCAAATAACGATACAAAAACTTGGTGAAAATGAATTAACAAGTCGAAAAGTGAAGATTTGAAATTAAGAGCAAGTCCTTTTTCAACTTGTTAAAACAAAAGCCACCAAACAACATAAACAAAAACAAACAAAAACATGCTTGTTTTACGTCGTAAGCTCGACGCCTTTCTTGTGTGAGCACTAGTAACCTCCTCTCATCATGCCATGGTATTGCCACACAAGAAACCTAAAGAAAGTGTCCTAACAACCACACAACAAACATTAAAAATACGAGAAAACTTACAACAATACTTGAAAACAAGGAAAAACACAAATATGTACAAGTATGGAAAGTAAACACACAACATGTAATGTAACATTATACAAGTTCATATACAAAGCCTACAACATATACAATAATTACAAAACTCAAAAACAACGGAATTATCACAATAAAAAATAAAACCAATCCCAAGAAGGCGCCATTTTGTTGCTACGAAAGCGACGAGCAAAGATTTGGTATTATTTTTACCGGTGATATATATCGTTAGGTTATATCGATCGTGTCCAAATAGATTGGTTATTGATTCGCTCGACAATTATACCGTTAATGAGTTTGGAATTAAAAGAAATGAAAATAAAAGACAAAAAGTAAATGAACCAAAAGTATAAAGGATAGACAACTTGTCCTAACAAATGTAAACTAACCGTCATGCACTTAAATCTACCACCCGCTTATACTCAAACCACGATACTTGTCTATGTCATCACATAAGTCTCACAACCTTGGTTATTTTTAACCCAAATTGATAATCCTCCTAAATCATCTCAATAGCCATGTTTGGCCTATCTCAACAACACGTAAGTCAATCAAGGCCACCTCCATAACCATCTCTAGCATACTTCACCAACGCAGAGGCATTAAGTTCAGATATTTATAGTGAATGTTAGTTCTAAACCCATTTCTAGTATTCGAAACTAACAAATAATCATCCTAGGTAAGAATCTAAGCAATCTATCTCTAGTAAAGCTCAAATCCCTAACATAGAGTAAAACCCAAGATAACTACCAACACAAATTGTAGCAAAATTTATACAACGCCAAGGGCGACAAATATACATGAGTTATGAGTATATATACATACAAAACCCAACAAAAGAGATTACAAAGAGAAGAGAAGAAGAGGAACCAAACATTTCTTGGTTTGTCAACACCAATCGATTTAGGATTCGATTCGATCATCCAAATGCAAGCTCCAATGTTGTTTTCTAAGCTCTAGACCAAAAATGATGTGATGGTGTTGGGACTCAAAATACCCAACCCATAACCTAAAATGTTTTTATCCCCTTTTAAAGAATTTTGATATCGTAGGGCGCTCTAATCCTGGTAATTTCGCGCTAAGCGTGGTCTGCACTGTCCTGAAAAAAATTAGCATCTTGTTTTTGGTGATTATTGGGTATTATATTTTTGGGGGATCCTACACCCTGATGCAGTTTCCTTAGGTAACTAGCAATAAATAATCGCGACCGCTAGGCGATACCAAAATGGTCAAAATGATGGCTACGTTAGTGCGACACTTTGATGTCCCGATGTTCTTCATGTTCATTTGAGGAAAGTATTTGGCATCCGCGGTGTCATAAGCACTAACTTAACTTTTAGAACCCTAATTGACCCATGTTGACCATTGAAACATAGTGAGATGGTCGACTTCGGTGTAGACTGAGGTTGGTTGATACTCGATACTACGCCATTAAGATTCGACTTTCTGGATGTTTTGGTCGACCACTTGGTAGTCGTATTGAAATAATGCCTACGAAAGATCAATGATATGAGATTCATAGAACCCAATTACTATTACAAGACAAGTTAGACCCACTTAAACTTTGGTGGTAGGCACCTATACCTCATGCAAGCCTTAAACCTAGGGTATTGTGTGAATTGCTTGTGCTTGCTACTTTAAACATGACATCATGACATCATAACATTTCAAGGACCTAGGGATTTATCTTTGCTCTATTTTGTAGGAATTATGGCTTCCAAGAAGACTATCCGAATCAACTTCATGGGTATACCTTCTCAACTCAAAGAATTAGTTTCGTAAGTTCCCGATCATGCTAAGGTCATCAAAAGACATGGTTATCCGCTTGACTTGGTTATCTCTAGTTTTGAAGAAGATATGATGCACGTCAGATTCCAGCTTCTTTGATCCGAAAGATCACCGCTTACGCTCCTAGATTATCATTGGTACCTACATTGGAAGAGTTCTCTAAGCTACTGGGATACCTATCCTTGATCGATACCATTCACCATTTCAAAAACCTCCAAATACGAAGACATTGTATCAACGTTACAATTAAAGCAATCAAACATCAAGCTAATTGGGAGACAAGAAGTGGAGTTAAGGGTTTGCTTGCTAAGTTTTGATAAAGAAAGCTTGAGAACTCCTAAAGGCTATGAGTTTCCATACATTCGAAGACATTTTGTCCTTGCCAATCTATGGCTTGGTGCTATTTCCTAATCCAAATCGCTTCATAGACGTGAACGCCACCAAGATATTCCTCACTGTAATCCCGGCCTACCTTACTTGGGGACATTCTACATTCTCTCCATACTGTACTATCAAAACACAAGGAACTCTCATGTGTTGCATACCGTTACTTTCCAGGTGATTTATTTTGCACCTTCCTCAATCAGTAATGAAGAACGAGCAAAGATTGAAGTGGTCTCAAAGGATGATGTCACTCTCTCATTCAAATATCCATTGGTGTCTTTTTTCTCAAAAGGACTTCACTTTTATTAAGCGTTATGGGGAATTCCCTAATGTACCACTCCTTGGCATAAGGGGAGGTATCACTTACTACCCTTCTCTAGCTCTATGGCAGTTTAGTTATGCTCGAAGAGATGGTCCTCATGATATGCTTCTCCAAGACATTGTGTTTGACTACGAAAACGATCTCCGCATTACCATCAAGATTTCAGGCACGGGGCATGGTAAAGAAGACCGATACCAAGACCTTGGGGCACAAAAATTCCATTCTAGGAGAACCTTATCTCAAATAGGTGCGAGCTCAAGCTCAAAACCTCATGATGTCGTTTACAGCTATTCTACCAATGGTTATGGAACATGTTGCTATAGGTGACAAACCCTACACCATTCTTCATCCAGACATGCCTACTAATTTTGAAGACTTGAAGATATCCTGGATTCAGCTTAGAGAAGAAAGGGATACGTTCGCAACTCAGTGTTCGCATGTCATGGCATAACATTTCATAACGGGTACATTGAAGACCAGTTTTCTTATTCTTTCATTGCTTATTTCAAATTAAATGGCTCTTGAATGACTATCAAAGATCTCCTGTGCTCGAACACCCAATTCCGTGAGATGTTCACCAACTTGGTCCAAGGCCATAAAGATTTGAAGAAGCTCATCACCGAAGTAGAAGACCGCTGGTATTCTCAACATGGGAGAAATCACAAAGTCTAGCTAGGTGGTCGACTCAACTCTCGGACAAGAGCGGTGAAACCGAAGGAAGCATCAAAAACAATGAAGGAAGCCATCATGAGTCTGAAAACGAAGAAGACTATGTGATCGAGCAGTATCCTCCTGACAACGAAAAGTACAAGCAACTTGAAGACCGTCTGAATGCTATGGAAAATCCAAAATGTCGTGGCTTAACTTTGATGATCTCGCCTTGTTCCTCGTGTGGTGATTTCACAAGTTCAAAATTCCTACCTTTGCCAAGTATGATGGCATCTCTTGCCCGTCGCATCCAAGTCCTATGTTCTAAGATCCATCCTCATATTGAAGAGGAAATTATGGATCCATTTCTTTCAACAGAGTTTATCCGAACCTTTGAGTGGTATTATCACCAGAGAGTACCCACATTCATACTTGGAATGACTTAGCGATGCTTTCTACAAACAAGATCAAGATAATGTCAATTGGCACGCACCGCATGCAACTACAGAGCATGTCTATGGGTCGTGACGAAGTTCAAGGAGTATACCCGAAATGGAGAGATCTAGCAGTAGAGTTCAACCACCCTTGTCAAAAGGGAGTTGGTTGACATGTTTATGGGTACACTAATAGCCCATTCTCCAATCATCCGATTGAAATTCTTCACCGGATTCACCGAATCGGTATTGATGACGAGCATATCAAGCCGGAATCAAGAGCGAAAAATACAAGTAGAGTCATCATCAAATACTACGAAGAGATATTTTGGTGGTAAAAGAAGCCAATGTTGTGTATGGTCAAGAGCCGTGATAAAGCTGATCGCACTCAATCCGGGGTAGTCGTGATTCCGCCCACACCAACAAGAACCTCAATGAGACAACACACGTAGCCAGAACGCGCCACGAAGACAGTTTACGAAGATCAACGTGCCATTGTCTCAAGCACTACAACACATGTTGAAAGCAGAGCTCATTACTTTGAGGGATCCTCCTCAACACGTCAACACTTCCTCTCCAAAGTACAATCCTAATGCGAGGTGTGCATATCACCAGTGGCACGACACCAACAACCGTTGGGCTCTAAAGAACAAGATTCAAGACATGATCAGTTAGAAATTGAATTCGACCCTCCCGTCGAAACTCCAAATATGATCAATGCACCAATGCCCGACCATGGTAAAAGTGCCAATGCTATTGACAATGACTCCTATGTTTAAGATGTGAACAAGCTGACTATTCCTCTGATGATTGTCAAGAAAGATTTGCTACAAGCGGTGTATGTCCGTGATGTCCCAAGACCGCCGCTGGGCATCCAATCATGGATGTGCTTGGTTGAAAAGGCGACTCAACGCATGATGGACAACCGAGAAGTGTTATTTCAAACTCCATCCGTGGAGAATCTGTGAAGACATTTCTAAGAATCTGAAGATCAAAGATGTAGACGAAGCCATACCAGAAGTCTGTGATAACTTGGGGGAACCAAGTGAAAAGTTTGATTTCATGGTTATATATACCGCTCCCAAACGTTACAAGATTCCACTCGAGGACATCAAGGCAACCGGATGGGGAGATGATTACCCAGAAGAGTATGCTGATGTGAACACAATAAGGATCACCTCTACCGATCTCACGCCTAGAGTAGCACCTCTTATTATTACCTCGACTGCACTAACCCATATTCCTATAACAAATCTATACCTTAGAATTATGGAGCCAAAGATTACTATTATGGCATCAAGCAAGAACCTTTGACCATTGAAAACATTGCAGTTGAAACTACCAATCCTGACATCGGCAACATCACCGTGTTAATTGGAAATTTGTAAAGTATGCTTAAGGGCATTGCTTAAAGGAAAAGGTCCCTACAGGTTAAGGACTAGTATTAGATGAAGTTAGTTTTTGGAAATGCTTGACAAAACCAAGTTGGAAGTACCGAAAAATACATGTCGATTAAGAAGTCGAAGCCAAACCAAATCGCTTGATCGAAATAAATTTGATCGACGGTGATATGTTGGTCGATTCGACATAAGTTGGATTGAAAGAAGGCGTTAGTCGAAATGGTCGGTTGTCAAAGTCAGTAGGCTGTGGGACTTAGGAAATTTTATTATGCCTTAAGAATATATTTAAACCGAAGCAACCGGTTCCTTCCGAGGTCATGAAGGTGAAAAGTCGAATAAGGAGATCGTGGGTAGTTGCCTCGATGATCGTGGGTTCAAGCGTTAAACGGATGGCGAAATCGTGCGGTGGTTGATTTTAAGTTTAAATCTTGTCCGCTGATTATTTTTAAAGTTACTTTATAAATACTATAAATAAGTCAAGATGTTAGAATTTTGGGGTTTTCATTTGTACCTCAAACCGCTTACAAAACTCGCCTAATTACACGCTAAAGGAAGAAAGAGTCACCAAGCCTTTGATGTACGGAATCACCATATTTCTATTTCAATGCAATAAATTTACTTTAAGTTTATCTTTACTGCTTTTTGGTTTATTTTCATCTCCTTTATCAAAAATACTTCAACGTAAAGTGTTGGTCATGAGTCACCAATTAATGTTCGCTGAGTAGTCGAATTCGTGTGTGGAAAGCCATTGTGTTGTTTCCTTAGGCTCGAAAACGCTTATGGTCCAAGGTCTTTTTCTTATAGAAGCAAGACAATATACCAAAACCTTAGACGTGTCTTGAGATCAACCGGTCGATCTCGCGAATAACCCATAGTTTAGACTTAGAGGACCAACAATTGTTTACCATTTTCCATCAGAACAAATTGGCACGCCTGGGACATTGTGCTACGTTAGATGACAAACAATACCTCCGCCAAATGCGGATGAAGTTCCATCTCGAATGTTAGGTATTGTCGACCTTGTTTCAGAATTTGCATCATTTCCCTTTGAGCAAAGACAAACCGCCTCGAGGGCCAACCGCTTCAGATCATTCTCATTCCGCAGACCACGTCGGTGAGTCCAAGGCCTGTGGTGGCCATGAGTGCCATTCCGAACACAACGATACCTCAATTTGGTACTACTACAAATCCCCCTTATGGAATTCCGTATTCCTTAATGGAGGGATATCACGACCCCAAGTGTAGCAATAGTGTTCGATAACGCAGTAATACAAACACCCTCTACAAGGATCTACAATAGGGCAAATAGGGAAATGTCTCACAACATTTAAATACTACTTTTGTGGCGATTGATGAAACAAATGGATGATAGAAACCATGACATAATTAATATGTTAACTAACCAAATGGTAAATGTGTTTAACCCTATAGTGCGTGAATCGATCGAGACTAATAGGCACCAATAAACAAACCGATAAGTTATTGCACAATTAACACGCCTGTAACTTAGGCACAACATGTAAAAGTGACGAACGAGGAATCGAATCGAATTCAATCTCTAGCTCAAAACGATTTACTTTTGATTTGTTTTTAAAAGATGCCTCAAACATCAAGCTTTATTATTTCCAAAACAAGAAAATGAGATGAAAAAGGGAAAGTGCAATACCCTAAATAAATAAAGATACGCGGTGCGACTAGCGTGAACTAGACGCAACACATCGGGGAGAGATCATGTAAGGGGTTTGTTATATAAAGGGAAGGATGTGGCACCCTATATATATATATTTATCTATAACCTTATTTATATATATGAATATTTTGATATGTTTGTGTGTTTTAATTTGCTATTCTATTCTTGGGAAAGTTTCTCCTTTAGGTTTTAAGAAAGGTAGGTTAGGCGGGTCCTAAGTTTTGTTAATATTATGCTCACAAAGATCATTGGGATCTTCTCGATACATATCCCTAGGGGAATCAGATCCGTAGCTCGGATCTAAGGGAGCTATGGTTTATTTGGTTTGAGGGAGAAAGAAGTATGCTCGCCAAGGATAAGACCTTCCGCCACGATTCTCAAAGGGAGATTGAGATAGTCGAGCAATCGTAGTTCCCACTTATGCTAGTGGAAGCAAAGGGTGTTATTAAGAGACAAAGACAAATGTCATCTTAATGAAAATGTATCTAATCTATTTCATCACATACATTTTGAAGGGTGGATTGATTAAATCTTTCATCGTAAGTATTAGGTGTTTTGCTTGAGTGTACAATGGTACCACTTACGAGTTAAGAAAGATGTTTGAAAGATGATCGAATCTTTAATTGTAAGCATTTGTGTTTTGCTTATGTACAAGCTGCTACCACTTACGCTAAAAGATTTTTGTTTGAAAAGTGTTTAAAAAGCGTTTGATTTGTATGTGATGTTATAGATGAGATACTTCTTCCATAGAGATGATAAATGTCTAAATCTCTAGGAGAAATTGATTATGGATTAGGGGGATGCTTTTAAGAAGCCCGTGGGTCCTTGTATTGTAAGCCCAAGAGGAGGCATTCCGAGGGTCATCGAGGGTCCTTGCATTGTGAGCCCAAGAGGAGGCATTCCGAGGGTCATCGAGGGTCCTTGTATGAAGCTCAAGAGGAAGCCATAGGGTATGGATGACTTTGGCTTTAAGAGTGGTTTCACCGGGAAACCATCCTCTCAGGATTCAAGAGTATTTTCACCGGGAAATCATACTCGTGGTTCTATCCTAGCATGGGTGATTCGTTGTATTGGAAGCCCAATAGGAGGTTGTTAAGAGATTTCCATGTCTCCTTCTTGTTTGATGCCCAAGAGAAGGCTAAACTCAACGAAGGAGTTCTTTTGAACGAAGCCCAAGAGGAGACTAACTCAGCAGGGGAGTTGTCTTATATGAAGCCTAAGTGGAGGCTAAACTCAACGGGTGAGTTGTCTTATACGAAGCCTAAGAGGAGGCTAACTCAATAAATGAGTTATCTTGTACAAAGCCCGAGAGGAGGCTAAAGGGAACCTAGTTGTTAGACTAGTTATTATGTTATAACTGAACAATTATATGAACGAGTGTGTGATGTGTATTCACAGGAATTTATGAAGGAAATATATAAACAAGTGTATAAAACGAGCAATTAAAGCAAGTTTAACTTGAATATATACAAAGGGTTTGGGACTTACACCTTAAGGGAGGCCCAATAGTTTCAGAGCAGTTTCACCGGGAATAATGCTCCTCTTAATACCAATGGAATCGGTGTATAAACAAGTGGATGAAAACAATCAAACGAAGTTTGTTTATACTTGACTATTTACAAAGATGATTGAATGTGTACAAGGAAATGAATATGTACACGAAAGGGTGGATATGTCCAAGGAAATAAATATGTACATAGGAGGATTGGGACTTACACCGTGAGGGAGGCCCATGATCAATTTGATAGAAATTCGAGGAAAAAACTAGTTTGGTTTATCTTCAAATCGAACTGATCATGGAAAAAGGTGTGTAAGTTTATTGAAAGGTTTTTTGAAAAGGTTTTGAAAATGATTTTGAAAATTAAAGGATATTCACAAGAAGTTTTGAAAAAGAGTAGGTTTGAAAATTAGAAAGAAAACATTTTTGAAAAGTATTAAAAATACTTAAAATGTCTCATTTTTAACCTAATAAAAATATAATCAAAAAGAAAATATTTTTCGATTTTTTTGACATAATCATAAAATAGGTATATTAAATGACAAGTGTGCAAAAAATCATCTCAAAATGAGAAGTTTTGATTGGGTTTTGAAAATGTTGAAGTTTGTTAAAAGAACTTGAGAAAATTAGTGATAAAAAGAGTTTTGGTCCTAAGGACGCTTGAACCTGTGACTTTGGCTTAGAAGTGAAGATTTTTCCATCGAGCCATTTGCTTGACTTGTCATTTAATCACCTTATTTTGAAGGAGTTTTGAAAACATTTGAAAATAAGTAAAATGAAGTTTTGAAGAAAAGGTCAAGTCGAGGTTTTAAGGAGTCGGTTGAAGTTCATAGGAAGTCAAGCTTGATGCTTCAAGGAGTCAAGCTTGATGCTTCTAAAGGAGTCGAGCTTGATGCTTCAAGGGTCAACGCCAAAAGTGCTTCAAGGAATGAGCGATGTATGCTTCAAGGAGTGAGCATCGTAATCCGATGCTTCAAGGGATGAGCCTTTATTAAAAAGGTCCTGGGATTCAACCCGGGCCTCGAGGCAGGCAAAGGACTAAGAGAGTGTTGGCAAACTGGGTGGTAATACATCCGTTATCTTAACTCAAACCACAAATATATATTATAAAACGTGAATTTAAATTTCCAGAAAAGTCAGAAAACGCGCGGAGCTCATCTTCTTCCTCCATCCTTATTTGATCCATGGATTCTTCATTTCTCAATGAAATTGCATTATCCAAACTATTAATTCCATTTATTTTAAGCTTAGAACTATTAATTTTTGTATGAACACGAAGAACCCTAATTCTAAGATTTGATCATAAAATCACGTATGTGCATGGATTTAAGCAATTGATTGAGGGTTATTGCTCAGTGATAGTGCAGAAACAAGATGGCCAAGCCTTTTTTGAACTGGAAATTAGAAATTAAAGAGTTCAAAGTTCATGCTCTTACCTCTTTCAAGTTGAATTCTGATTCTTCGAAGAAAGTGTTACAGAGCTGACTTGATGATTGTTACAGCACCACTAGGCCTTATGGAAGGTATATGGATGCTTGGCCTCTGGAGATGGTCCGATCTGTACCCAAGTCAAACTGCAGTTTTCTCAAAGTGAAATTGAATTTGATGATGGAGCTATTACAGTTCAGTGATGAGTGTTTAGAATACTCATATGAAGTGTATGGAAGGTGTTTAAAGTGAAAGATTGAATCTTGCACGAGTGGAATGGAAATTTGGAATTTTTTGGCTTAAAATGACATGTTTAGGAAGTTGGAAGTGATTTCTGAGTTTGGCTAGTTCTTGGACTAGCTTGAGGATTCTAACAACTTTCTAATGATGTTTAGAAAATATTTAAAGCCTAAGATTGCTTAGAAATTGCAAGGCTTGAAATTTGCAAATTCTCCCACTTAGAAACTTGAAAAACAATAAAGAAAGAAGGAAAGCTTGGATTATGATGCTTTGGGGTGATTTTGAATGAAGAAGTGACCTTTATTTATAGGCCAAGAATTCTGAATGGTAAGTGTAAGAGATTGGCTTGAAATTGAACAACTTGCCTTAAAAGGCAAGAAAGACATTTTTGCCATAAATGCACATGGAATATTCTTTTAACCATGGTTAAAATCTCACTTGATTTTATCTTCCTCATAATCACTCTCATCTAATATTTATCAGTTCTAACCTATCTAAATTTATGGCAAGGCTTCTAGAAGGAGGAATTTGTGAAAAATGACCGATAGTTCTTGAAAAATGACTTGTAATTTATGGTTATGGAGCTCTATGTTTTAATTTCAAAACCCTATCTATACAAAGTGTTATTTCAAGTTCTTGGACATTTTGGAAAGCTTGTAACAAGATCTACAACTTTCATGTTTTGAGTTTTTCTTGAATCAAAATGGATCTAGGTGAAAAATGGCCATGATGGATAATTTAACAAGATCTACAACTTTCAACTTTGACTTTTTGTTGACTTTTTCACATTTCTTGATTTTTTATGATCATGATGGATAATTTGAAATGATTTTATGATTGAAAAATTTGATTTGAAAAGTTGACCAAAAGTCAAAGTTTGACTTTTTTTGAACAGTTGAATTTTCATCAAATGATTCAGAATTTGTCTGATGATCAATCATGGATTTTGGAATGTTTTGAATCAAGAAATTAGGTCAAGATGTTTCATTGGTGATGTTAAGATCAATCTTCAATCAAATAGGTCATTCATTGAGCAGAAAGTCAATTCACTATCTTCGATCAAAACCCTAATTAGTCGATTCAAGGTAGATCATGAGAAAAAGTTGGGAATTTGAAGATCAAATGTTGATGATGGATTAAGATAGATAAATTGAGGTGAGTGCAGACTCAAACCCTAATTGATCATATTTTGATAAAACCCTATTTTGGCTTTAGGAGCACACACACGATCTATCCTGTTCTGAAAATGTTAGTGATGCAATGATGCATATGTGAATAATATAAGGTGGTATCTTAGGTCAAAAATGGGGGTATGACAGATGCCTCTATTTAAGTTTCTTTAATCCTTAGGTATGAAGATGAAAATCTTCGTCTCGATAGGTGTGAAGAGACTTAAATATCAGAATACGCAGATTTTGGACCTAAGATACCAAAAAATGCGAATGATGCTAAATGATTGCAGAAATTTTACCCATGACGTATCAAAGGGTGACATGCTGGGGGGAAAATTGTGAGGATGCCTCAATCTATCTAAGAAAGGAGAATCCCTGTTTGTTGGGAAACAAGCATATGTTTCATTCGGGAAAATAGATTCACAAAGCAAGTGAATATCTGTTTCGCTTTGGGAAACAAGGAGATTACCTTCTGTCGGCCTTGTGACAATGTTCGAGGTAATTAAAGATGACATTACCAATTCTCTGACCAGTGATAGTTTATGGTAATGAGTTCTGAAGATATTACCGATTATCAGCAAAGTGATAACTATAAAAAAGGTCATTTTTGAGAATTTTACTGAGTATTCAGCCTTGTGAGTAACAGACAATGATGGAAACAGATCTCAAGAGAGTTTCTATTTTCTCAGTTAAACCTTGCCGGGGATCTTTTTTTTTTTTAGAAGATGCGGGCATTTTGATTGTAAAGATATAGGTTTTTCTTCAGACAGAAAGACAACTGCGGGGATTTCTTGAACTTTCACAATTGGACTTGTTAAGAAGAACAATTGTTTTATGATAAGTTTCAAGATGAAAAGGAAATAAGCGGCTCGGATGACGAGGCTATTGCTTATAGTTTGCTGGTAGTTTTTTTGTGAAATCTAGACCTGAATTGGTTAGAGACGAGGTTCTATCTAGGAATGAACTGGAAAGAAACGGTCAATCAAGACTTTGTACCCAATGAGGAATGATCTCGATTGGGGGACGAAAAAGAATGTTTTTTTTTGCTTGGGGATAATCTACTGGAGAGATGACACACCCGCACTTGTTTTCTGGAAAAGAAGACTTCTCAGTAGTTGTTTACCTTTCAGAGGTCGAAACACTCATGGAGAAAACTGTTGAAATTCTTTCTGTGTTCACAGTTCAAAGGAAAATGCCGCTTTTATTTTAAAAATTTGAAGCAAAAATTCATTTAAAACTTTTTTAGTTTCAAAAGTGATTTTCACAAGAAAAAGCGTTATTTTGCAAAACAGAATAAAGCAAGAATTGCAAACAAATGGGCACAGGGCTCAAATTTTATTGATAGAATGGTAATTAGCCAAAGGCGTGATCCCATAGACTATTTACAAAAGTTGGAAATGGTAATTTATTGGGAAAAGGCTACATTGAAAGCAATAACCGCTATTCTCCCTAACAACTTTGAATTCCAAATGTGCTTGTTGCTTTAGAAGATTTGATTGAAGATCCGTTGATGGAAGATTCTTCAGATTGACAAAGTACGAACTGATGCAGTTGCCTTGTCATTTTGATCCTTAATTTTTGCCTAGATTGCCTTTTTAGGTTTTTAATCTACCAGGATAAATTTCTGTTTATTGTCTCTAATTTTGCCTGGACCGCCTTTTCAAGTTTTAAGTCTACCGAGACGCTATTTTTGCATAAGCCGCTCTTTTCGTGTTTTCGACTTACTAAGTCGTTCTTTGTCTTTGTAGACAAAGTATTTCTTGACTGCATCAGCATTTACAGGATGCGGGAGTTCATCACCGTCCATGGTCGTGAGAGTCATAGCACCGCCATAAAAGCTTCTTTTGATGATGTATGGGCCTTCGTAATTAGGAGTCCATTTTCCCGAGAATCGTTGAAAAGACAAAAATTTTAAGCACGAGGTCGCTTTTTGAATTCACGAGGTCGAACCTTTTGTCGAAGGCTCGCCATCCTTCTTTGATATAATTGTCCATGACACGTAGCGGTCAAACGCTTTTCTTCGATTAAGTTCAACTGGTCGTATCTGCTTTGACACCATTCGGCCTCAGATAACTTAGCTTCCATGAGAATTCTCCTTGATGGAATTTCAACTTCTACGGGGAGCACTGCTTCCATGCCTTATACTAAATAAAAAGGGGTTGCCCCTGTCGAAGTACGTACTGAAGTACGATACCCATGTAAAGAAAATGGCAGCATTTCATGCCAGTCTTTGTAAGTGATGACCATTTTCTGGACGATCTTTTTGATGTTCTTGTTGGCAGCTTCTACGACGCCGTTCATCTTTGGTCGGTAAAGAGATGAGTTATGATGCTCAATCTTGAATTCCTCACACAGTTCTTTCATCATTTTATTGTTCAAGTTCGATCCATTGTCTATAATGATTTTACTTGGAACTCCATATCGGCAAATGAGGTTGTTCTTGATGAACCTCATAACCACTTATCTTGTAATGTTGGCGTAAGATATTGCTTTGACCCATTTGGTGAAGTAATCAATACCCACTAAAATGAAGAGATGACCGTTTGACGCTTTTGGTTCAATCATCCTGATCCTGTCGATGCCCCACATGGAGAAAGGCCACGGAGAGGAAAGAACGTTGAGTAGAGTCGGTGGCACATGGATCTTATTTGTGTAGATCTGGCACTTGTGATATCTCTTAACGTGTTTACAACAATCGGATTCCATTGTTATCCAATAGTAACCTACTCTTAAGATTTTTCTCGACATTGCATGCCCATTTGAATGGGTTCCAAAGGACCCTTCATGCACTTCGTAAATTAACATATCTGCTTTGTGTCTATCCAGACATCTGAGCAAGACCATGTCGAAGTTTCTTTTGTATAGCACATCTTCATTCAAGAAGAAATTTCCAAAAAGCCTCCTTAGAGTTTTCTTATCTTTGTGCGATGCCCCGAGTGGGTACTCCTGAGTTTGAAGGAAGCGTTTGATGTCGTGGAACCACGGTTTATCATCGATGACTGCTTCAGTTGCAAACACATATGCAGTCTTTCAAGGCCCGACATCGATCTTAGGCATATCGCTCCAATGGTTAACTTTGAACATGGAAGATAGAGTGGCCAAGCCGCCTTCCATTCGACTCGATCTCGAGGAATATGATGCAATTCAACTTTGTTGAAGAAAGTCAACAAACGCCTTGCATAATCTCGGTAGGGAATCAAACCAAGATGATGAGTTTCATACTTGTCTTTGATTTGATTGATCACAAGGGCTGAATCTCCATATATGTCAAGGATCTTGATCCTTAAATCGATGGCTTCTTCGATACCCATGATACAAGCTTCGTATTCTATGATGATGTTGGTGCAATCAAATAGCAATCTGGTGGAAAACGGGATATGAGAACCCAATTTCATTTCCAAAATGTTAATCGCTCCATCAAAATTAAGCCCCATCTAGATTCTAGATCGTGACCTTCTAGGTAACGGTTTGTCACAATCTTTCATCTTTGAGTACATAACATCCTCGCTGTGGAAGTCTAACTTGAGAGATTAGTATTCATTGATCGGTTGAAAGGCCAAGTGATCAGCAAGAATGCTTCCTTTGACCGCTTTTTGGGTGCGGTACTTGATGTCATATTCAGATAATAGCATCTGCCATCGAGCGATTCTACCTGTTAAGGTAGGCTTTTCAAAGACGTACTTGATTGGATCCATTTTAGAGATTAACCAAGTCGTGTGGTTGATCATGTATCATGAGACGCTTCAAGCCCACACCAAAGCACAACATGTTTTCTCGAGCATGGAGTAACGAGTTTCACAATCTGTGAAGATTTTACTTAAGTAGTAGATGGCATGCTCCTTCTTACCGGTTTCATCTTGCTGTCCAAGCACGCAACCCATGGAATCTTCCAATACGGTAAGGTACATGATTAATGGTCTTTCTTCGATTGAGGAATCAATATTGAGGTTTTGATGTTATTCTTGATACCGCTAAATGCTCTTTGGCAATCTTCTCGTCCATACAACCTCTTGATTTTATGGAGAAGCTTGAATATTGGTCCACAAGTAGCGTCATTTGAGAGATAAATCCGAGATGTAATTCAATCGTCCAAGAAATCCTCTTACTTGCTTTTTTGTATGTGGCGTAGGCATTTCTTGAATAGCCTTGACTTTGTCAGGGTCAACTTCAATACCTCTTTGATTGACAATGAAACCTAGGAGTTTTCCAGATCTCACCCCAAAGGTGCATTTGTTAGGATTCAGACGAAGCTGATATTTCCTTAGTCGTTGAAACAACTTCAAGAGATATTCTATATGTTCTTCTTCATGTCATACTTGCTATCATGTCACGAGACTTCGATCTCTTTGTGCATCATATCATGAAAGAGAGTGGCCATTGCCCTTTGGTAAGTTGCGCCTGCATTCTTTAATCCAAACGGCATTGTTTTGTAGCAAAATGTGCCCCATAGCGTGATAAAATATGTCTTCTCCATGTCTTCGGGAGCCATTCTGATTTGATTATAACTAGAAAAACCGCCCATGAAGGAAAAGATGTTGAACTTAGTAAGCTATCCACCAAGATGACGATATGCGGTAGTGTGAAATCGCCCTTTGACTAGCTTTGCTCAAGTCCCGTAGTCAACACACATTCTCGACCTTTCCATCTTTCTTTGGGATGCACTATGTTGGCTAACCATTGAGGATATTCGAGGTGACGAGGAAACTTGCCGAGTTTTTTTGAACCTCCTTTTTGATTTTGTCACCATATCTGGATGAATCCTTCTCTTTTGTTTAATCAAGTGACCCGTTTTAATGGCAAGTGATGCTCTACGATGTTGATATTCAACTCGCATGTCCTGTAGGACCAAGAAAACACATCAACATATTCTTTGAGAAGATCTATTTCTCTTGACATTGTTGTTTAGCAGAGTCGATGCTCACTTCTTTTATGTTTTCCTCGTAACCTAAGTTGATTGTTTCAAAGGCTTTTGTGAGGTGAATGATTCTTTCCTCGTGCTTAATTAGTCGGAAATCTCATCCGGATCTCTTCTTTATCCTCTTCTTCGCCGAACATAGGGAATTCAAAGTCTAGAGAGGTCGAGAGTTATTGTGTTCAATGGATTTGTTCATTGTTAATCTGCATTTATGATTTATGTTCCATTTATTTTAGAAAAAGTATGCAAAAGTGTATGCAGATTATTATTTTTTCAAAGATGTTTTTATTGGGTTTTTTAGGATTACCATTTCCAGAAAAAGGGTAAAAAACGAAAAAACAAACACAAAATGTGGGAATCAAAACAACGCTTTATTTATGATTCACATATGAAACAAAGCCCTAAATACAAACTCATTTGTCTTGGGCAAGACAAAGAGAAAATTATTTAAAATCTAGCCCTATAAAACATCTCTTTGCCTTGGGCGGGGCGAGAGTTCAAACCAAAAGCGAGATAAACTACTTAGGACGATGAACAACAGTCTGAACCTCAACGGCTTTCCAATAGTGATGAACTCCTTGGAAGATTATGTATTGCGGTAGTTTTCCCTTTGAATCATTTGCTGTGTTGACATTGATCATTGGTCGAACAGGTTTTGAAGACTCTGGTCGGTTTACCTTGCCTTTTGTACTGCTGAGGCGTTCTTCTTCTACTTGATTGACAGGCCGAGGAGTATAGAATGCAGTATATGCGTTTTCATGTGGCATGTATTCTGGATTCTCAAGATGTACTTCCCAATCCTCTGGGTGAAGAGACTCATTATTAGAGACACTTTCCAAATCATTTTTAGAATTGTCTTCTCGATCCTCTCCAAAAATTGCGTTAATTTGGGGATAATCAAAATCTGGTTCAACAACCTCGTAGGCGATTGAAGCAAAGATTTTCATTTATGATCTCGATTGATGATTAGATTGAGAAGGCATGTATGCCTCTTCCGTTGATCGAGATATTCAGAGGATCGCCCCATCCAGCTTGGTTGGATGACTTCAATTCTAATTCTTGAACTTTCATGAGCAAGATATCTCACCATAAAGTCATATTTTCCGTTTGGTTCTCCCAAGGTATCCCAAATCTTAGGTGGGTTAGGTGGAATTTCTTCTTCATCATTTTGCAGGAACATGCGATCAAATTTGTTATAAGGAGGATAGAACGGCGTATGCGGTTCTTCCTGAGACATGTATTTAGAGTTATTAAGATAAGTCTTCCATTCTTCAGATCCGGAGAGATTGTCTTCATTTCCTTCATCAACAAGGACATTGACCTCTTGAGGAATAGGTTTTAGGAAACCTCCGCTATGGAATACTTCTTTGATCGGACGAAGAGTTGCATCCCTTTAATTGGCTTTTGGAAGTACTGGAGAAAATTAGGGTCCTGTTTTGGTTTCGTTGTTGATAGGATTTATCACTTGTCCCCAACCGGCAGCAGTACCATTCTTCACTATCTGCGCTGCTTCTTTGTAGGAGGAGATAGATGATCTATTTTTCTTTGTAGATTCATCTTCTAACGAAAGTCCTTGAATCAGGTCCCTTCAACATCATCGAATGATGAAAGAAAAAGTGACAAATGACTTACCAATAAAGCTTGTTCACCAATAACGGTTACTAGTTTTCCATTTGTCATAAATTTCTAGTGGAGCGTGGATGTTACTGCTCCTGCTTCATGTATCCAAGGTCGTCCTAACAAACAATCAGAAGTACGGCACGCCCATGACCTGGAAAGTGATTTGAAAAGTATGTGGACCAATCGTCATCGGAAGGTCAACTTCTCCAATAACGGATTTTCTTGATCCATCGAAGGCTTTGACTATTACATCAATTTCATTGGTGTTCTTTGTAAGATAAACAAGCAAGGGTCATTTTTGGCATTACATTCAAGGATGAGCTAGTGTCCACTAGTACGTTAGATAGAGAATATGATTGGCAATTCATAGAGATATGTAGAGCAAAATTGTGATCTCTTCCCTCCTCTGGGAGTTCTTCATCAGTGAAGCTCAAGTTGTTGCAAGCTGTTATGTTGCCTACAATTCCACCAAATTGATTTGTAGTCATATCGTGATCTACGAAGCTTGATCCAACACTTTCATCAAGGCATCTCGTGGGCTTCAATTCAAAAGCAAAGAGAGTATTGAGATTTTGAGGAGTCTCGATCGCTGATCTACAACTTTGTACTCACTCTTCTTGATCGCCTTTAGAATTTCGTCAAAGTCCGAATTGATATTGGTTCCATCAGCACTAATGTTGAAGTCTGATTACCAACGGAAATTCTATAGGATTCTCAACAGTACATCAACAGGATTTTGTCTAATCGTAGCAATAGGGCGCTTGGTGGCAACGGGTATGCACACCACTCCGAGTTACTCGTCCTACTACGATGTTAACTATGGCGAAAGAGTAGGTATGGGTATTTCTTCCCATTTTCCATCATAGTTGTGTTGTATAAGAAACCGCTTTGTCGAGTCATAAGGAACAGTCCAGAGATGATCAAAGGAGAGTCGAACCCTTGACTATTGTATTCAACCTCTACGCGTTGGGTATTGTAGTGAGGGATAATGACGCTACTCGGAATTTTCGAGTTGATATCCGAGACTAAAAGCTCATGCGAATAATACCTACCATGTTTACGCCATTATCATTCCTATTTCGAAAATTTGAATGTCACCGATGTCTATTAACCGGTCGTGATTTACGACATCCTCGAGAATCAGAAATAGATTCTACAAGTGTATAGTCATGTTTAGCAAAACACCCATTGTGTTGAATGTAGCGTAGTAGCACCAAGCTTTCTAATCAAATTTACATTTGTGATTGGGTATCGATCTAAATTTTTGGCTATCAAATTCACAGCGTGTCCTCCATGATTAGGAAGTGGATTCGCTTGCACATTCGGATTTGTATTCCTAAAAGAAAGAAGATTAGCCTTAACTAATCTTTGAACTTCGGCTTTCAATGCTATACAGTGTTCGAGATCATGACCTGGTGCCCCTTGATGAAAAGGGCAAGACACATCTGTTTTGTACCACCAAGGTAATTTATCAGGTACTGGAGGTGGTATTCTTGTTTGAACAAGATTTCTTTCTATCAGGGCAGGATATAATTCCATGTAAGACATCGGAATTGGATCAAACTGCGAGATTCTAGGGGTACGATTCTGATTGTTGTTGAGTTGTTGAGCATGTTGTCGAGGCTGCTGATCTTGCTGGAATTGTGGGGTAATTCCCATGTTTGAAGTTGTACTAACAACTAGTGCGACCGTGGCTACCGTTGTTGTGATTGAACTTTTCCCGGTTTCCTGGATACCATTCCAACGCCATGTTCTTTCTTCTTCACGAAACCGCCCAATTCTATTGGTTCCGCTTGAAGATCCCACTTTAGTTAAGCATCCCGCCGAGTCCTTCTTCTAGTCGCATCCCATATTTACCATTTCAAGAACGCACTGGAGCGCGATCATGCTCAGAGTAGAAAGGGCCAAGAGTATTCAAGAAGATCTTGGTCATTTCTTTTTCTTCTAATGGTGGATTAACTTGGCAGCAATTTCCTCCAACGCTATGATTCTTTGAAAGTCTCCTTTTCCTTTGAGACATTGACCGAGTTGATCTCGATCCGAGCCATGTCCGATTGAATTTGTATCACGAACAAAAGCTTCGCCTAGGTCATTGAAAGTTCGAACGTTCGCACTATCCAATCCCATGTACCACTTCAGAGCGGCGCCAGTAAGATTGTCTTGGAAATAGTGAATGAGCAATTGATGATTGTCATTATATGTAGACATCTTCCTAGCGTATATTGTAAGATGACTTTGGGCAAGAGTTTCCTCGATTTTTCAAGTCGGAGACTTTGAACTTAGCGGGTATCCTTACGCGAGGAACCAAACACAAATCGTGGGCATTCTTCCCAAACAAATCCTTTCCACGGATTATTTTGATCTCTAGCTGCATCTTATGGAACTGTTCCTAGAGGTCTTCCATTTGGCCACGAGGATTCGTGTTTTCGCCTAGGTTATGATAGACTTCTTCGTTCGCAGTAGCGTGAACCACAGAAGCTGAATTTGTCATAATCAATTGAGAAACCGACATAGTGACTTGAGGAATGGTTACCCGTTATGGAGTAAACGTTGAGTTCTGCAAAGTAGGAACCTCAGTTGTGGTTGTCGGTACTTCAGAAGTGTTTTGACAAAATCCAATACCGAAATTAAAAGGCATGCCCCATGTATAACCTTCTGGCATACTGAAAAGAGGATTACTGACTGCAACAGCAAAAACTGGAGTAGTAGTGATCTCTGAAATCGTCACTTGATTTTGACTGTTTGATGTTGATTGCTGATTTTGCGCAGCTACCAACGAGCTTACCAAAGAAGTGAGTCTTTCCACCTCTTCTTGAAGTGTGGTTACTGTACCACGAAGCTCAATATTCTCTTGTTCAAAATCTTCCATTGCTTTTCTTCTATTTGCACGAGTATTGTATCTGCGAGCTGACTGTGAACGTAGTCGAGAAACTCTAAGACGCGACAACTTGACGATCTCTGGAAAAAATTCCAAAAGATAAGACTCTAAATAACAAACTCGAGATGCAAAGTATGATGCATGATTATGAATGCAAAGAGAAAAGAATTTTCAAAGAATTTACGCTAAAAGAGAAATTTCTTGCAAACATTTGGATGGAAAACTCTTATTTTATTAATATTCGAAAGAAGATTACAACAAGTTTTTGGAGCATAGCTCTTACAATGATAGAATAAATGATAAAGATAAAGCTAAACTAATTAAGCGTCTTCGTCTGATGAAGAACCAAATGCTTAATGCAGCTTTAACTTTAGGATTTCTTTCCCATAGTAAGCTTTTAGCTCAGCTTTCTCGGCTTTTAGCTTGTTAATGACTTTTTTCCAATCGTCTGGAGCAGGATTGCTAATTGTAATTTCTTCAAGCTTTCTTTTCCTTTCTTTGATTTATTTCTTGATCGCGTCATCTTTTCGACGAATCTTCTCATCTTTCTCCATGAGCCATCCATCTTGAAATTAGAGCGTTTTTTCATGATCTTTGACTTGCTTCTTAAGCTTTACATTCTCAAGGTCAGTCTTAAGAAACTTGTCTTCCAAAGCTTCTTTCTCTAGCCTCATCTTAGCCAAAGCTTCTTGGTATTCTCCCATAGTCTCAATGGGAATGGTGGTCGATTTAGATACCACTGAGAACATGGGTTCTTCATAAGCATAAGGCATTCGGAATTCCTTCGCTCTTTTCTTTACCTAAGAAGTGTAGATTTCCATGGCTACATAATTCCTTGGATCACCTTTTTCTTTCCTTCGAATGTGATGCCAAGCTCTTATCATTCTGGCTTTCAATCCTTGGGAATCTTCCCCTTCATGATAAAAGTAATTTTCTACTGTAAAACCAAGGGGTTTACTGGAGTTTAAGTACCCAAGTTGACGTCTTGCCAAAAATGGGTTGTAGTTAATTCCTCCTTTCGTAGCAATGAGAGGTACGTTGACAAATTCTCCACAGCTTTCAATGATTTCCATCTCATTGTTGGACAAGGTATACCAATGGATATTGTTATTAGTAAGAGACATGAGTCTTCGAGACCAATGCCAACCATTTTTATTTTCTCGGAAGATGGGAGACTTAGGCAAGTGTGAGACAATCCATTTGAATAACAGAGGTACACAACACACGATAATTTCATCTTCTTGACGATTCCTATGATGAATGGAGAAATACGTGTCACCAAGCCAAGTGGGAACGAGATTTCCAATTAGAAAGATCCTTATGGCGTTGATATCAATGAAACTTGGGACGTTGGGAAACAACACCAATCCATAAATGAGCAAAGCCAAACCAGCTTCAAAAGCTACCATGCTACCGGCTTCGGAAAAATTAAAAGCCTTCTCCATTAGGAACTTTGAAGTTAGTCCTAAGAGATTTCCTTTGGTAGTCAAGTTTTTGTCTATCTCAGATTTCCTTAAGTGAGTCATCGCTGCAATGACTGGTGGCTTAGGAATGGCTTCCAAAACGTTGAAAGGTACCTTGTCAGACACTAAGATACCTAAGATATGTGCATACTCTTCCAAAGTAGGCATCAACTGATAATTAGGGAAAGTGAAACAGCGATAGACTGGAACGTAGAATTGAACCAAAGTTTTGAGAAGTCCTTCATCAACATTAGTGTTCAGGACAATTAAAAGAGTTCCATAGCGTTTTCTGAAATCCAAGGGATCTTAAACCAAGGATGCTAACTCTTTTAACTTCCTACGTTAGGAATTCTAAAACCGTATCTCTTGGTATATCTTCTTCTTACGTCCATCCCTCTAACCTAAAATGTTTACAAAGATAAATCTCTAAATTCTTTGGAAATGGGAAGAGAAATGAGAATTTGAGGTTTTTGAATGAATGCATGAATGCCATCAAGATACACACATGGTTAGTGGTTATACACACGTTTAAGCTTTTGAAGTCACGAGCATGAGGCCAATGATAAGAACCAAACGTGGGTAAGTTCTAAGGGCTTATTCACCTACAAAACATGTTCTACTGATAATACAGGTTCAACGCTTCTCTTTGAAATATTATCGAATTTGTTAAATACTTGAAGTCCAATAATATTTTTCTAGAAAAACTCGCCTGATCGTAGTCTCGCATGACAACTAATCCAAGTTTACACCTGAATAGCTTCTGCACTACACCCTAAATGGCCAGGATGGGTTATGTGTTCTAAAACCACTCAGCTTTGTTAGTTCCCTTGAAAGCAAAATGTCTTCGCAAAGACTTGCTAAACACAAATACTCCCAAGACAACCTCCATTGAGCGAGGGATCTCAAATTAACTTAGTAAGTAATGAGACTTCTCACAAGTTAATAGGACTATACTGTAACATGCTGAACTGACTTTGTAGGTTTTTGTATCGCAAATGTGCGAATAGCAAGAGTCGCCACCGACTTTTCTTTTATCCAATTAAGGGAAGGTAAAAAGTACATAAAAAGACCTTCGTTAGATTCTGAGTAAGGGAGAAGGTTATGAAAAGGGAAGGTATTAGCACCCCTTTCCATCCGTAGTTATCTACGGGCTCTTAGTTGCTCTTAGATCACTTTAAAATTGTGCTTTCTGTGTGTTTGACAAAAATGTTTTGAAAAGGCATTTCGCTTTGACTTTGTAATGACTCATGTAGGAATGTATACAAAGTGTTTGGAAATGTTTTGTTTTGAAAAGAGTTTGAACTTTGACAAAAGTGTGAGATGTGAAAAGTATTTTGATAGAGCAAGCAACTAAAAGTCTTATTACCTACTCAGAATTAGTCGTTTTCGTGTTATTTACGTTCCTTTAGAATAGCGCTATCCATACCATTAGTTGGTAGGTAACTCTATTTGTTGGATGTAAGCGGGACATTCGAAGGGACATCGGATGGTCATAGAAGGCAACTTGTACGAAGTATCCTAGCACATTCGAAGGGACTATCATCATTTTTCGTAAGCAACAATCGAGGGTCAAGATCATGTATTCGGAGGCGACATCGTGGGTCTTATGATCTTTGTATCGAAGGGACTATGATGATTTGTTTTGAAGGCAACGGTGCTAGAATACCTCTACGTTCGAGGGACATGACCATTTTGAATTCGTAAGGCAACGAGAGAGAATTACCCTAAGGGGTGCATGTGTGAAAAGAGTGTGTCAATTCAGATATTTTATCTTGAAAATTAGTGGGCTATGTTCAATTTTATCTTGCCATACACGCCTAGTTACTAGCAGTTTATAGGGTGCGGAAAGTAAAGGCGGAAATGTAAAGGTGCGGAAAGATAAATGTCCTACGCTATTACATGGCTTTGGGGCAGATACATAATTTAAACTTGCGGAAAATAAAAGCCCTAATTAAGCTATTACATCCTATGAGCAATTACATTATTGGAAAAAAAGAAAACGGTAAAAGAAATCGTCTGAAACGGGATAACCTGTGAAAAGGTAAGAAAATCGGGGATAACCTGTGAAAAGGTAAGAAAATCGGAAAATACGATGAAATCGAATAAGAGGAAAATATTAGTAAAAATGCAAATTTTTAGATGAGAAAAATATGACATGCTGGAAATAACATAAATATGCTAAAATAATTTTTTGGGATTTTTTAGATGCAATTTAATAATTAAAAACTAATTAAAATTGACTTAAATGCTAAATTATGAATAAAAATAAATATGCATGCAAAATTATATTTTTTAATTTTATAAATTAAATAAGTATTTTATGAAAATAAATGCAAAAGGAAAAATATTTTTGATGATTTTTAATGCATGAGAGAAAATATTGAAAAGAATTAAAATGCATGAAATATATTAAATAAATAAGAAAATATGAAAAAGTTAGAAAAGTGTGAAGTTTGTAAAAGAAAAACCAAATCTGGTCCTGGGGAGGCTCGAACTCGTGGCATTGGAGAGCATCTATCAACAGGAAACGTCTTAACCACTAGGCCACTTGGCATTTGGTGTTGGAAAAGTTGAAAACAAACGAATATGAATGTTGACGCGTCCTGGATATTTGAAAATTTAACACAGTCAGCGCGCGGGCCCCAGTTTGAATACATAGACGAATTAAAACGCGCAGATTTGCCACGCACGCCTTCACCGGAGTCTTCCGGTCAACGACGCCGGAGCCCTAGCTCCGGTCGTCTTCCCCGATGGCCTTCAACCTGAAAAACTTGCAAAACGCATCATTTAAAGCGAAACAAAAGCCCAGATCGACTAATTCGACCCTTGCGAGTACGATGGTGGTGTTGGTTTCAATCGAAGGTGCCTGTAACGACCGGTTCAATTCAAACCGTTCTTTGAACCCTAACAATCGCAATAGGCATTCTGGACGTTCAAGCTTGCATGTAATGGTTCTAATGTGACCTAACAATCATCCTGAGTTCAAATAAACACACCAAAAACATTAACAATGCATGAAATATCGAAATTGAAATTGAGAAAGATTGCAAACCGGTGAGAGCTAGATGGCTCGATTCTGAATGGCTGGGCTCCGAATGAAGGCTGCTTTTGACTGCTGGGAACCTCTAGAGCAAGATTGGATGGATGGTTTTGGCTGAGAATGGCTGCAACTTAGAATTCGATTTTCAAAAGTTTATAAAAATTTTGGGCAAAGTGAGGGCTGTGTATGGGGCTAGGGTTTCGTCCTTTGTGCTGTGCATAATGCTTGGTATTTATAGAGTAAATTAGGATGGCAAAGAGAGTGAAAAAAGATTGAGTAATGAATGTGCAATATTTTCTCTTTAAAACAAATCAAATTTTCTTGAAAATTTGATTTTCCTTCCATCTGCAAGCAAATCACGAAATTGGCAAGTGTTTTGGGCTTCCTTGGACCTCAAGTTTGATCAAAATCCAATCATCTTGAAAAAATATCTTATTTTCATATTTTATATAATTTAATTTTGAATTAAATGGTTTAAAATTCAAAATAAATTATAAAATAGAAAATTGCCATGGCCAAGCATTTATGAGTCACAAATAATGTCATGAACAAGTTTGATCAAAAGATTATAGGCCCATTTGGAAAATTTTGCATTTTGACAAAATGTCCTTTGTGCAATCATTCAAAATTGCCCAACTTCCGAATAGTGTATCTTGCTCAATTTTCCACATTTTTAGTGTTCTTGGACTTTTGGAAAGCTCTAAGAGTCCTCTAACCAACCTTTTTGTCTCATCTCAATTGAGTTTCCATGCTCAATATATCTTCAAAACAAAATGTTGACTTTTGTTGACTTTGAAAAGGACTCAGAATGTTTTGAGCCATACCTCTCAAATGAAGCATTTTTTGAACATTCTTGTGAGACATGAAGTTGTAGAGAATGGAATTTCCTTCAAAACAAGAGGTGGTGGAAAAATTTCTGAGAAAGTATGAAGAAGTTATGCTCACCAAAGTTTGGTTGACTTTTCTCAGAGAAACCCTAATTTAGAAAGTTTGACTTTTGAGCAAATCTTGAGTTTTCTTGATGAATCATGATCAACCCTTGATCAAATGATGAATGTAACTTCAAAATGAGGATGTTGACCAAAAATCATGAAGTTTGACTGTATGTTGACCAGAGTTGACTTTTTGTCCAATACAAGTGCTTTTCAACCATCTGAGCAATTGTCTGAGCAATCTTGACTTGTGAGGCTTGAAACTTGACATGGAGAATCTTTGAAGCATATGAGGAGGAATGAAGGACATTGGATATGTTGGAAATCCATCTGGATCTGAGAATTGCCAAACCCTAGTTTGGGTTGATTATCTAGGAGAGGGTTTGTCTGATCAACCCTTGAGGAACCCTTGAGTATGGATGCATGGAATGTCTTGAGAAGATGGAGGGCAAATTTTGGGGTATGACAGCTGCCCCTGTTCAATCTTCTTATACTGGAAGGGTTAGATTGGCATGCGTGCCTTTCGTGACCTGAAGGTAGAAGATGATTGAACACTCGAGTACACCTGAAAATTTGCACTCGCTGGTGGATGATGCGGAATGGGCTTACGATGCCATTTGGAGAAGGTAGAGACTTCACGAGGGATGAGTCGATGCTAGACTCGAGGTTGTTGATAGGAGGAGAATCGCCGGAGATGCGCTTAAGATGCCATCCGAATGGTCGATGCCGGAAGTGAGCCGCACGCTAGGCTCGTAGTCGCTTCGAAGGAGCATGGAGATGGGCTTAAGATGCCATCCGAGGGAGTCGACGTTAGACTTCGTGCTCATCTTTGAATGAAGTTATTGATTTGTATTGATTTTTAACCAAATATGCAGATTCTCGAAAGCGGAGAAATGTTGATAAGTAGTCGGAGATGGGCTTAAGATGCCATCCAGGCAACCGAGTCGCACGCTGCTGTCAGTTGTTGTTGATAATAAGAAGGATTCTAATAAATCTTCGTTACTCGAGGATAGTAATTTGGAAAAGTGTGGATATCGTCTCCAGCATCGGTATTGATCCACCTGTTATCGGAGGATAACTTGTGATCGTCGATAGGTTTCCGCTTGGCTTCGGTCTTATCCTAGATCCGTTGTCGGAGGACAACGAGGGCGGTCGCTCGATAGTTTTCCCGCCGAGATTCGGGCTTAATCCTCGACCACCGTCGGAGGACAACTAGGGTGGTCTTTCGATAGTTTTCCGCCGAGATTCGGGCTTAATCTCGACCAGCTTGTCGGAGGACAACTAGGGCGGTCTTTCGATAGTTTTCCGCCGAGATTCGGGCTTAATCTCGGACTTGCTTATGCTAGAATAATTTCCACCTGTTTTGGAGAAAACAAGAGAAACTTTGATAGAATATTTGTTAGTCTTATGCAAAGTATGATGCATGACAATGTATATGAATGACATATGCATGAATTATGACTTTATGAGTAATGTATGAATGATAGATGTTGTGGTATTTCAAAACATATCCATCTTGAAGAAGATGCGGATGTTCTGCTTGAGGATTCCTGACTTCTATTTGGGGATGGAGATCCTGAGAAGAAAAGAACTTCGATCCCTCCGATGCACTATCTGACCAAGTCTTGGGCCTAGATATTGTTGAGGAAGGTAGAGATTGAGAAACTCGTTGTTGGAGATCTCACATGCACTCACGGGAGAGTCCGGGAGGCAACTGCTGGGGATCTTGTATGTAGATCCCTGGGAAAATTAGAGGCGCCATCGGGATTTTGAGTGTAGATCTCACCGAGAGCGCTTGATGGTTGCCGAGACCGGTCAGCCCGCTGGAATCTCTCGACCGGGAATAGAAGATGTAGATTTCCCTGCACTATCTCGACCAAGTCTCAAGTCCGATACCGCTAGAGAAAAGGGGAATTGTTGAGAGATATTCTCACGATGATGAATACCTCGGGGATGAAGTGTTACCGCTTGAGATCGATGTAACATTGCTCATTGAGCGGAATCATTGTTCGGGACTAACGATACTACTGGGAAGGTTTGTTGAGTGACACCGCTGGGGATCATGCTCGTGGGGAAATGCATTGGTGACTTTCGTTGTCATCTCAATTCCTAGAGCCCGTAGTAACTACTTTGTATGTCCACTTTTCGCATGTTTGTGAATAGATTCTTATTGTCAAATGCATATAATCATTCAAAGCAAACGTTGGACTTATTGCAAACGACAATAATGAAAAATGTAAAGAGAAAGAACTTGTATTCATTTGAAATGCGGCGTATGGCCAAGTAGTTTGTACACAAGAAAGGTAAAAAGCTATGCGGAAACAATCTCGTTAAGTTCCAACCATGCTAGTACTCATATATTTCAACTATCTCATCTCCTTCACAAGAGAAAGTGAGTAGACGATCTTCGCCATTTGAATCTTGAATGTTGATAGTAGTCCGAAGGTGTGATCCGAAGAGACATAGTCGACGCTTAAATCCCTAACTTTTGCCTAGACCGCCTTTCGGTTTTCACCACCGATACCTTTTTGCCCAAGCCGCCTTTTCGTGTTTTCGACTTGCCGGTGTACATGTTTTGTATATATCCTTAACTTTTCCCGAACCCTTTGGTTCGCCAGATGCCCTTATTTTTGCCTAGGTCAATCGACCCAGCGGGTCTCTTCATGCGTAGTATTTTTGACTATGTCTCGCTCACGTGGTGTGGGAAGTCTTCACCATCCATGGTGCTAAGTATCATAGTTCACGAAAATACCGCCTTGACTACAAACGGTCCCTCATAAGTGGGAGTCCATTTGCCCCGGATCACCTTGTGGAAGAAATGCGCTGACTACTAGGTCACCAACTTGATAGACTCGGCGCTGACCTTCTTGTTAAATGCTCGATCATTCGCTCGATAGATCCGTCGCGGCGATAGATGCGAGTCGCTTCTCGTCAATCAAATTAACTGGTCAAGGCGAGTCTCGACCCAATCGCTTCGCTAACTCTCGGCCCCGAGGACTCGTTGAGGGTATCCAACCTCGATGGGTAGGACCGCCCATACCGCATACACAAGAGAAAAGGGTTGCCTCGCTGATGTCCGTATCAGAAAAGCGATAACCATGAAGAGCGAATGGTAACATCTCATGCCAATCCTTGTAAGTCACCGTCATCTCAGATAATCTTCTTAATGTTCTTGTTGGCGGCTTCCACGCCATTCATCTTAGGCCGATAAGGAGAAGAATTGTGATGCTTGATCTTGAACTGCGCGTAGTTCGTGGTCATCTTGTTGTTGAGATTGGAACCGTTATCCGTGATAATCCTTTCGGGAGTGCCATACCGATGATAAGATTATGCTTGATGAAACGAGCCACAACATTCTTGGTAATCGATGCGAACGAGGTCGCTTCTACCCATTTGGTAAAGTAGTCAATTGCCACAAGGATGAAACGATGTCCGTTGGAAGTCGGGCTTGATCTCCGATCATGTCAATGCCCCACATTGCAAAAGGCCAAGGAGCTGTTAGAACATTCGAGGTACGGAGGTACGTGCACTTTGTTTGCATAACTGCACTTGTGACAAGATCGAGCGAAGGTGACAATCGCTTCCATGGTGGACCAATAGTAACCTGTTCTCAAAATCTTCTTAGCCATGGTGTGTCCACTAGAGTGGGTACCAAATGCGCCTTCATGTAACTCTTTCATGATACGTATTGCTGTTTTCTGATCTACACAGCGGAGTAAGCACAAGTCGTGGTTGCGCTTGTATAAGATGTCGTTGCTGAGGAAGAATTTGGATGCAAATCTTCTCATGAACTTCTTATCATTGACGGATGCCCCTACGGGATATTCCTGAGTCTCAAGATACCTTTTCACATCATAGTACCAAGGTTTCTCTTTTGTATCAAGCTCATAACAATATGCTGGTTCGTCAAGCTTCTCAATGATGATCTGGGGAGCCTCGTTGTCCCATCTGACCTTGAACATAGATGACATAGTAGCCAATGCGCTCGCCAACCGATTCTCTTCTCGTGGAATGTGATAATCTCTTCAAAGTAGGGGATCAAGCTCGTAACATGCTCGATATGGAATGAGATTCGGATGCTTAGTATCCCACTCGCCTTAACTGACCGACCAAAGTCGAATCTCCATACACTTGTAGAACTTGATTCTTAAGTCAATAGAAGCTTTGATACCCATGATGCACGCTCAGATTCGCCATGTTATTGGCGCAATCGAAACATAAGTCAAGCGGTGAAAGGAGTATGTTCGTCGTAGGGATGTAATGATGGCGCCAATGCCATTGCCAAGTGCGTTGAGGCTCCATCAAAGACCATGGTCCATCGGGATCCTTGTTCAGTCCTTCGTCCGGCCCGGTTCTTCACAATCAAGAATTAGTAAAACATCTTCGTCTGAAATTGAATCAGATAGATCGATAGTCATCTACGGCTTGATGAGCCAAATGATCGGCTACTACACTTCCTTTGATCGCTGAGAAGTGTACGATATCGATTTGGTCGATCATTTGCCATCTTGCTATTCTTCCGAGAGAGCTGGTTTCTCAAATATGTATTTTATCGATCCATCTTAGAAATCAACAAGGTAGTATGAGTCAACATATACTGCCTTAGTCGGCGAGCAGCCCAAGCTAAAGCTGCAAGTTTTCTCGAGTCGGAATATCTTGTTTCACACCGGTAAACTTTTGCTAAGGTAGTATATTGCATGCTCTTTTCGACCGACTCGCCATGTTGCCCCAACACACACCCCATTGAGTTCTCTAACAACGCAAGTACATGATAAGAGGTCTTCCTTCGCGGCATCAGATGGGAGGATCGGTACCCTTGATTTTGTCAAAAGCGATCCGCAATCGCCATTCCATTCCACTACTTGATCTTTCTTTAGTAACTTGAAATTGGCTCACAAGTAGCAGTTAGATGCAATGAATCGTAATGTAGTTCAATCACCAAGAAACCTCGACTTCTTTCTCGGGTGCGGCATCTCTCGAATGGCTTTAACCTTGGCGGGTCAACTTCAATACCTTTACCACTAACAATAAACCCTAAGAGTTTTCGATCCGACTCCAAAGTGCACTTGTTAGGATTGAGTCTCAATCTGCATTCTTCAACTCAAACTTTACAAATGATCAAGATGTTCTTCTTCGCCGTGATCGCTATCATGTCGCCGACGACCTCTATCTCGTGATGAATCATGTCATGAAATAATTTCACCATAGCACCGATAAGTGGCACCCGCGTTTTCATCCGAACGCATAACCTTGTAATGTAGTGCCCCACTGTAACAAAAGTAGTCTTTTCCATGTCTTCGTGAGCCATTTTGATCTCGATTGTAACCGGGAAACCATCCATGAAGGAGAAAACCTTATGCCGAGCGGTGTTGTCTACCGTAACATCGATATGAGGAAGTGGAAAATCGCCTTTCGGACTCTTTGTTCGTATCTCTCGAATCCACACACATTCGTATTTGCCATCCCTTGGGCACAGCACCACATTAGCAACCCATTGTGGATAGGAAGTACAGCTAGGAAGCGGCGTTGAACTTCTTCGTAATTCGGCTTTGATTTTCTCGACATCTCGTGACGATGCGACGAACCTTCTGCTTTTACCGAGAAAACCTTCTTTTGTTTGCAATCGTGTACCACAATATCAATGTCCAACCTCGCATGTCTTCATATGACCAAGCAAAACCTCAATATAGTCTCGTAGCATCCGAACCAATCTTTCTTTAACACTGCTCTCAAGACCCGCCCTATCTTGATCTCTTTCTGCCTTCATCAATACCCAAGTTCACAACCTCAACTTGCTCTTCGTGTGGTCAGATAACTCGCTCTTCTTGTCAGCAATGACAAGTTCTCCGGCACTTCACAATCTTCCTCACTTTCGCCTTCGGCTTGGTAGATCGGATTATCAAGTCATATTTAGCAATAGCATAGTTGTTATCAACGAGATTCGAATGATTCTCGCAGTTGTATCACGGGTGTGTGTAAGAAACACATAGCTTTTGAGGGGTGATAAAGTAAAGAAAGAAAACAAACAATTGAATGCAAAAGTCCAACGAATTTATTGAATGAAAATACGCAAACGATGATAATAACCTCGAAACGAGCCATGATGCCCCTGTAAGGCACTAGGCTTTAGAGTTTATTGTTGGAAACATAAAATACGAAAAGCAAAACAAAACAAGAGAAATTACTCCTGCTAAAGGAGATTGGTATGACGCCTTCATCCTTCCAATTGCCGAGCCCATGATCCGGAGTTGGAAGATCCACTTGTCGATGTCGCCGCTGTCGCCGCCTTCTATAGCATGGATTCGACCGATGCGAAAGGAAGTTGGCCGCACGCTCATGGGCGTATCATCTTCTGACCCTTGATGGTGAAGCCTAAACCAGTCTTGTCGGATTTGAAAGGAAGATTGGGGAGCTGACCCCAAATAGTACTACCTCCTTGTTCAACAGCAGCTTGAGCATCTTTCAGTGAGGCCATCCTCGGCGGAACTTGTGTAACTTCAGAGGACAGGAGAGTCACAGTGCATGACTGGCATTGTTTCAAAAGCTTGACAGGGAGTCTCGAAGAATTCACCTTCCATTTCGAGGTATCGGAATGACTGTAGATGACTGACCATATACTCTTCTTCACCACATACTGTAACAACCTTCCCTTTCACTGGGTACTTCACTGGGGTGGAGGTACGCACCGCCCCATGTATCCAAGGGCCCAAGTAGGCAAGAGTAAGCGGGACGGATGTCCATGACAAAGAAAGTGGAATCAAAAGTCTGGGAACCGACTTTAACAGGCAGAATGAGCTCTCCAAGTACTATTCGCTTAGAACGATCAAAAGCTCTCACAATTATATCACTGGGTCTCAGAACCAACCCTTCGATATCGAGTCGATCAAAAGCAGTCTTCGGTAGGATGTTCAAAGCAGAACCAGTATCCACCAAAACATGAGATAATGTAACGCCCTTGCATTCAACAGAGATGTGCAAGGCTTTGTTGTGTTTCTTTCCGGCAGGAGTCAAATCAGCATCAGAGAAGCCTATGCCGTTGTTGGTAGCTAGGCTAGCAATACAAACTTCAAACTGGTCGGTGGTAGTGTCTTGCGGCACATGAGCATTCTTCAGAAACCTCACCAAGGCGTTAGCATGAGCCTCAGAGCATAAGAGCAGAGCAAGCATGGAGATTTTGGACGGAGTCTCTCCTAACTGTTCCACAACATTGTAGTCACTTTTCTTGATAATCTTCTAATTCTCCATTTCTTGTTTGAGGTGTCTTCAAGAACTTCCTTTGGCACTTCGGTTGAGCAGATGAGTCACCGGTTCTTTCCTCTAGCTTGGGAATGGGTTGAATAGCCGAATGCGAAATGAGTCGCGTGTCTTTTGGAGGAGAGATTGGAGAGAAAACCTTCCGCTCGGTCACCTTACTAGATCCGGTGATGTTGTCAATGTCAAGAATGGTAGCTTCAACTGTAAGATCTTCAATGGTCAGAGGGTCTTGTTTGACACCATGATAGTAAACATCAGCTCCATAATTCCAAGGGATAGCCTTGTCAGAGGAATACGGAACTGGTCTTGGAGAAGTAATGATGAGAGGTGCCACTCTAGGAACAGGATCAGCAGAGGAGATTCTTATGGTGTTAACATCAACATAGTCTTCTGGGAAATTGTCACCCCATCCGGTTACCTTAACATCTTCAATAGGAATCTTGTAGCTCTCAGGAACAGTGTACTTCACCATGTAATCATACTTTCCACTTGGCTGCCCCAAGGTATCCCACACAGATGGTGTTGTTTCATTCGCATTGTCAATCTTCAATTTAGACATTTCTTCACACAGCTTCTGCACAGGTGGTTTCAGAAATAGTATCTCGCGGTTATTCATCATGCACTAGACACGTCTTCTCAACCAAGCACAACCATCAAAGCGGATGGGCACCAACGACTCTCGGGCATCCGGATTGACACCGCTTGTAGCAAATTCTTCTTGACAGTCATCAGAGGAATGGTCAAGACATCTATGTTGAAAACATAAGTATCTTCTCCAACGGCATTGGAACTCTTTTCATGGTTAGGCATAGGCGCGTTGATCACATTCGGAGTCTCAACAGGAGGATCAAACTCAATCGCTTAGCTTCAATCATATCTTGAATCTTGTTTTCGTGAGCCCAACAACATCGTTATGTCCCGGCTATTGGAATGGTAAGCACACTTAGCATTACGATTGTATCTCGAGAGGAAGTATTGACACCGAGAAGGATCCTCAAGGTAATCACCGCTTTCAACATGTGTTGCAAGGCAAGGATAATGGCATGTTGATCTTCAGAACGTGTTCGCGCTGCTCGTTACGCGTTGTCTCACCGAGGTTGTGCCGATGTAGGATCGAGATCACAACCGCCCCCACATTGAGCGCGGTCGGTCTTGGCTCGGCTTTTCCGATACACAAAGAATAACTTTTCTTACCACCAAAAGATCTCTTCAAAGATTTGAAGATGACTCTACATGAATCTTCCCACTCTTGATACCACCAATACGCTTCCTCACAATATCACCGATAAACCGTCAAGAGTTTCCAATCGATGATTGAAGAATGGGCATGTCGTTGTTCCTATAAACATATCAACCAACTCCCTATTGGACAAGGGTGGTCGAACTCTCACCGCTAGATCTCTCCACTTCGAGCATACCCTTGACCTTCTCATCACGACCCATAGACATACTTTGTAGTTGCATGCGAGTGGGTGTCAATTCAAGATTGTACTATATTGCTAGAAAGCAAAGCATCACTAACGGATACGGTCGTTCTCTAGCTGATAGTACCATTCCAACTGGGTTCCGGACAAACTCTCTTGAAAATAGTGCATCCACAACTTTCTGTCATCAGTGTGGGGATTGATCTTCTAGACATAGGACTTCAAATGCAACTTAGGGCAAGACATGCCATTATACTTAGCAAAAGTTGGAACTTTGAACTTGGGAGGAATCATAACACCAGGGACAAGACTCAGATCATTAAAATTCAGCCCGGACATTTTCAGATTTTCCACAGCATTCAGGCGGTCCTCAAGTTGCTTGTACTTATCATCTTCATCAGAGTATTGGCCATCATCATAGACTTTTTCAGGCTCATGCTGACAACCTTCGCCATCACCCTTGTTACTTTGCTCATCCTCCTTCTTGACACTTCCTTCAGAGAGCTCAATTCGACTAACCACTCTAGGACCTCCTTTGTAGCGTCTGCCCATGTTGAGAAGACCAACAACCTTCTTCTTTCTGTTGATGAGCTTCTTCAGATCTTCTTGGCCTTGGACCAAGTCGGTGAACATCCATTAAACCGAGCATTCGAGCCCGTAGATCTTTGATGCTTGTTCAAGAGCCATTTCGGCTAAAATAAATAGCGAGAGAATGAGAAAACCAATCTTCAATGTACCTGTGATGCAATGTTATGCTATGCTATGCGATGTTTATGTGAATGCAATGCAATGTTTTCAAGGACCTTAGAGATTTAAATTTGTTAAACAAGCAATGAACAAACATTTATTAGTACTCTTTATTATTCTTTTCTTTTAAGTACAAGAGATAGTTCAAGACAAGAACAAGAAAAGCATAACAAACCGAAAGCTCTAAGTCTCCCATGGGCGCCTCTTGGTGCCGAGGTAGGCGCTGATGCTTCGCCTCGTGAAGTAGCTTAGTCAACTCTAGCACTTTCTTCTCACTTGCATAGCACGAGCTTCAAAGGTATCCCTCTTCTTTAAGTCGAATCCAGATCTCTTCAAGTCTTCAAAATCGAGGCATGTCGGATGGAGAACAATATAGGACTCGCCTCCTATAGCAACAGTTCCATAATTACGTAGAACAGCGTGAATGGCATCATGAGGTGTTGAGCTCGAGCTCGCACCCATTTGAGGTAAGGTTCCCAAGGAATGGAGTTCGTGCCCCAAAGTCTTGGTATCGCCTTCTTTACCATGCCCCAGCGTGTATGAACCTTCGTCGATAATTCTGGAGATCATGATTGTAGTCGAACACAATGTCTTGGAGAAGCATATCATGTGGGCCATCTCTTCGAGCAAAACCAAACTGACGTAGAGCTAGAGAAGGGTTGTAAGTAATACCTCCACAACGCTCAATGAATGTGAAGTCCTTTTGATAGAAAAGACTCCAACGGATATCGGAATGAGAGAGTGACATTAACCTTTGAGACCATCTCAACCTTTGTTCATTCTTCAAAACTGATGGAGGAAGGTGCGAAATAAACCACCTGGAAAGTAACGGTGTGCAACACATGAGAGTTCCTTGTCTCTTAGTAGTACGAGTGTGGAGAGAATGTAGGATATCTCCAAGTAAAGTAGGCACTGGATTGCGGGTAAGGAACAACTTGATGGCATTGATATCTATGAATTGATCCGAGTTAGGGAATAGAACCAAACCATAGATTAGCAAGGCCACAATGTCTTCGAATGCATGGAAACTCATAACTTTGAGGAATTCTCGGGCTTTCTTAATTAAGAACTTGGAAAGTAAACCCTTAACTCCGCTTCTGGTTTCCCAATTGGCTTCAATGTCTGAGCGCTTAAGATGTAAGACGGATGCGATGCCTTCGTACTTAGGAACCTTTTCTAAACTGTTGATTGGCATTTGGTCAAGAATAGGTATCCCAAGTAGCTTAGAGAACTCTTCCAAAGTAGGAACCAACTGATAATTTGGGAATGTAAAGCAATGGTGTTTCGGATCGAAGAACTGGAATAGGACATGCATCATATCTTCTTCAAAACCGGAGATAACCAAATCAAGTAGATAACCATGTCTTTTGAAGAACTGAGCATGGTCGGGAATTTCTGAAACCAATTCTTTGAGATGAGAAGGTATACTCATGAAGTTGATTCGGATAGTCTTTCTAGAAGCCATAATACCTACAAAATAGAGCAAAGATAAATCCCTAGGTCCTTGAAATAGTTAGAAATGATATGCAATGCGAATGATGTCATGGTGTCATGTTTAGCACACACAAACAATTCACACAATGAGCCTAGGTTTAAGGCTTGCAAGAGGTATAGGTGATTACCCTACCAAAAGTTTGAGTTGGTTCATCCTGTCCTATAATAGTAACCGGGTTCTAGGAATCTCACATCATTGATCTTTCTCGTAGGCGTTTATTTCAATACGACTACCAAGTGGTCGACCAAAAATATCCCAAAAGTCTGATCTCAATGAGCGTAGCATCGAGTATCAACCAACCTCGGTCTACACCAAAGCCGGCCATCTCACTACCTTCTAATGGCTAAGATGGGTCAATTAAGTTTCTAAAAGTTTAGTTAGCGCTTGATGACACCACGCAGAAGCCAAATACTATCCTCAACTTGGAAATGAAGAGTATCAGGACATCCAAAGTGTGACGCTAACGTAGCCATCATGTTGACCGTTTTGATATACGTCTAACGGTCGCGACGATTTATTGCTACTTACCTAAAAGGAAACCCGGATCCGGGTGTAGGATCCCCCACAAATATAATACCCAAGCAACCCTTTAAAGATAAAGCATACAAGTCAAACAAAAAACAGTAAAAGTGATCTAGAAATCCCTAAGGAAATTCTCTCTTTAGGGTGTCTCCTCGGCAGAGTCGCCAGTTCTGTAACACGGTGAACTGACTTTGTAGGTTTTTGTATCGCAAATATGCGGATAGCAAGAGTCGCCACCGACTTTTCTTTTATCCAATTAAGGGAAGGTAAAAAGTACATAAAAAGACCTTCGTTAGATTCTGAGTAAGGGAGAAGGTTATGAAAAGGGAAGGTATTAGCACCCCTTTCCATCCGTAGTTATCTACGGGCTCTTAGTTGCTCTTAGATCACTTTAAAATTGTGCTTTCTGTGTGTTTGACAAAAAATGTTTTGAAAAGGCATTTCGCTTTGACTTTGTAATGACTCATGTAGGAATGTATACAAAGTGTTTGGAAATGTTTTGTTTTGAAAAGAGTTTGAACTTTGACAAAAGTGTGAGATGTGAAAAGTATTTTGATAGAGCAAGCAACTAAAAGTCTTATTACCTACTCAGAATTAGTCGTTTTCGTGTTATTTACGTTCCTTTAGAATAGCGCTATCCATACCATTAGTTGGTAGGTAACTCTATTTGTTGGATGTAAGCGGGACATTCGAAGGGACATCGGATGGTCATAGAAGGCAACTTGTAGGAAGTATCCTAGCACATTCGAAGGGACTATCATCATTTTTCGTAAGCAACAATCGAGGGTCAAGATCATGTATTCGGAGGCGACATCGTGGGTCTTATGATCTTTGTATCGAAGGGACTATGATGATTTGTTTTGAAGGCAACGGTGCTAGAATACCTCTACGTTCGAGGGACATGACCATTTTGAATTCGTAAGGCAACGAGAGAGAATTACCCTAAGGGGTGCATGTGTGAAAAGAGTGTGTCAATTCAGATATTTTATCTTGAAAATTAGTGGGCTATGTTCAATTTTATCTTGCCATACACGCCTAGTTACTAGCAATTTATAGGGTGCGGAAAGTAAAGGCAGAAATGTAAAGGTGCGGAAAGATAAATGTCCTACGCTATTACATGGCTTTGGGGCAGATACATAATTTAAACTTGCGGAAAATAAAAGCCCTAATTAAGCTATTACATCCTATGAGCAATTACATTATTGGAAAAAAAGAAAACGGTAAAAGAAATCGTCTGAAACGGGATAACCTGTGAAAAGGTAAGAAAATCGGAAAATACGATGAAATCGAATAAGAGAAAAATATTAGGAAAAATGCAAATTTTTAGATGAGAAAAATATTACATGCTGGAAATAACATAAATATGCTAAAATAATTTTTTGGGATTTTTTAGATGCAATTTAATAATTAAAAACTAATTAAAATTGACTTAAATGCTAAATTATGAATAAAAATAAATATGCATGCAAAATTATATTTTTTAATTTTATAAATTAAATAAGTATTTTATGAAAATAAATGCAAAAGGAAAAATATTTTTGATGATTTTTAATGCATGAGAGAAAATATTGAAAAGAATTAAAATGCATGAAATATATTAAATAAATAAGAAAATATGAAAAAGTTAGAAAAGTGTGAAGTTTGTAAAAGAAAAACCAAATCTGGTCCTGGGGAGGCTCGAACTCGTGGCATTGGAGAGCATCTATCAACAGGAAACGTCTTAACCACTAGGCCACTTGGCATTTGGTGTTGGAAAAGTTGAAAACAAACGAATATGAATGTTGACGCGTCCTGGATATTTGAAAATTTAACACAGTCAGCGCGCGGGCCCCAGTTTGAATACATAGACGAATTAAAACGCGCAGATTTGCCACGCACGCCTTCACCGGAGTCTTCCGGTCAACGACGCCGGAGCCCTAGCTCCGGTCGTCTTCCCCGATGGCCTTCAACCTGAAAAACTTGCAAAACGCATCATTTAAAGCGAAACAAAAGCCCAGATCGACTAATTCGACCCTTGCGAGTACGATGGTGGTGTTGGTTTCAATCGAAGGTGCCTGTAACGACCGGTTCGATTCAAACCGTTCTTTGAACCCTAACAATGGCAATAGGCATTCTGGACGTTCAAGCTTGCATGTAATGGTTCTAATGTGACCTAACAATCATCCTGAGTTCAAATAAACACACCAAAAACATTAACATTGCATGAAATATCGAAATCGAAATTGAGAAAGATTGCAAACCGGTGAGAGCTAGATGGCTCGATTCTGAATGGCTGGGCTCCGAATGAAGGCTGCTTTTGACTGCTGGGAACCTCTAGAGCAAGATTGGATGGATGGTTTTGGCTGAGAATGGCTGCAACTTAGAATTCGATTTTCAAAAGTTTATAAAAATTTTGGGCAAAGTGAGGGCTGTGTATGGGGCTAGGGTTTCGTCCTTTGTGCTGTGCATAATGCTTGGTATTTATAGAGTAAATTAGGTTGGCAAAGAGAGTGAAAAAAGATTGAGTAATGAATGTGCAATATTTTCTCTTTAAAACAAATCAAATTTTCTTGAAAATTTGATTTTCCTTCCATCTGCAAGCAAATCACGAAATTGGCAAGTGTTTTGGGCTTCCTTGGACCTCAAGTTTGATCAAAATCCAATCATCTTGAAAAAATATCTTATTTTCATATTTTATATAATTTAATTTTGAATTAAATGGTTTAAAATTCAAAAATAAATTATAAAAATAGAAAATTGCCATGGCCAAGCATTTATGAGTCACAAATAATGTCATGAACAAGTTTGGATCAAAAGATTATAGGCCCATTTGGAAAATTTTGCATTTTGACCAAAATGTCCTTTTGTGCAATTGTCCAAAATTGCCCAACTTCTGAATAGTGTATCTTGCTCAATTTTCCTCATTTTTGAGTGTTCTTGGACTTTTTGGAAATCTCTAAGAGTCCTCTAACCAACCTTTTTTGTCGCATCTCAATTGGAGTTTCCATGCTCAATATATCTTCAAAACAAAATGTTGACTTTTTGTTGACTTTGAAAAGGACCTGTAATGTTTTGAGCCATACCTCTCTAATGAAGCATTTTTTGAACATTCTTGTGAGACATGAAGTTGTAGAGAATTGAATTTCCTTCAAAACAAGAGGTGGTGGAAAAAATTTTGAGAAAGTATGAAGAAGTTATGCTCAATCAAAGTTTAGTTGACTTTTCTCAAAGAAACCCTAATTTAGAAAGTTTGACTTTTGAGCAAATCTTGAGTTTTCTTGATGAATCATGATCAACCCTTGATCAAATGATGAATGTAACTTCAAAATGAGGATGTTGACCAAAAATCATGAAGTTTGACTGTATGTTGACCAGAGTTGACTTTTTGTCCAATACAAGTGCTTTTCAACCATCTGAGCAATTGTCTGAGCAATCTTGACTTGTGAGGCTTGAAACTTGACATGGAGAATCTTTGAAGCATATGAGGAGGAATGAAGGACATTGGATATGTTGGAAATCCATCTGGATCTGAGAATTGCCAAACCCTAGTTTGGGTTGATTATCTAGGAGAGGGTTTGTCTGATCAACCCCTTGAGGAACCCTTGAGTATGGATGCATGGAATGTCTTGAGAAGATGGAGGGAAAATTTTGGGGTATGACATATACCCCCACCTAGATCTTAAAATGTTTCTTCAATTCGGGTTAGGATTTCTTTCCATTAGATGAAATCGTGAGAACTAAAACACGCAATAAAGAAAAACAAACACATGCACAGATGAAATCTTAACCCCTTTTTTTCCTTTTTTGAAAAAAAAATCTTGGTGCTCTTTTGCAAAGTCACTGTTTTTTTTTAAAATAAAAGTTTAGCGTTCTCCCCAGCAGAGTCGCCATTTTTTCTGTTCGCGGTAAAAAGTGACGAACGAGGGAATCGAATTGAAATTCGAATCTCTAGCTCAAAACGATTTACTCTTTTGATTTGTTTTTAAAAAGATGCCGCGAGCATCAAGCTTTATTATTTCCAAAACAAGAAAATGAGATGAAAAAGGGGAAATCTGCAATACCCTAAATAAATAAAGATAGGCGGTGCGGCTAGCGTGAACTAGACGCAACGCATTGGGGAGAGATAAGAGTAAGGGGTTTGTTATATAAACGGAAGGATGTGGCACCCTATATATATAGTTATCTATAGACTTATTTATATATATATATATATATATATATGAATATTTTTGATATGTTTGTGTGTTTTAATTTGCTATTCTATTCTTGGGAAAGTTTCTCCTTTGGGTTTTAGGAAAGGTAGCTTAGACGGGGTCCTAAGTTTTTTATTATTGTGCTCGCAAAGATCATTGGGATCTTCTGCATACATATCCCCTAGTGGGAATCAGAGCATCTCTAGCTCGGATCTAAGGGGGCTATGGTTTGTTTGGTTTGAGGGAGAAAAAGGTATGCTCGCCAAGGATGAGACCTTGTGCCTACGTATTCTCAAAGGGAGATTGAGAAAGTCATCGCAATCATAGTTCCCACTTATGCTAGTGGAAGCAAAGGGTGTTATTAAGAGACAGAGAAAAATGTCATCTTAATGAAAAATGTATCTAATATATTTCATCACATACATTTTTGAAGGGTGGATTGATTAAATCTTTCATCGTAAGTATTAGGTGTTTTGCTTGAGTGTACAAGTGTTACCACTTACGAGTTAAGAAAGATGTTTGAAAGATGATTGAATCTTTAAAAGATGTTTTGTTTGAAAAGTGTTTGAAAAGCGTTTGATTTGTATGTGATGTTATAGATGAGATACTTCTTCCATAGAGATGATAAATGTCTAAATCTCTAGGAGAAATTGATTATGGATTAGGGGGATGCTTTTAAGAAGCCCGTGGGTCCTTGTATTGTAAGCCCAATAGGAGGCATTCCGAGGGTCATCGAGGGTCCTTGCATTGTGAGCCCAAGAGGAGGCATTCCGAGGGTCATTGAGGGTCCTTGTATGAAGCTCAAGAGGAAGCTATAGGGTATGGCTGGATTTGGCTATAAGAGTGGTTTCACCGGGAAACCATCCTCTTAGGATTCAAGAGTGATTTCACTGTGAAATCATAGTCTCAGGGTTCTATCCTAGCGCGGGTGATTCTTTGTATTGGAAGCCTAATAGGAGGCTGTTAAGAGATTTCCAGGTCTCTTTCTTGTTTGATTCCCAAGAGAAGGCTAAACTCAACAAAGGAGTTCTTTTGAACGAAGCCCAAGAGGAGGCTAACTCAGCAGGGGAGTTGTCTTATATGAAGCCTAAGAAGAGGCTAAACTCAACGGGTGAGTTGTCTTATACGAAACCTAAGAGGAGGCTAACTCAATAAATGAGTTATCTTGTACAAAGCCCAAGAGGAGGCTAAAGGAAACCTAGTTGTTAGACTAGTTGTTATGTTATAACTGAACAGTTATATGAACGAGTGTGTTATGTGTATTCACAAGAATTTATGAAGGAAATATATAAACAAGTGTATAAAACGAGCAATTAAAGCAAGTGTAACTTGAATATATACAAAGGGTTTGGGACTTACACCTTAAGGGAGGCTTATTGGTTTAAGAGCAGTTTCACCGGGAATAATGCTCCTCTTAATACTAATGGAATCGGTGTATAAAAAAGTGGATGAAAACAAACAAACAAAGTTTGTTTATACTTGAATATTTACAAAGATGATTGAATGTGTACAAGGAAATGAATATGTACACGAAAGGGTGGATATGTACAAGGAAATAAATATATACATAGGAGGCTTGGGACTTACACCGTGAGGGAGGCCCATGATCAATTTGAAAGAAATTCGAGGAAAAAACTAGTTTGGTTTATCTTCAAATCGAACTGATCATGGTAAAAGGTGTGTAAGTTTATTGAAAGGTTTTTTGAAAAGGTTTTGAAAATGATTTTGAAAAGTGAAGGATATTCATAAGAAGTTTTGAAAAAGATTAGGTTTGAAAATTGGAAAGAAAACATTTTTGAAAAGTATTAAAAATACTTAAAACGTCTCATTTTTAACCTAATAAAAATATAATCAAAAAGAAAATATTTTTGGATTTTTTTCACATAATCATAAAATAGGTATATTAAATGACAAGTGTGCAAAAAATCATCTCAAAATGAGAAGTTTTGATTGGGTTTAGAAAATGTTGAAGTTTGTTAAAAAAACTTGAGAAAATTAATGATAAAAAAGAGTTTTGGTCCTAAGGAGGTTTGAACCCAGGACTCTTGGCTTAGAAGTGAAGAGTTTTTCCACTGAGCCATTTGCTTGACTTGTCATTTAATCACCTTGTTTTGAAGGAGTTTTGAAAAATATTTGAAAATAAGTAAAAATGAAGTTTGGAAGAAAAGGGTCAGAAGCTGACGTTTTGAAGGGAGTAAGAAGTTGAAGTTCTGAAGGAAGTCAGAAGCTTGATGCTTCTGAAGGAGTCAAAAGCTTGATGCTTCTGAAGGGGTCAGCGTTAGAAGTGGTTCTGAAGGAATGAGCGGCAGAAGTGCTTCTGAAGGAGTGAGGCAAAGGACTAAGAGCGTGATGGGAACCGCTGGGGCGGTAATACATCCGTTATCTTAACTCAAACCACAAATATGTATTATAAAACGTGAATTTAAATTTCCAGAAAAGTCATAAAACACGCGAAACTCATCTTCTTCCTCCATCTTTATTTGATCCATGGATTCTTCATTTCTCAATGAAATTGCATGATCCAAACATCAAACTTGCTCGGATTTTCACCAGGAACGTGATGGTGGCAATTAATTCCATTTATTTTAAGCTTAGAACTATTAATATTCGTATGAACACAAAGAACCCTAATTCTAAGATTTGATCATAAAATCACGTATGTGCATGGATTTAAGTAATTGATTGAGGGTTATTGCTCAGTGATAGTGCAGAAACAAGATGGCCAAGCCTTTTTTGAACTGGAAATTAGAAATTAAAGAGTTCAAAGTTCATGCTCTTACCTCTTTCAATTTGATTCTGATTCTTCGAAGGAAGTGTTACAGAGCTAACTTCATGATTGTTACAGCACCACTAGGCCTTATGGAAGGTGTATGGATGCTTGGCCTTCTTGGAGATGGTCTGGATCAGTGTACCCAAGTCCAACTGCATTTTGCTCAAAGTGAAATTGAATTTGATGATGGAGCTATTACAGGTCAGTGATGAGTGTTTAGACCACTCATATGAAGTGTATGGAAGGTGTTTAAAGTGAAAGATTGAAGCTTGCACGAGTGGAATGGAAATTTGGAAGTTTTTGGCTTAAAATGACATGTTTAGGAAGTTGGATGTGATTTTTGAGTTTGGATAGTTCTTGGGCTAGCTAGAGGATTCTAACAACTTTCTAATGATGTTTAGAAAATATTTGAAGCCTAAGATTGCTCAGAAATTGCAAGGCTTGAAATTTGCAAATTCTCCCACTTAGAAACTTGAAACTTGAAAAACAAGAAAGAAAGAAGGAAAGATTGGATTATGATGCTTTGGGGTGATTTTGAATGAAGAAGTGACCTCTATTTATAGGCCAAGAATTCTGAATGGGAAGTGTAAGAGATTAGCTTGAAACTGAACAACTTGCCTTAAAGGGCAAGAAAGACATGTTTGCCATAAATGCACATGGAATATTCTTTTAACCATGGTTAAAATCTCACTTGATCTTATCTTCCCCATAATCACTCTCATCTGATATTTATCAGTTCTAACCTATCTAAATTGATGACAAGGCTTCTTGAAGGAGGAATTTGTGAAAAATGACCTATAGTTCTTGAAAAATGACTTGTAATTTATGGTTATGGAGCTCTAAGTTTTAATTTCAAAACCCTAGCTACATAAAGTGTTTTTTCAAGTTGTTGGACATTTTGGAAAGCTTGTAACAAGATCTACAACTTTCATGTTTTGAGTTTTTCATGAAGAAAAATGGATCTAGGTGAAAAAGGGCCATGAAAGTAAGGAAAAACCATGTTTTTTTAACACTTTTTGTTGACTTTTTTCACATTTCTTGATTTTTTATGATCATGATGGATAATTTGAAATGATTTTATGATTGAAAAAATTTGGATTTGAAAAAGTTGACCAAAAGTCAAAGTTTGACTTTTTTGGAACAGTTAAATTTTCATAAGATGATTTAGAATTTGTCTGATGATCAATCATCGATTTTGGAATGTTTTGAATCAAGAAATTAGGTCAAGATGTTGCATTGATGATATTAAGATCACTCTTCAAGCAAATAGGTCATTCATTGAGCAGAAAGTCAATGATTCACTATCTTCGATCAAAACCCTAATTGGTCGATTCAAGGTAGATCATGAGAAAATGTTTGGAATTTGAAGATCAAATGTTGATGATGGATTAAGATAGATCAATTGTGGTGAGTGGAGACTCAAACCCTAATTTATCATATCTTGAACAGATGAAAATTTTTCTAAAACTCTAATTTGGATTTAGGAGCACACACACGATCTATCCTGTTCTGAAACTGTTAGTCATGCAATGATGCATATGTGAATGATATAAGGTGGTATCTTAGGTCAAAAATTGGGGTATGACAGGAGCCCCCCAAGCGGCTTGCGACAAGGGAATCCGGTTCGACAACCCGTACATGTCCAAGGAGACATGGGGGAAGTAGAAGAAGAAATCGTGTATCAAGGTCAAGTTGCAACACCTCAAAGAAATGTCGTTGTCAACCCCCTAGGGTCCTGGTGCATAGACACAGGAGGCTGACCAAGTCCTTGATCAAGTTCGACAGGAGGATTTATTTGTCTAGAATAACTTAACCAACATTGTCGAGAGAATTATGGTCTGAAATGGTATGAATACAATGCCCAGGCCAACGTACTCTTCCCCATTATCAGAGTACATTTTACAGACCGAAAACCCTAGAGGATGGAAAATTCCTAAATACACCAACTTGGGAGGAGAAACGGGTGAGTCGACGGTCGAACACATCGCCAGATACCGACTGAGTCGGGAGACATGGAAAATAATGAAGGCTTAAGGGTGAAACATTTCCCTTCGTCCCTTACTAAAGCAGCCTTTACATGGTTTACAACCTTGCCCCCTGATTCAATCGAGTCATGGTCGAAGTTGGAGAAAATTTTCCACGAACAATTTTATGAGGGGAATTCGAAAATTAGTTTGGTCGAATTGCCAAGCATTAAGAGAAAGTTTGCTAAGACAATAGACGATTATCTAAATAGATTTAGATCATTAAAAGAAAGGTGTTTTACCCATATGCCTGAACATGAACTTGTTCAAATGGTTGCTGGAGGTTTGGATTACTCTATTAGGAAGAAAATAGATTCGACTTTCGTTAAGAGCATGTCACAATTCGCTGACAGGGTTCGACACCTTGAGCGCCTTCGACTAGAGAAAGTTAGACATACTAAGGCTAAGTCAAAGAAATAGAAGGTAGCCTATGTCGACTTCGATGATACATATCCCATATATGAGGCGGATTACATGTCGCCGACTGAGGCAAACGTGGATGTGGCTGAATTAAAATCAGGGCCAGCATATGAAAGTAAATTGTTGTTTCCTGCCAAAGGGAAAATCCCTACTGTCGAAACTAGTTCAAGAACTCCTGCAAAAACTTATACTTTTGATGCTAGTAATGTGAGAAGATTTTTGATTTATTAGTCAAAGATGGTCAAATTTTAGTACCCCCAAATGTTAAATTGCCGCCATCAGAACAAAGGCAAAAGAGAGGTTTTTGTAAATATCATAATTATCTTGGTCACACAACCTCTCAATGTTTTCTTTTCAGAGATCTGGTTCAGAAGTCACTCCAGGAGGGTCGTTTGAAATTTGCTGCAAGAAAACAGAAGATTGATGTTGATCCTCTGAGGCAATAAGAAGCCTTATTTGCTGAACTGGTCGACATTGACATGGTCGACATCACTGAAGTGCCTGACAACACCATGTTGGAGGAAAGTACTGATGAGAGTCCAAACGTCAATTTAGCTGACGTTTATCCAAGAGATGATGAAGACTTGCTGAGTTTTGTTTATCGTTGCAAAATCAAGGGTGCTCAAGTTGGTTTCTGCCCTAGATGCAACGCGCTAACCGATAGAGTCGCTGCTGAAAATTTCTAGAAACTACAGCTGGAGAGGGGAAGGGCCCAATGGAACAGAAGAGACCCAAGGCAGTCATCCCAATTTAGGCCAAAAACTTTTGTTCCGTCGGGTACTGCACCCAAGGGTACATGGATCAAGCCTCAAATGGCCGTTGGGCCATCAAATGTTGGTGGTGTTATAAGAGAGGCAAAAGGGAAAGCACCCATGAGCTATCGACTAGAGGTGCATTCTGAGAAGAAAAGCCATGTGTTTGAGAATTACATGGGAAAAAATCCAATGAGTCAAACTCAGTGGAGACGTTTCCAGAGAAAGAAGCAGGCTGAAAGACAAGTCGTTGCTGCTGCTAAGCAGATTGTTGTCAACAAAGGAAAGAATCCATGGCGGTAAAAGCCAAAAGTCGACTCTATTGTCAATCAACAGATCAAGGAATGTGTTAACAAGCCAAACGATCATGGCTCTGATGAGGCAACTGATGATTTTGCCTGCGATTCTGAAGCAAGCTTAGACATCCTAGTCAACGTGGTCTCTATACTCCAAGAAGAATATAATATACCGACAGAAGTAGAGAATACTAATGATCTGGATGTTGCTGAAATGGCTTTACACAAGCCAACTTGCTACTTTGTGATGAACAATGGCTCCATTGAGAGCCAGGATGCCTTTTTTGAGAGGCCCGATATGGCTAAGAGGAGCCATTTGAAGAAACAGTCATTAACAAGGTGTTAGTGGATTGTGGCGCTACTGTTAACATAATGCCACATCATATTCTGAAGAGAATCGGTAAGTTCGACACCGATATAAGGTCTCATAACATGGTCTTGTCAGACTACGAAGGAAGGACGAAAACTACCATGGGGGTAATCCAGGTAGATATTACCGTCGACTTAGTCACTAGGCCGACAATATTCATGGTCATCCAAGGTCGACCAAGTTATAATCTGCTAGTGGGCAGAGAGTGGTTGCATGGAGTCGGTGTTGTGCCTTCTTCTATGCATCAGCGCCTGATCATATGGAGAGAAGATGGCATCATAGAGAACATCGAATCTGATCAAGGATACTTTATGGCAGATGTCAATGTTGTTGGCCAAAACCAGTTCGACAGGAAATTGGCCAATATCGCTCCCTGCCATCCAACGGAATAAGGCATTTGTTTCTTTGAAACTGCATGAAACCCACAGATTTTTCTGGGATGTTAAACCTCTGGAGGATCCCTATGCAGAGGAACTCGTGCCGACAGGCTGGGGAAACCATCACAACAGTGATGTCTGAGCTAGAGGCTCTGAGAAGGATTTCGGCGTACATTGCCGAAAATAAAATAAATTCGGCTTATAGAAGCTGAAGAAGAAAAAAGCTGTAGAGCCAGAACCACCAGATAAAATCAAGCTAGTCAACAGAAGTGTCGATGAGCAACGTTTGGATTACATATACGACGACGAACCGCTAGGTTTCAAAAAGGATCCTATGGCACCTGAAAAAATGCAAACACAAGATCCTTTGGAAGAAATCGACCTTGGCACAGAGGGTGATAAAAGACCAACCTATATTATCGCCAACATCGACCAAAAGCTCAGAACTGAGGTAATATCTTTACTAAAAAAATTTAAAGATTGTTTTGCTTGGGACTATAACGAAATGCTAGGTTTGAGCAGGAAATTGGGCGAATTAAAATTACCAATAAAAGATGGGAAAAAGACAGTAAAACAAACACCTCGACAATTTGCGCCTACAGTTATGTTGAAGATCAAGGAGGAAATAGAAAGACTCCTCCAAATCAAGTTCATCAGAACTGCAAGGTATGTCGACTGGTTAGCCAATATGGTGCCAGTTATTAAGAAAAATGGAAAGCTAAGAGCGTGCATTGATTTTAGAGATTTAAATGCTGCCACTCCTAAAGATGAATACGCTATGCCAGTAGCTGAAACACTAGTTGATTCGGGTGCTGGTTTTGAATACTTAAGCATGCTTGATGGTTATGCTGGTTATAACCAAATCTTTATTGTAGATGATGATGTGCCGAAGACGGCATTTCGTTGCCCAGGGGCATTAGGCACCTATGAATGGGTGGTCATTCCATTCGGCTTGAAGAACGCTGGAGCAACGTACCAGAGGGTAATGAATACTATGTTCCATGATTTCATTGAAAATTTCATGCAGTTTACATCGACGATATTGTAATCAAGTCGAGTAGTAAATCTACACACTTAGAACACCTTCGGAGATCTTTCGAAAGAATGCAAAAATATGGATTGAAAATGAATCCATTAAAGTGTGCTTTTTGTGTGCAGGCAGGAGATTTCCTTGGTTTTGTTGTGCATAAGAAAGGCATTGAAGATAATCAGAGCAAGACCAAAGCTATCATGGACGTCAAACCGCCGTCGACCAAAAAGGAGCTTCAATCACTGTTGGGCAAAATAAATTTCTTGAGGTGATTCATTTCCAACTTAAGTGGCAAAACTAAGGCATTTTCACCACTACTTTGATTGAAAAACGAGGAGTTTATCTAGCAAGAAGAGCATCAAGAGGCTTTCGATAAAATAAAAGAGTATTTGGTGAAGCCTCCTATATTGGCACCTCCACTTAGAAATAGGCCTATGAGGTTGTATATAGCAGCCTCAGAATTGACCATAGGTAGTATGCTAGTTCAAGAGGACGACAATAATGTCGAACGCCCTGTGTATTACCTTAGTCGTATGTTAAATGGTCCTGAAACTAGGTATAGTGACATAGAAAAACTATACCTGTGTTTCTATTTCTCTTGTATCAAACTGAAGGAATATATAAATCCAGTTGATGTTTACGTTTCTTCTCATTTCGACATTATTAAGCATATGTTGCCTAAACCAATTTTGCAAAGTCGAATTGGTAAATGGGCTTTAGCATTAACTGAATATTCCCTAACGTACGTGCCTTTAAAAGCAATGAAAGGGCAAATAATGGCAGATTTCTTAGTCGACCATTCTATGGTGGCTATGCCAGAAAATTTTGTCGATCTAGTGCCTTGGAAATTATATTTCGATGGTTCCAGTCACAAAAACGGTGCAGGTATAGAAGGAGTTATAATTTTTCCCAGTGGAATTCCAGCAGAGTTCAAATATACCGTTGACGGCATCTGCACTAATAATGAGGCAGAGTATGAATCCCTTATTATTGGACTTGAACTGCTGCTAGAATTGGGGGCAAGAAATGTCGAAATTATGGGAGACTCTGAATTGGTAATCAAACAAGTATCAAAAGATTATAGATGCGATAAAGAGAATTTAATCATGTACTTCGTGATTGCCATAAGGTTGTTAAAACGGTTCGAACAAGAAAGTCTTCGACACATACCTTGACGAGAAAACCAAGAAGCTAATGATCTAGCGCAAGAAGCCTCAGGATACAAGAAGAATGAAGACGAAGAGCCTATCCCAGTAAAGAAAAAGGTTAGAGATACTTCTCTGTCCCCTTTGGAATTATCAATTATAAAATTAGGTGCAATAGATACCGAAAATTTTGAAATTTTAGTAATTGATAATGGGCAAGATAGTGACTGGCGTAAACCCTTGGTCGACTACTTGCGTTCGCCCACTGGTTCTACAGATTGTAAAATAAAATATCGTGCCCTGAGTTTTGCTTTGATCGAAAATGAATTATTTAAGAAAACTGTCGAAGGGGTATTACTTAAGTGCCTAGGAGAAAGTGAGGCATGTGTAGCAGTGTCGAGTGTGCATAGTGGAGCATGCGGTGCACACCAAGCTGAACATAAGATGAAATGGTTGTTGATGCGAACAGGTGTTTATTGGCCCTCAATGTTGAAATATTGTGTCGAATTTGCTAGAGGATGCCAAGAAAGCCAAATGCACGGGGGCATCCAGCACGTGCCAGCAAGCGAACTTCCAGCCATTATAAAACCTTGGCCATTTAGAGTATGGGCCTTAGATATGATCGGGGAAATAAAACCAGCATCATCTAAATAGCAGAGGTACATTTTGGTCGGTATTGATTATTTCACAAAGTGGGTCGAGGTCGTAGCTTTAAAAAGTGTTGACCAAGAAGTTGTGATTGATTTTATACAAAATCATATTATGTGTCGGTTTGGAACTCCTGAGACAATTACAACCGACCAAGGTACAGTGTTCATGGGGCAGATAATGCAAGAATTCACGAAGGAAGTTGGAGTAAAACTACTGACTTCTACCCCTTATTACGCTCAAGCAAACGGCCAAGTCGAAGCTGCCAATAAAGTAATAATTGGTTTGATCAAGAAGCATGTGGATAAAAAGCCAAGAAATTGGCACCAAACGCTAGACCAAGCTTTGTGGGCATGTAGAACATCTCCTAAAGAGGCAACGGGAGCAACCCCATTTCGATTGGCATATGGACATGATGTTGTTTTACTAGTCGAAATACATGTGCAATCTGTAAGGATTCAACGACAACATGAATACCATCTGAATATTATTGGAATATGACGACTAATGAGTTGGTCGATTTGGATGAAGAAAGGATGTTGGCCCTTGACGCCTTGAGGAGGCAAAAAGATAGAGTGGCTAAAGCCTATAATAAAAAGGTAAAGGACAAAGTATTTTGTGTTGATGATTTAGTTTGGAAAGTGATATTGCCTATGGACAAAAATGATAGGGTGTTAGGGAAATGGTCTCCTAATTGGGAAGGACCGTTCAAAATAATCCAAGTTTTTCTAATAACGCATATGAACTTGAAGAATTAGCCCCAGATCGATGTATTCTGAGGGTGAATGGTAAATACTTGAAGAAATATAAACCCATTCTTCAAGAAATCTCAATTACGACCACGTAAAGCATGTGTGTCGAATAGAGCTGGAACATAGTAATAACAGAGCCAACATATTAATTGTACAAAATTATAAAACAAGAATTCCAAAAGAGATGGTATTTCATAAAATTGATTAGAATTTGTAATACAAAAGATGAGAAACCACAAAACAAATACATCAAGACGGTTACATTAATTAGAAGTTGCCGAATTTTCGTTGGAAGCTGCCCAAATCACTTTCGAGGCGAATAAAAATACTACTTAGTGTCATACCCCAAAATTTGCCCTCCATCTTCTCAAGATATTTCATACATCCATACTCAAGGATTCCTCAAGAGTTGATCAGACAAACTCTCTCCTAGACAATCAACCCAAACTAGGGTTTGGTGGTTCTCAGATCAAATTGGATTTCCAACATCTCCAATGCTCATCATGCCTCCTCATATGCTTCAAAGATTCTCCATGTCAAGTTTCAAGCCTCACAAGTCAAGATTGCTCAGACAATTGCTCAGATGGTTGAAAAGCACTTGTATTGGACAAAAAGTCAACTCTGGTCAACATACAGTCAAACTTCATGATTTTTGGTCAACATCCTCATTTTGAAGTTACATTCATCATTTGATCAAGGGTTGATCATGATTCATCAAGAAAACTCAAGATTTGCTCAAAAGTCAAACTTGCTAAATTAGGGTTTCTCAGTGAAAAGTCAACCAAACTTTGACTGAGCATAACTTCTTCATACTTTCTCAGAAAATTTTCCACCACCTCTTGTTTTAAAGGAAATTCAATTCTCTACAACTTCATGTCTCACAAGTATGTTCAGAAAATGCTTCATTTGGAAGGTATGGATCAAAACATTACAGGTCCTTTTCAAATTCAACAAAAAGTCAACTTTTTGTTTTGAAGATATATGGAGCATGGAAACTCCAATTGAGATGAAACCAAAGAGGTTGTTTAGAGGACTCTTAGAGCTTTCCAAAAAGTCCAAGAACACTCAAAAATGTGGAAAATTGAGCAAGATACATCATTCACAAGTTGGACAATTTTGGACAATTGCACAAAAGGACATTTTGGTCAAAATGCAAAATTTTCCAAATGGGCCTATAATCTTTTGATCCAAACTTACTCATGACATTATTTGTGACCCATAAATGCTTGGCCATGGAAATTTTCTATTTTATTTATTTAATTTTGGATTTTAAACCATTTAATTCAAAATTAAATTACATAAAATATGAAAATAAAGTATTTTTTCAAAAGGGCTGATTTTATACCAAACTTGAGGTCCAAGGAAGCCCAAAACACTTGCCAAATTCGTGCATGATCATGCATTGAAGAGGAAATCAAATTTCTTTAAAAATAATTGATTTTATTTGAAAAATATTGAATGCTCTAAATCAAATCTTTTTTCACTCTTTTTCCTCTCTCAAATTCCTCTATAAATGCTCAGCAAGTACACAAGCCAAAGAGAGGAAACCCTAGCTCAAAGCATAACCCTTATTCTTGCAAAAATTTCTAAAACTTGAGAAATTCGAATTTCAATTTCTAGCAAGATTCAAGGTGTGCCAGCCATCCAAACATCTCCTGAGGTTTCGTGATTCAAATCATCCTCACTCAAGCGCCTGAACGCGAAGAACACCAAACTCTGATTTGGTATTTTAATGAATTTCAATTTTTATGATTCATGCGTTATTAACAGTTTTTGCTTGAATACTTGAATTCAGGACATCCATTAGAATGCATATGAATCATTACATGTGAGCTTGCACGTCCAAAATTCGTGTTGCCATTGTTAGGGTTAAAAATCTGGAAAGCTTCGAACCGGCCCGTACAGGCCGATTCAATCAAAACCGATGCCACCAATGGACTCAGAAGGTCCGATTTAGGTGGACAAGGTCTTCTTTTTCCTTTTATTCGCGCTGTTTTGTAGGTTTGAACATCCTCCTCGCCGGAGAAGACGACCAGAGCTAGGGCTCCGGCGTCGCTGACCGTTTGACTCCGGTGGAGGCACGCGTGGCATCTACATGCATTCTGATTCGTTCTCTCGCGCTGACTGGGGCCCACACGGCTGACTGGGTTTGAAACATAATCACTGACGAGTCATCATTCATATTCAAATGTTTTTGTTTTTTCCAACACCAGATGTCACATGGCCTAGTGGTTAAAACGCTTCCTATTCACAGATGCTCCTCCAGGTCCTCAACTCGAACCTCCCAAGGACCAGATTTGCATTCTTTTTCCAAACTTGCATTATTTTTTCATATTTTCTATTTTCTTATTTATTTAATATTTTGCATCAATTTTAATTCTTTTCATATTTTTATTTATGCATTAAAAAATCATCAAAATATTTTTTCCTTTTGCATTTATTTTCTGAAAATCTTTATTTAATTTATAAAATTAAAAAATATTATTTTGCATGTATATTTAGTTTTATTCATAATTTAGCATTTAAATCAATCTTAATTGTATTTTAATTATTAAATTGCATCCAAAAAATCCCAAAAAATTATTTTAGCATATTTATGTTATTTCTAGCATGTCATATTTTTCTCATTCAAAAACTTGCATTTTTCTAACATTTTTTCTCTTATTCGATTCATCTCGTATTTTCCGATTTCTCATTCTTTTACAGGTTACTCCATTTCGACGCTTTTACCGCTTTTTCCAATAATGTAACTGTTTATGGGATGTAATAGTTTAAATTAGGTTTTTATTTTCCGCAAGTTTAAATTATGTATCTGCCCCAAAGCCATGTAATAGCATAGAACATTTACCTTTCCGCACTTTACATTCCGCATTTTAATTTCCGCACCCTATAAATTGCTAGTAACTAGGCGTGTATGGCAAGATAATAATCAACATAGCTCACTAATTTTCAAGATAAAATACCTGAATTAACACTCTCTTCACACATGCACCCCTTAGGGTAATTCTCTCTCGTTGCCTTTACGAATACAAATGGTCATGTCCCTCGAACGTAGAGGTATTCTAGCACCGTTGCCTTCAAAAACAAATCATCATAGTCCCTTCGATACAAAGATCATAGACCCACGATGTCGCCACGAATACATGATCTTGACCTCGATTGTCGCCACGAAAATGATGATAGTCCTTCGAATGTTCTAGGATACGCCCCAAGTTGCTTTCTATGACCATACGATGTCCCTTCGATTGTCCCGCTTACATCCAACAAATAGAGTTACCTACCAACTAATGGTATGGATAGCGCTATTCTAAAGGAAAAAAACACGAAAACGACCAATTCGAGTAGGTAATAAGACTTTAGTTGCTTGCTCTATCAAAATACTTTTCACACAACACACTTTTGTCAAAGTTCAAACTTTTCAAAACGAAATATTTCAAGACTTTGTATACATTCCTACATGAATCATTACAAAGTCAAAGCGAAATGCCTTTTCAAAACATTTTGTCAAACACACGAAAGCACAATTTTTAAAGTGATCTAAGAGCAACTAAGAGCCTGAGATAACTACGGATGGAAAGGGTGCTAATACCTTCCCTTTTCATAACCTTCTCCTTACTCGTAATCTAACGAAGGTCTTTTCTCGTACTTTTACCTTCCCTTAATTGGATAAAATAAAAGTCGGTGGCGACTCTTGCTATCCACACATTTGCGATACAAAACCTACAAAGTCGCTCACCAGACATGTAATCGGCGATCACGGGAGACACCCAAAAGAGAGAATGCCTTAGGGATTTCTAGATCACCTTTATTGCTTTCTCGCTTGACTTGCTTGCTTTATCTTTAAGGGTTGCTTGGGTATTATATTTGTGGGGATCCTACACCGATCCGGTTTCCTTTTAGGTAAGTAGCAATAATCGTCGCGACCGTTAGACGATATCAAAACGGTCAACATGATGGCTACGTTAGCGTGACACTTTGGATGTCCCGATACTCTTCATTCCCAAGTCGAGGATAGTATTTGGCTTTCGTGGTGTCATTAAGCGCTAACTAAACTTTTAGAACCTTAATTGACCCATCTTGGCCATTAGAAGGTAGTGAGATAACCGCTTTGGTATAGACCGAGGTTGGTTGATACCGATGCTACGCCATTGAGATCGACTTTGGGATATTTTCGTCGACCACTGGCGTCGATTGAAATAAACGCCACGAGAAAGATCAATGATGTGAGATTCCTAGAACCCTACTATTATAGGACAGATGAACCAACTCAAATTTTTGGTGGGTAATCACCTATACCTCATGCAAGCCTTAACCCTAGGCTCATTGTGTGAATTGTTTGTGTGTGCCAAACATGACATCATGACATCATTTGCATTGCATATCATTTCTAACTATTTCAAGGACCTAGGGATTTATCTTTGCTCTGTTTTGTAGGAATTATGGCTTCTAGAAAGACTATCCGAATCAACTTCATGGGTATACCTTCTCAGCTTAAAGAATTGGTTTCAGAAATTCCCGACCATGCTCAGTTCATCAAGAGACATGGTTATCGACTTGATTTGGTTATCTCCGGTTTTGAAGAAGATATGATGCATGTCCTATTTTAGTTCTTCGATCCGAAACACCATTGCTTTACATTCCCAGATTATCAGTTGGTTCCTACCTTGGAAGAGTTCTCTAAGCTACTTGGGATACCTATTCTTGATCAAATGCCATTCACCGGTCTAGAAAAGGTTCCTAAGTACGAAGACATTGCATCCGCCTTACATCTTAAGCGCCGACATTGAAGCCAATTGGGAAACCAGAAGTGGAGTTAAGGGTTTACTTTCCAAGTTCCTGATTAAGAGCGCCCGAGAATTCCTCAAAGTTATGAGTTTCCATGCATTTGAAGACATTGTGGCCTTGTTAATCTATGGTTTGGTTCTATTCCCTAACTCGGATTAATTCATAGATGTCAACGCCATTAAGTTGTTTCTTACCCGCAATCCTATGCATACCTTACTTGGAGATATCCTACATTCTCTCCACACTCGTACTACTAAGAGACAAGGAACTCTCATGTGTTGCATACCGTTACTTTCTAGGTGGTTTATTTCGCACCTTCCTCCATCAGTTTTGAAGAATGAACAAAGGTTGAGATGGTCTCAAAGACTAATGTCACACTCTCATTCAGATATCCGTTGGAATCGTTTCTCTCAAAAGGACTTCACATTCATTGAGCGTTGTGGAGAATTCCCTAATGTACCACTACTTGGTATAAGGGGAGGTATTACTTACAACCCTTCTTTAGCTCTACGTCAGTTTGGTTTTGCTCGAAGAGATGGCCCACATGATATGCTTCTCCAAGATATTGTGTTCGACTACAACCACGATCTCCAGAATCACCGATGAAGGTGTGGTAAAGAAGACTGATACCAAGACTTTGGGGCACCAGAACTCCGTTCCTTGGGAACCTTACCTCAAATGGGTGAGAGCTCGAGCTCAAAACCTCATGATGCCATTCACTGCTCTACCAAGAATTATGGAACCTCTGCTATAGGTGACGACTTATAACGCTCTCCATCCTGACATGCCTACTGATTTTGAAGACTTGAAGAGATCCTGGATTCAACTTAAAGAAGAGAGGGATACCTTTGAAGCTCAGTGTTATGCAAGTGAGAAGAAAGTGCTAGAGTTGACCAAGCTACTTCACGAGGAGCGAAACATCAACGCCTACCTCGGCACCAAGAGGAAGCGCCCATGGGAGACTTAGAGATTTAGGATTTATATGTTTTCTTTTATCTCTTGTACTTAAAAAGAAAAAGAATAATAAAAAGAGTGCTGACAAATGTTTGTTCATTGCTTGTTTAACAAATTTAAATCTCTAAGGTCCTTGAAAACATTGCATTGCATTCGCATAAACATTGCATATCATAGCATAACATTGCATCACAGGTACATTGAAGATTGATTTTCTCATTTGCTCGTTATTTATTTTAGCAGAAATGGCTCTTGAACAACCACAAAGATCTTCAAGCTCGTAATGCCTGGCCAGCAGATGTTTACCACCTTGGTCCAAGGCCAAGAAGATCCAAGAAGCTCATCAATGTAAAGAAGAAGGTTGTTGGTCTTCTCAACATGGGTAGACGCTACAAAGGTGGTCCTAAGAGGGTCACCGGATAGAGCTCTCGTAAGGATGTGTCAAGAGAACAAAGTAACAAGGGTGATGGTGAAGGCAACACCGAGCTTGAGAAGAACTATGATGATGGCCAATACTGATGAGGATGACAAGTACAAGCAACTTGAAGACCGTCTCAATGTCGTGGAAAACCTCAAGATGTCCGGCTGAATTTTGACGATTTGAGTCTCGCCCCCGTGCAGGATTCCTCCCAAGTTCAAAGTTCCAACTTTGCTAAGTATGACGGCATGTCTTGCCCTAAGTCATCTCAAGTCTTATGTTCAAGATCAATCCCCACACCGATGATGTAAAGTTGTGGATGCATTATTTTCAAGAGAGTTTGTCCGAACCCAATTGGAATGGTACTATCGCCTAGAGAATGACCGTATCCGTACTTGGAGTGACTTGGCTGATGCTTTCTGCATGATGAGTACAATGTCAATTGACACCCACTGCATGCAACTACAAAGCATGTGTTCAAGGAGTCTCAATGGAGAGACCTAGCAGAGTTCAGCCACCCTTGTCCAATAGGAGTTGGTTGATATGTTTATGGGAACACCGACAGCCCATTCTTCAATCATCTAATTGGAAACTCTTCCACGGATTCACCGAAATGATATTGACAAAGTAACGATTGAAGCTGGAATCAAGAGTGGAAAGATTCAAGTGGAGACATCTTCAAATGCTGTGAAGAGATCTTTTGGTGCTAAGAAAGAAGCCAATGTTGTGTATGGTCAGAAAAGCCGAGCCAAGACCGACCGCACTCAATCTGGGGGCTAGGATTCCAATCCTCCATCAAGACAACCTCGCGAGACAACGCGTAGAGTAACGCGCCACAAGAGCTTACAAAGATCAACATGCCATTGTCGCAAGCCTTGCAACACATGTTGAAAGCAGAGCTGATAACCTTGAGGGATCCTCCTCAAAATGTCAACACTTCCTCTCCGAGATACAATCCTAATGCTAAGTGTGCTTACCATTCCAATAACCCTGGACATAGTATTGATGATTGTTGGGCTCTGAAGAACAAAATTCAAGATATGATTGAAGCTAAACTGATTGAGTTTGACCCTCCGCGAGACCAATGTGATCAACGCCTATGCCTAACCATGACAAGAGTTCCAATGTGTTGGTGAAGATACTTATGTTTTCAACATAGATGACTTGACCATTCCTCCGATGATTAAGAAGAATTTGCAAGCCGGTGTCAATCCAGATGCCCAGAGAATTGCGCTGGTGCCCATCGCTACCGATGGCTGTCCTTGGTTGAGAAGACGGTTCAAGGCATGATGGACAACCATGAGATACTATTTCAAACCACCGTGCGTAAGTCGTGAAGATATGGCTAAGTCAAGATCAAGATGTGAATGAAGCTGTACCGTCTGTGTGTGATACCTTGGGGCAGCCAAGTGGAAAGTATGATTATATGGTGAAGTACACTGTTCCTGAAAGCTACAAGATTCCTATTGAAGACATTAAGGCGACCGGATGGGGTGACGAGTTCCCAGAAGACTATGCTGATGTTAACACAATAAGGATTTCCTCTCACGATTCTCGTGCCTAGGGTGGCACCTCTCATCATCACTTCTACAAGGCCCGTATTCCTCCGACAAGGCTATCCCTTGGAATTATGGAGTCGATGTTTACTATCATGGGCCAAGCAAGACGCCCGACCATTGAAGATCTTACAATTGAAGCTACCATTCCCGACATTGGCAACATCACCGATCTAGTAAGGTGACCGTAACTGTAAGGGTATTCTCTCCGATATCTCTCCTCCAAAAGACACCGCGACTCCACTGATTCCAGCCTATCCAATCCATTCCCAAGCTAGAGGGAAAGAACCAAAGGACTCATCCCGCCACTGTATACCAAAGGAAGTTATCAAGACACCTCCAAACAAGAAATGGAGGAAATTTCAAGATTATCAAGAAGAGTGATTACAATGTTCGAACAAGACAGACTTCCAAAATCTCCATGCTTGCTCTGCTCTTGTGCTCCGAGGCTCATGCTAATGCCTTGGTGAAGTTTCTGAAGAATGCCCACGTACCTCAAGACACTACCACTAACCAGTTTGAAGTTTGTATTGCTAACCTGGCTACCAACAACGGCTTAGGCTTCTCTGATGCCGATTTGACTCCTGCCGGAAAGAAACACAACAAAGCCTTGCACATCTCTGTTGAATGCAAAGGCACTACATTATCTCATGTCTTGGTGGATACCGCTCGCTCTCAATATCCTTCCAAGACCGCTTTTGATCGGCTTGATGTCAAGGGTTGGTTCGAGACCCGACATAATTGTGAGCTTTGATGGTTCTAAACGAACAAAGCTTGGAGAGCTCATTCGCTCACAAAGTCGGTTCCCGCACTTTTGTTTCCACTTTCTTTGTCATGGACATCCGTCCACTTCTTGCCTACTTGGACGCCCTTGATACATGGGCAGGCCTACTCTACCTTGCATCGTAAACTCAAGTACCCGTGAAAGGGAAGGTTGTTAGTGTGGTGAAGAGGAGTATATGGTCACCATCTACCATTCCGATACCTTGAGATGGAAGGAGAATTCTTGAGACCCGTCAAGCTTTTGAACGATACCCGTAGTCATGCTCGCCGACTCTTCCGCATTCCCCGGTTGCTAAAATTCCACCTAGGATGGCCTCATCAAGGATGCTCGCCGCAGCTGAAGAAGGTAGTTCTATTTGGGGTCGCCCCGATCTTCCTTTCAACCGACAAGACCGGTTTAGGCTTCACCATCAAAGGTCGAAGATGATACGCGAACGCGCCGCCAACTTCCTTTCCGCAGACGTAGTGGAATCCATGCTATAGAAGACGACGACAACGGCTTCGCATCATCAAGTGGATCTTCCTAACCCGCATCATGGGCTCAAAGAATTGAAGGTTGAAGACGCCATACCAATCTCCTTTAGCCAGAGTAATTGCTGCTTTTGTTTTGCTTTTCGTATTTTTATGTTTCAACAATAAACTCTAAAGCCTAGTGCCTTACCCGGCATCATGGCTCGCTTATGAGGGTTATTATCCGTCGTTATGTATTTTCATTCAATAAATCTGGACTTTGCATTCAATTGTTTGTTTTCTTTCTTTACTTTGTCACCCCTTCAAAAGCTATGTGTTTTACACACACCCACGTGATACACCGCAGAATCACTCCGAATCTCGTTAATAATGCTATTGCTAAATATGACTTCGATAATCCGATCTACCAAGTCAAGACGAAAGTGAGGAAGATTGTGAAGTGCCATGAGAACTTGCCGATCACACATAAAGAAGAGCGCGTTATACACCACACGAAGAGCAAGTCGAGATTGTGAATTTGGGTACCGACGAAGATGTAAAAGAGATCAAGATAGGAGCGGTCTTGAGAACAATGTGTTAAAGAAAGATTGATTCAGCTACGAGATTATATTGAGGTTTTTGCTTGGTCATACGAAGACATGCCCGGTTTAGACATTGATATTGTGGTACACCGATTGCCAACAAAAGAAGGTTTTCTCCCAAAGGAAATGTAAGGTTCGTCGATGCCTTGAGATGTCGAGAAAATAAAAGCCAAGTTATGAAGCGCTCAATGCCGGTTTCTTAGTCATACTTCCTATCCACAAGGTTGTTAACGTGGTACCCGTATCTAAGAAGGATGGCAAGGTACGAATGTGTGTGGATTACGAGATCCGAATAAAGCAAGTCCGAAAGACGATTTTCCACTTCCTCATATTGATGTTCGTTGACAACACCGCCAAAGATAAGGTTTTCTTTCATGGATGGTTTCTCCTACATAATCGATTAAATGGCTCTCAAGATATGGAAAAGACTACTACACACAGCACTTTCGCTACAAGGTTATGTCATTCGGATCAAGAACGCAGCGCCACTTATCGTTATGGTGACATTATTTCATGACATGATTCATCACGAGATAGAGGTCTACGCCGACGACATGATAGCTCGATCACGATCAAGAAGAACATCTTGATCATTTGCGTAAACTATTTGACAAAGTTAAAGAAGTACAGTCGAGACTCAATCCTAACAAGTGCACTTTTGGAGTCGATCCGAAAACTCCTAGGGTTTGTTGTCGGAAAAGGTATTGAAGTTGATCCTGCCAAGGTTAAAGCTATTCAAGAAATGCCGGCTCCCCGCACCGAGAAGGAAGTCAGAGGTTTCGGCCGATTGAACTACATTGCCAGATTCATTGCACATCTAACTACTACCTGTGAGCCAATCTTCAAGTTATTAAAGAAAGATCAAGTAGTGGAATGGAACGACGATTGCCAGATCACTTTTGACAAAATCAAGGAGTACCCGTAATAATCCTCCTATCCCGATGCCGCAGAAGACCTCTTATCATGTACTTGATGTTGTTAGAGAGCTCAATGGGGTGTGTTAGCAACATGACGAGTCTGGTCGAAAATAGCATGCGATATACTACCTTAGCAAAACTTTACCGATCGTGAAACAAGATACTCACAATGAGAAAACTTGCAACGCTTTGGCTTGGGCGTCACGACTAAGACAAGATATGTTGACTCACACTACTTTGTTGATTTCAAGATGGATCCGATAAAATACATATTTGAGAAACCAACTCTCCGAAGAATAGCAAGATGGCAAATGATCCTGACCGAATATGACATCCAAGACACTTCTCGTAAAGCAATCAAAGGAAGTGTGGTAGCCGATCATTTGGCTCATCAAGTCGTAGATGACTATCGCCTATGCGCTCAATTTCCAGATGAAGATGTTTTACTAGTTACAGACACGTAAGAACCGTGCCTGCATTTAAGGACCCGAACAAGGATCCCGATGGACCATGGTTTTGATGGAGCCTCAAACGCACTTGGCAATGGCATTGGCGCCATCATTACATCCCTACAAAGTGACACACGCCTTTCACCGCCAGATTATGTTTCATTGCACGAACAACATGGCCGAATATGAAGCATCATGGGTATTAAAGTCGCTATTGACTTAAGAATCAAGTTCTGCAAGTGTATGGAGACTCACTTTAGTGATCACCGATTATATGAGTGGATACGAAGCATCCGAATCTTATTCCCTATCGAGAGCATGTTCTGAGTTTGATCCCCTACTTCGAAGAAATTACTTTTGATCACATTCCACGAGAAGAGAATCAGTTGGCAGACGCATTGGCTACTATGTTATCTATGTTCAAGGTCAGATGGGACAACGAGGCTCCCCAAATCATCATTGAGAAGTTTGATGAACCAGCATATTGTTGTGAGCTTGATACAGAAGAGAAACCTTGGTACTATGACGTGAAGAGGTATCTTGAGACTCAGGAATATCCCGCAGGGGCATCTGTCAACGATAAGAAGTTCATGAGGAGGTTCGCTTCTAAATTCTTCCTCAGCAACGGCATCTTATACAAGCGCAACCACGATTTGTGCTTATCTACTGTAGACCGTAAAACAAAGAATACGTATCATGGAAGAGTTACACGGCGATTTGGTACCCACTCCAAGGACACACCATGGCTAAGAAGATTTTGAGAACAGTTACTATTGGTCCACCATGGAAGTCGATTGTCACCGCTTATGCTCGATCTTGTCACAAGTGCCAAATTTATGCCGACAAAGTGCATGTACCTCCCACTCGAATGTTTTAACCGCCTCGCGGCCTTTTGCAATGTGGGCATTGACATGATTGGAGAAATCAAGCCCACCGCCCAATGGACATCGCTTTATCCTTGTGGCAATTGACTATTTCACCAAGTGGGTAGAAGCTGCTCGCATCTCATACCAAGAATGTTGTGGCTCGATTCATCAAACATAATCTTATTTGTCGATATGGCACTCCGAAAGGATTATCACGATAACGGTTCCAATCTCAACAATAAGATGATCACCGAACTCGCACGCAGCTCAAGATCAAGCATCACAACTCTACTCCTTATCGGCCTAAGATGAATGGCGCAGTGGAAGCCGCCAACAAGAACATTAAGAAGATTATACAAAAGATGACAAGGACTTACAAGGATTGGCATGAGATGTTACCATTCGCTTTCATGGTTATCGCACTACAACAACATCAACAGGGCAACCCCTTCTCTTGGTACGGTATGGAAGCAGCCCACCCATCGAGGTTCAGATACCTCAACCGTAGTCCTCCAGACGCAGAGTTAGGCGAAGACGATGGGTCCGCACGCCTCACCGATTAACTTGATTGATGAGAAACGACGCATCCATCCGCCATGGACAGATCTATCATAAACGAATGATTAGAGCATTTAACAAGAAGGTCAAGCACCGAGTCTACCAAGTCGGTGATCTAGTAGTCAAGTGCATCATTCTTCCACAAGGTGATCCTGGGGCAAATGGACTCCCACCCATGAGGGACCGCTTGTAGTCAAGACAAGTTTTCAATGAGCTATGATACTTAGCACCATGGATGGTGAAGACTTCCCACACCCTCGTGAACGCAGATATAGTCAAAAATACTACGATAAAGAGACCCGCTAGGTCGATCGACCTAGGCAAAAATAAGGAATCGCGAACCAAAAGGGTTCGGAAAAATTAAGGATATATACAAAACATGTACACCCGCAAATCAAAACCCGAAGGGCGGTTTGAGCAAAAAGGGTATCCCAGACCTAAAACCCGAAGGGCGGTCTAGGCAAAAGTTAGATTTAAGCGCACGACTATGTCTCTTCCAGATCACCGCCTGCACTACTATCAACATTCAAGATTCAAATGGCGAAGATCAATTCACTCACTTTCTACTGACAGCAAGGAGATGAGATAGTTGAAATATATGAGTACTAGCATAGTTGGAACATAACGAGATTGTTTCCGCATAGCTTTTTACCTTTCTTGTGTACAAACTACTTGGCCATAGGCCACCTTTCAAATGAATACAAGTTCTTTCTCTTTACTATTGTCGTTTGCAATAAGTCCAACGTTTGCTTTGAATGACTATATGCATTTGACAATAAGAATCTATTCACAAACTTGCGAAAGGTGGGCATACAAGAGTAATTACTACAGGCTCCAGGAATTGAGATGACAACAAAGGTCACCAAAAGCATTCCCCCGCAGAACATAATCCCCGCAGAGGTGTCACTCACTAAACCTCCCCAAATGAGTATATGTTAATCCACGAGCAAAGGATTCCACTCAACCGAGCAATGTCACATCGGCCTCCAATAACACTTCATCCCCACCTGTATTTATCATCCAATATCTCCCAACACCCCTTTTCTCCAAAGAGTATCCGGACTTGAGACTTGGTCGATAGTGCACCGGAGAAAATCTACATCTCTTATTCCCACCAGAGATTCCAACGGCCCCAACCCGTCTCCCAAAGAACCATCAAACGCCCTACAATGAGATCTACGCCAAAATCCCCAGAGCGCCCCTAATTTTTCCCAACAGGTCTACATGCAAGATCCCCAACAAATTGCCTCCTGCACTCCCCAAGAGGGTCTATGTATGCGATCTCCAACAACGAAGTTTCTCGATCTCTACCTTCCTCAACAATATCTAGGACCGAGACTTGGTCAGATAGTGCATCAGAGGAATCCAGGATATCTTTCTTCTCCTTCAAAAGCGGGGTTCTCACCTACTCAATCCCCAAGCAGGAGACAAAAATACTCAAGCAGAACATCCACATCTTCTTCAAGATGGATATGTTTTGAAATACCACAACATCTATCATTCATACATTTCTCATAAAGTCATAATTTATGCATATGTCATTCATACACATCGTCATGCATCATACTTTGCATAAGACTAACAAATATTCTATCAAAGTTTCTCTTGTTTTCTCCAAAACAGGTGAAAGTAACTTCTGACGCAGGCAGGTCCAGGATTAAGCCCCGAATCGACGGGAAAACTATCTGAAAGGCCGCCCCTAGTTGTCCTCCAACAGCTGGTCCAGATTGCCCGAATCTCGACGGAAAACTATCTCGAACGATCGCCTTGTCCTCCGACAACGGATCCGTGATTAATACCAAGCTAGACGGAAACCCTATCCGAATGATCAAGTTATCCTCCGATAATGTGCAAAGGATCAATACCCGATGCACAACAGTGGAAGATATCCACATTTTGCCAACTACTACCTCCCCGAGTAATCAAGACGAAGATTTATTCTCGATCCTTCTTATTATCAACAAGAACCAGAGTGTAGCGACGACTCCGTTCTCGATGGCATCTTAAGCCCATCTCCGACTACTTATCAGTGTTCCTTCACCTTTGGAATGCTGCATATTTGGTTAAAAATCAATACAAACCAATAACTTCATTCAAAGATGAGCACGAGGTCTAACATACGACTCCTTCCGGATGGCATCTTAAGCCCATCTCCGTGCTCCTTCCAAAAACGCTACAGAGCCCAGCTCACTCCCCAAAGATCGACCTTTCCAGATGGCATCTTAAGCCCATCACTATCAATTCTCATGTCAACATCCTCAAGTCTAGCATACGACTCATCCCCCAGCGAAGTCTCTACCTTCTCCAAATGGCATCTGTAAGCCCATTCCCGCATCATCACCAACAATGAAAGTGCAAATTGTGTGTATTGAGTGTTCAATCATCTTCACCTCCAGTCACAAAGGCACGCATGCCAATCTAACCCTTCCAAGACAAGAAGATTGAACAGGGCAGCACATACCCCAAAATTTGCCTCCATCTTCTCAAGATATTTCATACATCCATACTCAAGGATTCCTCAAGAGTCGATCGACAAACTCTCTCCTAGACAATCAACCCAAACTAGGGTTTGGTGGTTCTCAGATAAAATTGGATTTCCAACATCTCCAATGCTCATCATGCCTCCTCATATGCTTCAAAGATTATCCATGTCAAGTTTCAAGCCTTACAAGTCAAGTTTCGCATAATTGCTCGATGGTCGAAAATCAACAGATTGGACAAAAGTCAATTGTGGTCAACATACAACAAACTTCATAATTTTTGGTCAACATCCTCATTTTGAAGTTACATTCATCATTTGATCAAGGGTTGATCATGATTCATCAAGAAAACTCAAGATTTGCTCAAAAGTCAAACTTTCTAAATTAGGGTTTCTAGATGAAAAGTCAACTGAACTTTGACTGATCATAACTTCTTCATACTTTCTCAAAAAATTTTCCACCACCTCTTGTTTTGAAGGAAATCCAATTCTCTACAACTTCATGTCTCACAAGAATGTCCAAAAAATGCTTCATTTGAGAGGTATGGCTCAAAACATTACAGGTCATTTTCAAAGTCAACAAAAAGTCAACTTTTTGTTTTGAAGATATATTGAGCATGGAAACTCCAATTGAGATAAGACCAAAACGGTTGGTTAGAGGACTCTTAGAGCTTTCCAAAAAGTCCAAGAACACTCAAAAATGTGGAAAATTGAGCAAGATACATCATTCACAAGTTGGGAAATTTTGGACAATTGCACAAAAGGACATTTTGGTCAAAATGCAAAATTTTCCAAATGGGCCTATAATCTTTTGATCCAAACTTACTCATGACATTATTTGTGACCCATAAATGCTTGGCCATGGCAATTTTCTATTTTATTGATTTAATTTTGGATTTTAAACCATTTAATTCAAAATTAAATTATATAAAATATGAAAATAAAGTATTTTTTTCAAAAGGGCTGATTTTATACCAAACTTGACGTCCAAGGAAGCCCAAAACACTTGCCAAATTCGTGCATGATCATGCATTGAAGAGGAAATCAAATTTCTTTAAAAAAATTGATTTTATTTGAAAAATATTGAATGCTCCAAATCAAATCTTTTTTCACTCTTTTTCCTCTCTCAAATTCCTCTATAAATGCTCAGCAAGTACACAAGCCAAAGAGAGGAAACCCTAGCTCAATGCATAACCCTTATTCTTGCAAAAATTTTCTAAAACTTGAGAAATTCGAATTTCAATTTCTAGCAAGATTCAAGGTGTGCCAGCCATCCAAACATCTCCTGAGGTTCCTGTGATTCAAATCATCCTCACTCAAGCAAAAGCCGCCAGAAGCTTAAGAACACCAAACTCCGATTTGGTATTTTAATGAATTTCAATTTTTATGATTCATGCGTTATTAACAGTTTTTGCTTGCATATTTGAATTCAGGACATCCATTAGAATGCATATGAATCATTACATGTGAGCTTGCACGTCCAAAATTCGTGTTGCCATTGTTAGGGTTAAAAATCTGGAAAGCTTCGAACCGGCCCGTACAGGCCGATTCAATCAAAACCGATGCCACCAATGGACTCAGAAGGTCCGATTTAGGTGGACAAGTCTTCTTTTTCCTTTTATTCGCGCTGTTTTGCAGGTTTGAACATCCTCCTCGCCGGAGAAGACGACCGAAGCTAGGGCTCCGGCGTCGCTGACCGTTTGACTCCGGTGGAGGCACGCGTGGCATCTACATGCATTCTGATTCGTTCTCTCGCGCTGACTGGGGTCCACACGGCTGACTGGGTTTGAAACATAATCACTGACGCGTCATCATTCATATTCAAATGTTTTTGTTTTTTCCAACACCAGATGTCACATGGCCTAGTGGTTAAAACGCTTCCTATTCACAGATGCTCCTCCAGGTCCTCAACTCGAACCTCCCAAGGACCAGATTTGCATTCTTTTTCCAAACTTGCATTATTTTTTCATATTTTCTATTTTCTTATTTATTTAATATTTTGCATCAATTTTAATTCTTTTCATATTTTTATTTATGCATTAAAAAATCATCAAAATATTTTTTCCTTTTGCATTTATTTTCTGAAAATCTTTATTTAATTTATAAAATTAAAAAATATTATTTTGCATGCATATTTATTTTTATTCATAATTTAGCATTTAAATCAATCTTAATTGTATTTTAATTATTAAATTGCATCCAAAAAATCCCAAAAAATTATTTTAGCATATTTATGTTATTTCCAGCATGTCATATTTTTCTCATTCAAAACTTGCATTTTTCTAACATTTTTCTCTTATTCGATTCATCTCGTATTTTCCGATTTCTCATTCTTTTACGTGTTACCCGCTTCGACGCTTTCTTTTACCGCTTTCTTTTTCCAATAATGTAACTGCTTATGGGATGTAATAGTTTAAATTAGGTTTTTATTTTCCGCAAGTTTAAATTATGTATCTCCCAAAGCCATGTATATAGACATTTACCTTTCCGCACTTTACATTCCGCATTTTAATTTCCGCACCCTATAAATTGCTAGTAACTAGGCGTGTATGGCAAGATAATAATCAACATAGCTCACTAATTTTCAAGATAAAATACCTGAATTAACACTCTCTTCACACATGCACCCCTTAGGGTAATTCTCTCTCGTTGCCTTTAGGAATACAAATGGTCATGTCCCTCGAACGTAGAGGTATTCTAGCACCGTTGCCTTCAAAAACAAATCATCATAGTCCCTTTGATACAAAGATCATAAGACCCACGATGTCGCCTACGAATACATGATCTTGACCCTCGATTGACGCCTACGAAAAATGATGATAGTCCCTACGAATGTGCTAGGATACTTCCTACAAGTTGCTTTCTATGACCATACGATGTCCCTTCGAATGTCCCACTTACATCCAACAAATAGAGTTACCTACCAACTAATGGTATGGATAGCGCTATTCTAAAGAAACGTAAAATAACACGAAAACGAACATTCTGAGTAGGTAATAAGACTTTTAGTTGCTTGCTCAAATCAAAATACTTTTCACACCTCACACTTTTGTCAAAGTTCAAACTTTTTTCAAAAATGAAACATTTCCGAACACTTTGTATACATTCCTACATGAATCATTGCAAAGTCAAAGTGAAATGCCTTTTCAAAACATTTTTGTCAAACACACAAAAAGCACATTTTTTAAAGTGATCTAAGAGCAACTAAGAGCCCGTAGATAACTACGGATGGAAAGGGGTGCTAATACCTTCCCTTTTCATAACCTTCTCCCTTACTCAGAATCTAACGAAGGTCTTTTTCTGTACTACTTTTACCTTCCCTTAATTGGATAAAAAGAAAAGTCGGTGGCGACTCTTGCTATCCGCACATTTGCGATACAAAAACCTACAAAGTCAGTTCACCGTATTACACTTAGCCCATCAACTCTTATCCTAAGAGTGTTCAACTCCTCTTCGACTCGGGTTGTGGAAGTATTGACGATAAGGGCATCTTTGTTCAATTGCAGTATTTCGTTTTGATCAGGAATGTTAGCCTGGTCAAGTTCTTTATCTTGTTTTACAATAAGCTCCAATTCTGCGTTTAAAGCTTCTAGTTCCTTCGTCAACTCGACAATTCGACTGTGTATTTCAGCAGCTCTTTTCCTTTTAAGACCTTGCTCTTGCCGTCTCTAATTAATGTGAGCTTTTAGCCCTTCGACCATCGTCTTGGTCCTCTTCACCATTTCCACATTCCTCTTCACCGCCGCTTGTTTGGTGTCGACCAACTTTTCAACCTCCTTCATTTGAGTGATATTTTCCAGCAGGGGAGAAAGGATGTCTTCAAATGATTCTATCATAAGCTTTTAGAATTCAGAAATCTCAAGACCCTTTAATTGAGCGATGGCATCTAGAAGCTCTAGTCCAAGGGCTGAATCCTCATGCAGTAAATGAGGCAAGTCAGGATTAAAAGCATAGGTACAAATGGTGTCGGTCAGTTTCTTGACTTTAGTTGCTTCAGGTCCTAGCTTGTCACCATAGACCTGGGAGCGGTCAAAATCTGAAGACGAAAAATACCGATTTACAAATTGATCCAATCTTTCCAAAGTGGCATCGACATCATCGACATCCATGTCGGCCGAAATATCTTTCGCTCTAGAGGGGCCAACTGAATCATCCCTCTCAGAGAGACTCTGAATCTGAGGTGGCATGGTAATAGTTTGAAGAGTCTCTGAATCCTGTAGGGAATCTGAAAGACTAGAGTTAGAGCTAGTCGAACAATAACCTTCATGCCTGGCAGGACTAGTAACTAAATCAGAATCACTAACAGAAGCCCAAACATCGAGTTCAACAAACTCACTAGCGGGCCACGTTGGGAGCCTGTTAGTGATGAGGAGAAGAAGCTTTTGAAAACGGAGTATAGTCTGGTACGTTGTGGTATTGTCCAGAAGCTTCGACCTGAAAAAGAGTATAAACATCAGATAGGTGTAATTCAGTAGTCAAAACACCTTAGAGGATACGATAAATACCTGTGGTGGTGGTGGTGGTGAGGGGATTCTTGTTTCGTTTCCTCTAGTGGAAGCATTAGCAACGTCTTCTTCTTCTTCTTTATTGACGCCAGGCACGAGCGTAGGGTCGGGGGTGACAATGGTTGTATTTATTATGATATCACTATCAGCATGTGAAAGTAAGGCAGTGTTGTGACAAGTAGTCAGGACCACTTTACCTCGCCGTCTAGTGATGAGTGGTTGATCATCGACCATTGTCGGCTCCACCTTATTGTTGACCTTCACTCCTGGGTCTTCGGCCGTGGGGGCTTTATTTTTCTTCTTTATTTCCTTTTCCTTAGGCGAGTACGCGTGCTTCTTTTTGTGGTCTTTGGATTTTCGGGAGTGGGGAGACTGAGTATCAGGTGATGGCTGTAGAAATAAAGAATATATCAGAAGAGAAACCATAAACCTTTATCAAAGCGGTCAAAAGTAATAAGATGTTTACCTCAGTCCTCCCACTGTGGTGAGACTTTTTGTCCTTCTTGGACCTTTTGGATATGTTGGAGGGAGAAGCCGAATCTGCTGAGCATTTTCGACTCTGCTACATGAGAAATAGAAACGTCAGTGGTTGGTAAAATACAAGATGTCGAAACATAGACATTCACACTTATAGAAGAATCAGCCTTCTTGATAGAAGTGGAAATGGGTTCGTCATCGGAGAGGGTATGAATGGGTGTGAACTGTAGGGCATCAAATATAAGTGAGGTGTCGAATGAGAAAAACATGAACACAGGTGTGAGTAAAACATACTTTGGACTGTGAGGGGCCTCCTTTAGCGATAGTTTTGACAGGTGCGGTCGATGGCCCTCCTTGGCTTTCAATACCAGCACGTTTTTGCCTAAGATCAACTACCTGTGGCAGAGGTACAACTAGAAAAGAAGCTAAGTCAAATAATGATGTGAGTCGAATTGTGAAAGGAAACGAAACTTTCTAGAAGTGGTTACCCTTGGGTACTACGGCAAGCTCTCTCACATATTCAAGATCGATATGAAGAAAGCCTGGGTAATCATGCAACCAATGCTTCATCTGAACCACCTGGTCGGCTTTCTTTTTGTAAGCATTTTGAATGTTCGACCAAGAGCTATACCACCAATCTAGGATAGGCGATCGAAAAGCCAGGGCCAAAGGGCTAGTTGGCAAAGGAGGAAATTTGATTTTTCCAAAGAGAAGTGCGTAAAGATATTTGTCTTTTGCGTAACTAGGGATCTTGAGGGGAGGAATCCTCTCAGTTGCCTTCTCCTTTAGCTCTTGGGCCACGTCATGGATGGTTCGACGAAGATTGCTTGGCAAGTACACCACTCTGAAAAAATTCTGGAAGCTTGAATTTATCTAATGTGATTTGCCTTACATTTTGTTGTCTTCCCCTGAAAATTATTGAAAGCAACAGTTAGTTCGTTCATTTGGCCAGCAACATCATTCACATAAGTAACGAGATACGAATGCCACCAAGTTCTAAACTCTTAGGTGCAGAAGAACGCTGGTTTGAAGGGAGTGAATGTAAGCTTGGCTCGTCGAGCCCAAAGAGTGTCGACATTCTCCTTGACTACCTCCCAGCTTCGGTCATCTAAAACATCAATGAGTAATTCATGAGACGGATATAATGACTTAGGCACAATTTGAGAGAGCCCAAACTGTCTAGCCACCAAGTTGGGTTGATAGGTTGTTAAGCAAGGACTCATGTGAGTGATGGTGTAAGTGAGAAACTAGGGGGTCAAGAAACGCCTCCAAAAGGTCAAAGACCATTGTCGATTTCTTGCTTCGACGGGTGGAAAAGATTCGATGAGCCATAATGGCCCACTCTTGCCATCAGCAAATGGAACCATAGAAGGTTTGAAATCTTCCCGCATCAACATGATGTCGAAAAGCATCTTGAAGACTTCGTCATTTGGAGAAGTTTTGTCTATGGGATTTAAGGGAAAATAACATGGCCACATGGCCTCGCTTCTGTCTTGAGAAGTTGAAACCTTCTTCTGTCGAAAAGGCTTCACATTTGGAGAAGTTTTGTCTATGGGATTTAAGGGCAAATAACATGGCCACATAGCCCCACTTCTGTCTTGAGAAGTTGAAACCTTCTTCTGTCGAAAAGGCTTCACGTCTTTAGAGAAAGTGGCATTTAGCCACAGTTGTAAGAGCCAGAAGGGACCATGGACCAATACACTTTTCTTCTTTGGATTATTGGGGTCGAAGCTCTTTATTTGGTTGACCACGTCGGTCATAGAGGCGTATAAGGAGGCCAAAATTAGTTGGCCTAAAGCAACATTTTCCCCCCTATGCAACGGAGCGGCCAAATGGGCGAATTGTTTGGCTATTTGTATCGATTTCAAGCAAAATACGAAGGAGACGGCCAAAGAGTCAAAAAAGCGACTTGCTCTTCATCAGAGATATCCTCAGAGTTGCTGTGATGGTGGTTGATAAAGTTGGCATAGGTTGGATGTTTGGAGTCGCCAACGTCAAATTTGATGTGAATTGGCTCGTGGTCGGTATGGTTGAAAACGGTTCCAGAAGTTTTACGTAAAGCATCCACATCCAGCAATGTGGGGGTCATCATGCCACACATTGTATGGAAAGTGTTGGTGGATCCTTCCCAGAAGTATAAGTCAGCTAACAGCATGCCGCCAGAGTAGGGTGTGCCGACACGAGAGAGGTCCAATAGGTCATAGATACCCATTTCCCTCCATTGTTGGCCCTTACTTGGTTCCATCCTTTCCATCCAAGCCCTAAACTTAGGGCAATGCAAAGGGGGAGCCGTGCGAAAGTTCCTATCAACAAACTACAGAGAAATAGGGTTTGTTGAGGTAATCAATGGGCGGCTGCGCTGACTGGTGGGAAAGAATGCCCCTTTGTCATCTACATAGATCTCAGAAGGAACATCCATGGGTAATGGACCTAGAAAGGCGTGAGGTTCATCATCTAACCGAAAAGGGATGAGTACCTGTGATTGCCAAATCTTGGCTTTTTCATCAGAGAACGGCGGTTCCGGTACATAGGGGTTGCCTTCAACGTGGCGGAGATGAAGAGTTTCAGTGGGAGATGTTGAAATGTTCTTGTCTTCCATTTTAAGAGAAAAAGATGAAGATGGTGAAAGTACAGAGGGTTTGAAGATTTCTGGATTTGACCTAAGAGAAATGGTGAAAACAATAAAGATTGTTGCTTCCTACTTTGAGGTGAAAGCTTTAAAAATGGTGAAAACCTTTGATAGTTGGGGTTAAAGGAAATAAGCGGTTAGGGTTTTGAAGTGCTTTCTAGGTTCGCTTTCTAGTTTCTTAGTCTGAAGATTGAGAGTATGAAGGATGAAGTTTTCCAGGTTTTTCTGTTTGAGGAATGAGAGCGCAGATGAAAAGAAAGAGAATAGGAGGAATGCCTATTTATAGGCGTGGAGATGAAAGGAATGAAAAGGCAAAAGGAAATTGTGGAGATTCCCTAGGCTTTAATTCGTGTCCGTCGAGGGACACGTGTGAGCAGATAAAGCCGCTAGCGTGGTGGGCCATACCGGCTACCTAAGTAATGATGTTCAAGCATTAAATTCTCCCACGTCTCGAAATAAAGCAATATATGTTTCCATGATTGCCTGATGTCATAAAAAGACTGGAACAATGAGTTGTCTTCAAAAGGTAGCGGAAACGACTAAATCGACGGAAGGCGCAACTTCATAGATACCATTGTGTCATGTTCGACAGTATCAAGAATTAGAAAATGGTATCTCTGGGGGGCATTTTGTTAACTAGAAATTTGTAAAGTATGCTTAACGGCATTGCTTAAAGGCAAAGGTCCCTACAGGTTAAGGACTAGATGAGGTTAGTTTTTGGAAATGCTTGACAAAACCAAGTTGGAAGTTCCAGAAAAATACATGTCGATTGAGAAGATGGGTCAGAAAGCCAAACCAAATTGACCAAACAGCCAGAACAAGATGGCTTCGAAAAGAAATTTGATCGACGAAGTGATATGTTGGTTGATTCGACATAAGTTTGGATCGAAAGAAGGCGTCAATCGAAATGGTCGTGCTATCGAAGTTGTAGGCCAGGGGACTTAGGAAATTTTACTATGCCTTAAGAATATATCGAAACCGAAAGCAGTTGGTTCCTTCTGAAGTCATGAAGTGGGAAAAAGTCAGAATAAGGAGATCGTGGGTAGTTGCTGTCATACCCCAAAATTTGCCCTCCATCTTCTCAAGATATTTCATACATCCATACTCAAGGATTCCTCAAGGGTTGATTAGACAAACCCTCTCCTAGACAATCAACCCAAACTAGGGTTTGGCAATTCTCAGATCCAGATGGACTTCCAACATCTCCAATGGTCATCATGCCTCCTCATATGCTTCAAAGATTCTCCATGTCAAGTTTCAAGCCTCAGAAGTCAAATTTCCTCAGACAATTGCTTAGATGGTTGAAAATCGGTTGTATTGGACAAAAAGTCAACTGTGGTCAACATACAGTCAAACTTCATAATTTTTGGTCAACATCCTAATTTTGAAGTTACATTCATCAATTGATCAAAGGTTGATCATGATTCATCAAGAAAACTCAAGATTTGCTCAAAAGTCAAACTTTCTAAATTAGGGTTTCTAGATGAAAAGTCAACTGAACTTTGACTGATCATAACTTCTTCATACTTTCTCAGAAATTTTTCCACCACCTCTTGTTTTGAAGGAAATCCAATTCTCTACAACTTCATGTCTCACAAGAATGTCCAAAAAATGCTTCATTTGAGAGGTATGGCTCAAAACATTACAGGTCATTTTCAAAGTCAACAAAAAGTCAACTTTTTGTTTTGAAGATATATTGAGCATGGAAACTCCAATTGAGATAAGACCAAAACGGTTGGTTAGAGGACTCTTAGAGCTTTCCAAAAAGTCCAAGAACACTCAAAAATGTGGAAAATTGAACAAGATACACTATTCAGAAGTTGGGCATTTTTGAACAATTGCACAAAAGAAGATATTGGTCAAAATGCAAAATTTTCCAAATAGGCCTATAATGTTATGATCCAAACTTGGTCATGATGGTATTTGTGACCCATTGATGCTTGGCCATGACAATTTTCTATTTTATTGATTTATTTTTGGATTTAAAACCATTTAATTCAAAATTAAATTATATAAAATATGAAAATAAGATATTTTTCCAAAAGGAGTGAATTTATATCAAACTTGAGGTCCAAGATAGCCCATGGAACATGCCAATTTCGTGCTTTCTCTCACATTAAAGAGAAAATCAAATTTTCTCCAAAATTTGATTTTATTTGAAAAATATTCAATGCACATTCAAGATCAAATCTTTTTTCCTTCTTTTTGCCATCCCAAAACCCTCTATAAATACCCAACATTACACACAACAAAGGACACGAAACCCTAGCCCTTGCAACAACCCACACTTTGCCAAAATTTTTCAAGAATTGTTCAAAATCGAATTTTATTTTTCAGGCAGTTTCAAGGAGTTTCAAGCCTTCCTTTGCCTTCCTGAGGTTCCCAGGAATCGAACCATACCCTTGCTCAAGCCCAGAACTGCCCAGAACACGAAGAACATCAACTCTGATTTGGTATTTTTTTTCACAAATTCGATTTTCTTATTTCATGCGTTATTAATTGCTTTTGTGTGTTTGGATGAATTCAGGACATCAAATAGATCATGAATGATGCATCACATGCAAGCATACACGCCTAAATCACAAACCACCATAACTAGGGCATCTTGAACTGTTTGAATCGAACCGGTTGATACAGGCGTTTTTAGGGCAAACCAATGGCACCATCGTGTTCGCAGCCCTCGATTTAGGGGGGTAGGGTACCTTAGAGCTTTTTATTTTGCATATTTTTCAAGTTTCAGGTTGTTGCTCGCCGGAGAAGACGACCGGAGCTAGGGCTCCGGCGTCGTTGACTGGTGAAGACCGGTGGGAAGCTGGCGTGGCGCGATGACGTTCTCTGATTCACTCTCTCTTTCCAATTGGGGTCCACGCACGCTGACTGTGTTTCAAACATAACCATGACGCGTCATCCTTTATATTCAATTGATTTTGTTGTTTCAAACACCAGATGTCACTTGCCCCAGTTCGAACCATGCCAGGACCGGTTTCCCTTTCTTTTTTACAAACTCTCATATTTTTCTATTTTTTCCATATTTTTCTATTTTATTTAATATTTTTCATTCATTTTAATTTAACTTCAAATATTTTTTATCATGCATTAAAAAACACCAAAAAATATTTTTCTTTTTGCATTATTTCCAGAAAATGTTTATTTAATTTATAAAATTAAAAATATTATTTTTGCATGCATATTTAATTTAATTGTTAATTTATCATTTAAATCACTTTTAATTAGTTTTTAATTATTAAATTAATGCCAAAAAATCCCAAAAAATTATTTAAGCATATTAATGTTGTTTCTTGCATGAAATATTTTTCTCTTTTACAAATTATTATTTTCACTAACATTTTCCTCTTATTCGATTTCCTCGTATTTTTCGATTTCTCATCTTTTCACAAGTTATCTCGCTTTGACGATTTCTTTTTTTTTCTTTTTCCAATTATGTAATTGCTTATGGGATGTAATAGTTTAATTAGGGTTTTACTTTCCGCATTTTAAATTTTGTATCCGCCCAAAGCCATGTAATAGCGAGGATTTATCCAAGACTTTATATTTCCGCAATTTACTTTCCGCATCTTATAAATTGCTAGTAAATACGCTGTATGGCAAGATAAAATTGAACATAGCTCACTCTAATTTTCAAGATAACATGAATCAAATCAACATACTTTTCACACATGCACCCTTTAGGTAATTCTCTCGTTGCCTTTACGAATTCAAATGGTCATGTCCCTCGAACGTAGAGGTATTCTAGCACCGTTGCCTTCAAAACAAATCATCATAGTCCCTTTGATACAAAGATCATAAGACCCACGATGTCGCCTACGAATACATGATCTTGACCCTCGATTGACGCCTACGAAAAATGATGATAGTCCCTACGAATGTGCTAGGATACTTCCTACAAGTTGCTTTCTATGACCATACGATGTCCCTTCGAATGTCCCACTTACATCCAACAAATAGAGTTACCTACCAACTAATGGTATGGATAGCGCTATTCTAAAGAAACGTAAAATAACACGAAAACGAACATTCTGAGTAGGTAATAAGACTTTTAGTTGCTTGCTCAAATCAAAATACTTTTCACACCTCACACTTTTGTCAAAGTTCAAACTTTTTTCAAAAATGAAACATTTCCGAACACTTTGTATACATTCCTACATGAATCATTGCAAAGTCAAAGTGAAATGCCTTTTCAAAACATTTTTGTCAAACACACAAAAAGCACATTTTTTAAAGTGATCTAAGAGCAACTAAGAGCCCGTAGATAACTACGGATGGAAAGGGGTGCTAATACCTTCCCTTTTCATAACCTTCTCCTTACTCGTAATCTAACGAAGGTCTTTTTCTCGTACTTTTACCTTCCCTTAATTCGATAAAAGAAAAGTCGGTGGCGACTCTTGCTATCCGCACATTTGCGATACAAAGAACTACAAAGTCAGTTCACCGTGTTACAGAACTGGCGACTCTGCCAGGGAGACACCCTAAAGAGAGAATGCCTTACGGATTTCTAGATCACCTTTATTGCTTTTTGTTTGACTTGTATGCTTTATCTTTAAGGGTTGCTTGGGTATTATAATTGTGGGGATCCTACACTGGATCCGGTTTCCTTTAGGTAAGTAGCAATAAATCGCACTGCTAGACGATATCGAAACGGTCAACATGATGGCTACGTTAGTGTGACACTTTGATGTCCCGATACTCTTCATTTCCAAGTTGAGGATAGTATTTGGCTTCGTGGTGTCATCAAGCACTAACTAAACTTTGAGAACCTTAATTGACCCATCTTGGCCATTAGAAGGTAGTGAGATGGCCGGCTTTGTGTAGACCGAGGTTGGTCGATACTGATGCTACGCCATTGAGATCGACTTTGGGATATTTTCGTCGACCACTTGGTAGTCGATTGAAATAAACGCCTACGAGAAAGATCAATGATATGAGATTCCTAGAACCCTACATTATTATAGGACAGATGAACCAACTCAAACTTTTGGTGGGTAATCACCTATACCTCTTGCAAGCCTTAAACTTAGGCTCATTGTGTGAATTGTTTGTGTGTTCTAAACATGACATCATGACATCATCGCATTGCATATCATTTCTAACTATTTCAAGGACCTAGGATTTATCTTTGCTCGCTTTGTAGGGATTATGGCTTCTAGAAAGACTATCCGAATCAACTTTACGGGTATACCTTCTCACCAAAGAATTGGTTTCGTAGATTCCCACCATGCTCGGCATCAAAAGACATGGTTATCTCGCTTGACTTGGTTATCTCCTGTTGAAGAAGATATGATGCATGTCTTATTCCAGCTTCTTCGATCCGAAACACCATTGCTTTACATTCCCATTATCGCTTGGTTCCTACCTTGAAGAGTTCTCTAAGCTACTTGGGATACCTATTCTTGACCAAATGCCATTCACCGATTTGGAAAAGGTCCCTAAGTACGAAGACATTGCATCGGCCTTACATCTTAAGCGCTCAGACATTGAAGCCAATTGGGAAACCAGAAGCGGAGTTAAGGGTTTACTTGCCAAGTTCCTGATAAAGAAAGCCCGAGAATTCCTCAAAGGTATGAGTTTCCATGCATTTGAAGAGATTGTGGCCCTGCTAATCTATGGTTTGGTTCTTTTCCCTAACTCAGATCAATTCATAGATGTCAACGCCATCAAGTTGGTTCTTACCCGCAATCCTGTGCCCACTTTACATGGAGACATCCTACATTCTCTCCACACTCGTACTACTAAGAGACAAGGAACTCTCATGTGTTGCATCCCGTTACTTTCCAGGTGGTTTATTTCGCACCTTCCTCCATCAGTTTTGAAGAACGAACAAAGATTGAAGTGGTCTCAAAGACTAATGTCACTCTCTCATTCAGATATTCGTTGGAGTCTTTTCTCTCAAAAGGACTTCACATTCATTGAGCTTTGTGGAGAATTCCCTAATGTACCACTCCTTGGCATAAGGGGAGGTATTACTTACAACCCTTCTTAGCTCTACGCCTTTGGTTTTGCTCAAGAGATGGTCCACATGATACGCTTCTCCAAGATATTGTGTTCGACACAACCACGATCTCCGTAATTACCGACGAAGATTCATACACGCTGGGGCATGGTAAAGAAGACCGATACCAAGACTTTGGGGCACCGTAACTCCATTCCTTGGGAACCTTAAGTGGGTGTGAGCTCGAGCTCAAAACCTCATGATGCCATTCACGCCTATTTTACCAAGAATTATGGAACCTGCTATAGGTGACGACTATATTGTTCTCCATCCTGACATGCCTACTGATTTTGAAGACTTGAAGAGATCTTGGATTCAGCTTAAAGAAGAAAGGGATACCTTTGAAGCTTAGTGTTATGCAAGTGAGAAGAAAGTGCTAGAGTTGACCAAGCTACTTCATGAGGAGCGAAACATCAACGCCTACCGCACCAAGAGGAAGCCATGGGAGACTTAGAGCTTTAGGATTTATACATTTTCTTTTATTGTTATGGACTATCTTTTGTACTTAAAAAGAAAAAGAATAAAAAGAGAACTAATAAATGTTTGTTCATTGCTTGTTTAACAAATTTAAATCTCTAAGGTCCTTGAAAACATCGCATTGCATTCACATAAACATTGCATATCATAGCATAACATCTCATAACAGGTACATTGAAGATCGGTTTTCTCATTTGCTCGCTATTTATTTTAGCGTAAATGGCTCTTGAACGCTCACAAAGATCCGTGTGCTCGTAATGCTCGGCCCAAGATATGTTCACTAGCTTGGTCCAAGGCCAAGAAGATCTGAAGAAGCTCATCAACAGAAAGAAGAAGGTTGTTGGTCTCTGTCATACCCCAAAATTTGCCCTCCATCCTCTCAAGATATTTCATACATCCATACTCAAGGGTTCCTCAAGAGTTGGTCAGACAAACTCCCTCCTAGACAATCAACCCAAACTAGGGTTTGGCAATTCTCAGGTCAAGATGGACTTCCAACATCTCCAATGGTCTTCATGCCTCCTCATATGCTTTAAAGATTCTCCATGTCAAGTTTCAAGCCTTACAAGTCAAGTTTCCTCAGACAATTGCTCAGATGGTTGAAAATCGCAGATTGGACAAAAAGTCAACTGTGGTCAACATACAGTCAAACTTCACAATTTTTGGTCAACATCCTCATTTTGAAGTTACATTCATCAATTGATCAAAGGTTGATCATGATTCATCAAGAAAACTCAAGATTTGCTCAAAAGTCAAACTTTCTAAATTAGGGTTTTCTAGGTGAAAAGTCATCTGAACTTTGACTGATCATAACTTTCTCATACTTTCTCGTAAATTTTTCCACCACCTCTTGTTTTGAAGGAAATTCAATTTCTACAACGTCATGTCACACAAGAATGTCCAAAAATGGGTTCAGATTTGACCGATTAACTTGATCGATGAGAACGACAAGGCCCATTTGCCATGGATGATCTATCGAAGCGAATGATCGAGCATTTAACAAGAAGGTCAAGCACCGAGTCTATCAAGTTGGTGATCTAGTAGTCAAGCGATCATTCTTCCACAAGGTGATCCTGTGGGCAAATGGACTCCCACCCACGAGGGACAATTTGTAGTCAAGATGTTTTCAAGGAGCTATGATACTTAGCACCATGGATGGTGAAGACTTCCCACACCCTGTGAACGCAGACATAGTCAAAAAATACTACGCATGAAATAGAACCGCTAGGTCGACGAACCTAGGCAAAAATAAGGTATCCCGCGAACCAAAAGGGTTCGGAAAAGTTAAGGATATATACAAAACATGTACACCCAAGTCGAAACCCGAAAAGGCGGTTTGGGCAAAAAGGGTATCCCAGAGATCGAAAACCCGAAAGGGCGGTCTAGGCAAAAGTTAGGATTTAAGCATACGACTATGTCTCTTCCAGATCACCTACTTTCCACTACTATCAAGATTCAAGATTCAAATGGCTAAGATCACCTACTCACTTTCTAACGATGAAGGAGATGAGATAGTCGAAATATATGAGTACTAGCATAGTTGGAACTTAACGAGATTGTTTCCGCATAGCTTTCACCTTCTTGTGTACAAACCACTTGGCCATACGCCACCTTTCAAATAAACGCAAGCTTCTTCTCTTTACAATTTTTGTTGTTGTCGCTTGCAATAAGTCCAACGCTTGTTTTGAATGACTATACGCATTTGACAATAAGAATCTAATCGCAAACATACGAAAAGGGCATGCAAAAGTAGTTACCATGTGCTCTAGAAATTGAGATGACGACTAAGGTCACCAAGAGCATTCCCCCAGAACATAATCCCCGCAGAGGTGTCACTCACTAAACCTCCCCAAATGAGTATATGTTAATCCACGAGCAAGGATTCCACTCAACCGAGCAATGTTACATCGCCTCCAAGCAAGAACACTTCATCCCCAACTAAGATGTTTATCCCGGATACCTCTCAACAATTCTCCTTTTCTCCAGCAGCGGTATCCATACTCGAGACTTGGTCAAATAGTACACCGGAGAAAATCTACATCTCCTATTCCCCGGTCAGAGATTCCAACGGACCCCAACCCGTCTCCCAAAGAACCATCAAATGCTCTCCTGAAGATCCGCACTCAAGATCCCCAAGAGCGCCCATTCTTCCCAGCAGATCTACATGCAAGATCCCCAACAAATTGCCTCCCAGACTCTTCTCAACAGGGTTTATGTATGAGATCTCCAACAACGAGCTTCTCAAATCTCTACCTTCCTCAACAATATCTAGGCCCAAGACTTGGTCAGATAGTGCATTGGAGGAATCCAGGATATCTTTATTCTCCTTCAAAAGCGGGGTTCTCACCTACTTAAATCCCAAGCGTAAGTCGAATCCTCAAACAGTAACATCCGTGATCTTCTTCAAGATGGATATGTTTTGAAATACCACAACATCTATCATTCATACATTACTCATAAAGTCACAATTCATGCATATGTCATTCATACACATTGTCATGCATCATACTTTGCATAAAACTAACAAATATTCTATCAAAGTTTCTCTTGTTTTTTCCAAAACAGGTGAAAGTCACTTCCGACAGCTGGTCCAGATTGCCCCAACCGACGGAAAACTATCCGAAGACCACCCTTAGTTGTCCTCCGACGATCGTCCAGATTAAGCCCCGAATCGACGGAAAACTATCTCAAAGACCACCCTAGTTGTCCTCCGACGACCGGGTCCAGATTAAGCCCCGAACCGACGGAAAACTATCCGAAGACCACCCTAGTTGTCCTCCGACGATCGTCCAGATTAAGCCCGAACCGACGGAAAACTATCTCGAAGACCGCCTAGTTATCCTCCGATAATGTGCAATGGATCAACACCGATGCACAACAGGAAGCTATCCACATTTTGCCAACTACTAATTCCCCGTAGTAATCACGAAGATCTATTCTGAATCCCTTCTTATTATCAACCGCAACTACAAAGTCTGGCGTACGACTCAGTTGCCCTGGATGGCATCTTAAGCCCATCTCCGACTACTTGTCAACATTTCTTTGCCTTCAGAAAGCTGCATATTTGGTTAAAAATCAATACAAACCAATAACTTCATTCAAAGATGAGCACAAAGTCTAAACATACGACTCCCTCCAGATGGCATCTTGAGCCCATCTCCATGCTCCTTCCGTAAACGACTCATGAGCCTACGTTTTCCACTCCCCAAAGATCGATCTTTCCAGATGGCATCTTAAGCCCATCCCCGTCAATTCTCCTATCGACATTCTCGAGTCTAGCGTACGTCTCATCCCCCAGCGAAGTATCCAACTTCTCCAAATGGCATCTGTAAGCCCATTCCCGCATCATCCACCAACAAATGAAAAATTTTCATAGATGAGTGTTCAATCATCTTCTACCTTCAGTCACGAAGACAAAGCGTGTCAATCTAACCTTCCAAGACAAGAAGATTGAACAGGCAGCTGTCATACCCCAAAATTTTCCCTCCATCCTCTCAAGATATTTCATACATCCGTACTCAAGGATTCCTCAAGAGTTGGTCGACAAACTCTCTCCTAGACAATCAACCCAAACTAGGGTTGGCAATTTAGGTCAAGATGGACTTCCAACATCTCCAATGGTCTTCATGCCTCATATGCTTTAAATATTCTCCATGTCAAGTTTCAAGCCTTACAAGTCAAGTTTCCCGCACAATTGCTCGATGGTTGAAAATCAACAGATTGGACAAAAGTCAATCGTGGTCAACATACAACAAACTTCATAATTTTTGGTCAACATCCTCATTTTGAAGTTACATTCATCAATTGATCAAAGGTTGATCATGATTCATCAAGAAAACTCAAGATTTGCTCAAAAGTCAAACTTTCTAAATTAGGGTTTCTAGGTGAAAAGTCAATGAACTTTGATCGATCATAACTTTCATACTTTCTCAAAAATTTTCCACCACCTCTTGTTTTGAAGGAAATTCAATTCTACAACTTCATGTCTCACAAGAATGTCCAAAAATGCTTCATTTGAGAGGTATGGCTCAAAACATTGTGTCATTTTCAAAGTCAACAAAAGTCAACTTTTGTTTTGAAGATATATTGAGCATGGAAACTCCAATTGAGATGAGACCAAAAGGTTGGTTAGAGGACTCTTAGAGATTTTCAAAAGTCCAAGAACACTCAAAATGTGGAAAATTGAGCAAGATACACTATTCGTAAGTTGGGCAATTTTGGACAATTGCACAAAAGGACATTTTGGTCAAAATGCAAAATTTTCCAAATGGGCCTAAAATCTTTGGTCCAAACTTGTTCATGACATGATTTTTGACCCATAAATGTTAATATGGTAATTTTCTATTTTTATGATTTATATTTGAATTTTAAAACATTTAATTCAAAATTAAATCATGTAAAATATGAAAATAAGATTTTTTTCAAAAGGATTGATTTATATCTTCCTTGAAGTCCAAGATAGCCCATAATTCATACCAAATTTGCTAGCCTTTGCATTCATGAGAAAATCAATTTTTCAAAGATTTGATTTGTTTTAAATGGAAAAATATTGCACATTGATGGATGAATCTTTTTTCACTCCTTTTTCTCTCCAAATTGCATCTATAAATATTCAGCATTGTGTACAAACCAAGGAACGAAACCCTAGCCCAAGAAACAACCCTTACTCTTGCAAAAATTTTCAAGAATTCTTGAAAAATCGAATTTTAAAAAGCAGCCACTTTCCACCTCTCTCAGCCATCCAATCGTGCTCTAAGGGTAAGTATGAGTAAGTTTGCATCAAAAACAATGGTTAAAACAAGCTGAATCGATGCATATACATACATACATATTCAATATTTTCTTGATTTTGCACTTTTATTATCCGCCGCTTCCATGGATTCTAATGCTTTTATCATGATCATGAGATGTCAAGGGTTCGATCGGGCATCGCCGAGTTTGAACGCCGAACTGTGAGATGCCATGTCTAGGATTTTCGAACCGCTGAGCTTCAATCAATAGCTGTGTGTTTTCAATCAAACCGAGATACCATTGACCGTGAGGGTCCGATTTAGGGGACAGGTCTTTTTTCTTGTTTATTGCTCGTGTTTTGGTGTTCGAGATTTCGCCGGAGAAGACGACCGAGTTGGGGTCGCCGACTTGGTTGACCACGAGGAGGTCGGCGTGGCGTGATAACGCTGCTCGATCGCTCTCTATAAGTCAATGGACCCCACGCGTCCTGACTTGTTTTTCAAACTAATCCATGACGCGTTTACATTCATAAACAATTGTTATCAGCTTTTAGAACACCAAATGACAGATGGCGCAGTGGTTAAGGCTTGGCATGTGCAAAGATGCTCTCAAAGGTTGTGGGTTCGAACCACACCAGACCGTTCCATTCTTTTCTTTTTACAAACTCAATTTTCTTCATTATTTCCTATTTTCTAATTTATTTAATATTCTCATGTTATTTTAATTTCTTTTCATAATTTTAATTCTGCATTAAAAATTTACCAAAAATTATTTTTCTTTTTACATTATTTTCAGAAAATCTTTATTTAATTTAATAAATTAAAAAATATAATTTTGCATGCATATTTATTTTTATTCATAATTTTGCATTTAAATCACATTTAATTAGTTTTTAACTATTAAAATGCATCCAAAAAAATCCCAAAAAATTATTTTAGCATATTTATTTTATTTCCAGCATGTCATATTTTTTTCAATTAAAAATTTGCATTTTTTCTAACATTTTCTCTTATTTCAATTTCATCTATTTTCCGATTTCTCTTATCATTTCACAGGTTATTCCGCTTCAGACGTTTCTTTACCGTTTTCATTCTTTTCCAATTATGTAACTGTTTATGGGATGCAAAAGTTTAAATTATGTATCTGCCCCAAAGCCATGTAATAGCGTAGGACATTTACCTTTCCGCACCTTTACATTCCGCATTTTAATTTCTGCACCCTATAAATTGCTAGTAACTAGGCGTGTATGGCAAGATAATAATCAACATAGCTCACTAATTTTCAAGATAAAATATCTGAATTTGACACTCTTTTCACACATGCACCCCTTAGGGTAATTCTCTCTCGTTGCCTTACGAATTCAAAATGGTCATGTCCCTCGAACGTAGAGGTATTCTAGCACCGTTACCTTCTAAACAAATCATCATAGTCCCTTCGATACAAAGATCATAGACCCACAATGTCGCCTACGAATACATGATGTTGACCCTCGATTGTTGCCTACGAAAAATGATGATAGTCCCTTCGAATGTGCTAGGATACTTCCTATAAGTTGCTTTCTATGACCATCCGATGTCCCTTCGAATGTCCCGCTTACATCCAACGAATGGAGTTACCTACCAACTAATGGTATGGATAACGCTATTCTAAAGGAACGTTAAACAATACAAAAAATGACCAATTCTGAGTAGGTAATAAGACTTTTAGTTGCTTGCTCTATCAAAATGCTTTTCACACCTCACATTTTTTTCAAAGTTCAAACTCTTTTCAAAACCAAACATTTCCGAACACTTTGTATACATTCCTACATGAATCATTACAAAGTCAAAGCGAAATGCCGTTTTTCAAAACATTTTGTCAAACACAGAAAGCACAATTTTAAAGTGATCTAGAGCAACTAAGAGCCCAGATAACTACGGATGGAAAGGGTGTAATACCTTCCTTTTCATAACCATTCTCCTACTCGTAATCTAACGAAGGTCTTTTTCTCGTACTTTTACCTTCCATTAATCGGATAAAATAAAAGTCGGTGGCGACTCTTGCTATCCGACATTTGCGATACAAAAACTAAAAAGTCAGCTCACCGTATCACGTAATCGGGCGACTACGGGAGACACCCTAAAGAGAGAATTGCCTTAAGGATTTCTAAATCACCTTTATTACTTTCTCTTGACTTGCTTGCTTTATCTTTAAGGGTTTCTTGGTATTATATTGTGGGGATCCTACACCCGGATCCGGTTTCCTTTTAGGTAAGTAGCAATAAATCGTCGACTGCTAGACGATATCAAACGGTCAACATGATGGCTACGCTTAGTGTGACACTTTGATGTCCCGATACTCTTCATTTCCAAGTTGAGGATAGTATTTGGCTTCGTGGTGTCATCAAGCACTAACTAAACTTTTAGAACCTTAATTGACCCATCTTGGCCATTAGAAGGTAGTGAGATGGCCTTTGGTGTAGACCGAGGTTGGTTGATACTGATGCTACACCATTGAGATCGACTTTTGGGACATTTTCGTCGACCACTTGGTAGTCGATTGAAATAAGCGCCACGAGAAAGATCAATGATGTGAGATTCCTAGAACCCGTTACTATTATAGGACAGATGAACCAACTCAAACTTTTGGTGGGTAATCACCTATACCTCTTGCAAGCCTTAAACCTAGGCTCATTGTGAATTGTTGTGTGTGCCAAACATGACATCATGACATCATTTGCATTGCATATCATTTCTAACTATTTCAAGGACCTAGGGATTTATCTTTGCTGCTTTGTAGGAATTATGGCTTCTAGAAAGACTATCCGAATCAACTTATGGGTATACCTTCTCACCAAAGAATTGGTTTCGTAAATTCTCACCATGCTCAGCCCATCAAAAGACATGGTTATCTCTTGACTTGGTTATCTCCGGTTTTGAAGAAGATATGATGCATGTCCTATTCTAGTTCTTGATCCAAACACCATTGCTTTACATTCCTGATTATCGCTTGTTCCTACCTTGAAGAGTTCTCTGTTACTTGGGTACCTATTCTTGACCAAATGCCATTCACCGGTCTAGAAAAGGTTCCTAAGTACGAAGACATTGCATCACTTTACATCTTAAGCGCCGACATCAAGCCAATTGGGAAACTAGAAGTGGAGTTAAGGGTTTACTTTCCAAGTTCCTAATTAAGAAAGCCCGAGAATTCCTCAAAGTTATGAGTTTCCATGCATTTGAAGACATTGTGGCCTTGTTAATCTATGGTTTGGTTCTATATCCTAACTCGGATCAATTCATAGATGTCAACGCCATCAAGTTGTTTCTTACCCGTAATCCTGTACCTACCTTACTTGGAGATATCCTACATTCTCTCCACACTCGTACTATCAAGAGACAAGGAACTCCCATGTGTTGCATACCGTTACTTTCTAGGTGGTTTATTTCGCACCTTCCTCCATCAGTTTTGAAGAACAAACAAAGGTTGAGATGGTCTCAAAGACAAATGTCACTCTCTCATTCAGACATCCGTTGGAATCTTTTCTCTCAAAAGGATTTCACTTTCATCGAGCGTTGTGGAGAATTCCCTAATGTACCACTACTTGGTATAAGAGGAGGTATTACTTACAACCCTTCTCTAGCTCTACGCCGCTTGGTTTTGCTCAAGAGATGGTCCGCATGATATGCTTCTCCAAGATATTGTGTTCGACTACAACCACGATCTCCAGAAATACCGACGAAGGTTCATACACGCTTGGGGCATGGTAAAGAAGACTGATACCAAGACTTTGGGGCACCAAAACTCCATTCCTTGGGAACCTTACCTCAAATGGGTGCGAGCTCGAGCTCAAAACCTCATGATGCCATTCACTGCTCTACCAAGAATTATGGAACCTGCTATAGGTGACGACCCTATACTGTTCTCCATCCTGACATGCCTACCGATTTTGAAGATTTAAAGAGATCCTGGATTCAGCTTAAAGAAGAAAGGGATACCTTTGAAGCTCAGTGTTATACAAGTGAGGAAAAAGTGCTAGAATTTACCAAGCTACTTCACGAGGAAGCGCCCATGGGAGACTTAGAGCTTTCGGATTTTTATGATTTTCTGTTGTTCTTGTCTTGAACTATCCTTTGTACTTAAAAAGAAAAAGAATAATAAAAAGAGTACTCATAAATGTTTGTTCATTGCTTGTTTAACAAATTTAAATCTCTATGGTCCTTGAAAACATTGCATTGCATTCGCATAAACATTGCATATCATAGCATAACATCGCATCACAGGCACATTGGAGATTGGTTTTCTCATTTGCTCGCTATTTATTTTAGCGTAAATGGCTCTTGAACACACAAAGATCTTCGTGCTCGTAATGCCGGCCAAGCAGATGTTCACCGCTTGGTCCAAGGCCAGAAGATCCGAAGCTCATCAACAAAGAAGAAGGTTGTTGGTCCTCAACATGGGCAGACGCTACAAAGGTGGTCCTAGAGTGGTTAGTCGAATTGAGCTCTCAAGGAAGTGTCAAGAAGGAAGATGAGCAAAGTAACAAGGGTGATGGTGAAGGCAAACACCGAACTTGAGAAGAACTATGATGGTGGCCAATACTCCGATGAAGATGACAAATACAAGCAACTTGAAGACCGTCTCAATGCTGGAAAACTCAAGATGTCCGGCTGAATTTTGATGATCCGAGTCTCGGCCTCGGTGTGGATTCCTCCCAAGTTCAAAGTTCCAACTTTTGCTAAGTATGACGGCATGTCTTGCCCTAAGTCGCATTTGAAGTCTTATGTTCGTAAGATCAACCTCACACCGATGATGTAAAGTTATGGATGCACTATTTTCAAGAGAGTTTGTCCTAACTCAATTGAGTGGTATTATCACCAGAGGATGACCGTATCCGTACTTAGAGTGACTTAGACGCTTATGCATAAGATGAGTACAATGTGAATTGACACCCACTCGCATGCAACTACAAAGCATGTCTATGGGTCGTGATGAGAAGTTCAAGGAGTATGCTCGTAAATGGAGAGATCTAGTGCGTAGTTCAACCACCCTTGTCCAATAGGAGTTGGTTGATATGTTCATGGAACACCGACAGCCCATTCTTCAATCATCCGATTGAAACTCTTCACCGGATTCACCGAAATGATACTTACAGCGTAGCGATCAAGCTAGTATCAAGAAGGAAGATTCGACAGAGACATCTTCAAACAAGAGATCTTTGGTGGTAAGAAAGAAGCCAATGTCGTATGGTCGAAGCCGAGCCAAGACCGACCGTGCTCAACTGTGGGGCAGGATCTCCATTCTACATCAGACAACCTCACGAGACAACGCAGAACTGTAACGCCACGAACGAAGACAGCTTACAAAGATCAACATGCCATTGTCGCAAGCCTTGCAACACATGTTGAAAGCAGAGTCGATTGCCTCGAGGATCCTCCTCGAATGTCAACACCTCCTCTTCAAATACAATCCTAATGCTAAGTGTGCTTACCATTCCAATAGCCCTGTGGCACCACACTAACAATTGTTGGGCTCAAGAACAAGATTCAAGATATGATTCAAGCAAGCATTGAATTTGATCCTCCGCTGAGACCAATGTGATCAACGCGCCTATGCCTAATCATGACAAGGGTTCCAATGTCACAGGACGATACTTATGTTTTCAACATAGATGACTTGACCATTCCTCCGATGGTGTTAAGAAGAATTTGTTGTGTTCGTGTCAACCAGATGCCCAGAGAACTGCTGGTGCCCATCCGCTACCGATGGTTGGCTTGGTCGAGAAGACGGTTCAAGGCATGATGGATAACCGAGATACTATTCTCGAAACCACCGTGCGTAAGTTGTGAAGAAATGTCTAAGTGAAGATCGACAATGCAAACGAAACTGCACTATCTGTGGGATACCTTGGGGCAGCCAAGTGGAAAGTATGATTACATGGTGAAGTACATCGCTCCCGAGAGCTACAAGATTCCTATTGAAGATGTTAAGGTAACCGGATGGGGTGACGATTTCGTAAGACTATGCCGATGTTAACACTATAAGGATTTCCTCCACGATCCCGTGCCTAGGTGGCACCTCTCATCATTACTTCTCCCACCGCCCATATTCCTCCGACAAGGCTATCCCTTGGAATTATGGAGTCGATGTTTACTATCATGGCCAAGCAAGACCCTCCGACCATTGAAGATCTTACCGTTGAAGCTACCATTCCCGACATTGACAACATCACCGGATCTAGTAAGGTGACCAGAACCGAAGGGTATTCTCTCCATATCTCTCCTCAAAACACACCATGACTCCAATTGCATTCCAGCTATTCAATCCATTCCCAAGCTAGAGGAAAGAACCAAAGGACTCATCCCGCTCAACTGTATACCAAAGGAAGTTATCAAGACACCTCCAAACAAGAAATGGAGGAAATTCAAGATTATCAAGAAGAGTGACTACAATGTTGGGAATGTTGGGACAAACGTCCAAAATTTCCATGCTTGCTTGCTTCTTGTGCTCGAGGCTCACGCTAATGCCTTGGTGAAGTTTCAAGAACGCCATGTACCTCAAGACACTACCAACGACCATTGAAGTTTGTATTGCTAGCCCGGCTGCCAACAACGCCTAGGCTTCTCGATGTTGATTTAACTCGCGAAAGAAACACAACAAAGCCTTACACATCATTGAATGCATGCCATTATCTCATGTTTGGTGGATACCTGTCGCCTCAATATCCTTCCAAGACCGCTTTGATCGCTTGATGTCGAAGGGTTGGTTCTCGAGACCGACATTATCGTGAGAGCTTTTGATGGTTCTAAGCGAATAGTACTTGGAGAGCTCACTGCCTCACAAAGTCGGTTCCCGCACTTTTGACTCCACTTTCTTTGTCATGGACATCCGTCCCGCTTTACTCTTGCCTACTGGACGCCCTTGATACATGGGCAAAGGCCACTTCTACCTTACATCGAAGTCAAGTACCCTAGTGGAAGGTTGTCACAAGATGTGGTGAAGAAGAGTATATGGTCACCATCTACAATCATTCCGATCTCGAGATGGAGGGTGAATTCTTTGAGACCCCGCAAGCTTTTGAAACAATGCCCGAGTCATGCCCGTGACTCTCCCCCACCCCGAGATTGTTAAGACTCGCCTAGGATGTCCTCATTGAAAGATGCTCAAGTCATTGTTGAAGAAGGTAGTTCTATTTGGGGTCAGCCCCGATCTTCCTTTCAAATCGACAAGACTGGTTTAGGCTTCACCATCAAGGGTCAAGATGATACGCCGCGAACGTGCCGCCCAACTTCCTTTCCGTGATCAGCCGAGTGGAATCCATGCTATAGAAGACGACGACAACGGCTCGACATCAGCAAGTGGATCTTCCCAACTCCGATAATGGGCTCAAGAATTGAAGATCAAGACGCCATACCAATCTCCTTTAGTCGAGTAATTGCTTTGTTTTGTTTTGCTTTTGTATTTCTTTATGTTTGAACAATAAACTTTGAAAGCCTAGTGCCTTGCCCGGGCATCATGGCTCATTTGGCGAGGGTTATTATCTCGTTGTTCATGCTTTCATTCAATAAATTCTGGACTTTTGCATTCAATTGTTTGTTTTCTTTCTTTACTTTATCACCCTTCAAAAGCTATGTGTTTCTTACACACACCCACGTGATACATCGCAGAATCACTCCGAATCTCACATTTATGCTTATTGCTAAATATGACTTCGATAATCCGATCTACCAAGTCAAGACGAAAGTGAGGAAGATTGTGAAGTGCCAGAGAACTTGTCGATCACAAGCAGAAGAGCGAGTTATACACCACCAAGAGCAAGTTGAGGTTGTGAATTGGGTAATCGATGAAGACAAAAAGAGATCAAGATAGGAGCGGATCTTGAGAACAAAGTGTTAAAGAAAGGTTGGTTCGATGCTACGAGACTATATTGAGGTTTTTGCTTGGTCATACGAAGACATGCCGGGTTTAGACATTGATATTGTGGTACACCGATTGCCAACAAAAGAAGGTTTTCCCAAGAAATGTAGCGTCGTCGATGCGCCCCGAGATGTAGAGAAAATCAAAGTGAAGTTATGAAACAGCTCAACGCCGGCTTAGTCATATTTTATCCGCAATGGGTTGTAATGTGGTACCTGTATAAGAAGGATGGCAAGGTACGAATGTGTGGATTACAGATCCTGAATAAAGCGAGTCCGAAAGACGATTTCCCACTTCCTCATATTGATGTTCGTTGACAACACCGCCAAGATAAGGTTTTCCTTCATGGATGGTTTCTCCGGCAATCGATCAAAATGGCTCCCAAGACATGGAGAAGACTACTTTGTTACACAGTGGGGCACTTTCTGCTACAAGGTTATGCCGCTCGATCAAGAACGCGGTGCCACTTATCGTATATGGTGACATTATTTCATGACATGATTCATCACGAGATAGAGGTCTACGCCGACGACATGATAGCTCGATCACGATCAAGAAGAACATCTCGATCATTTGTAGAAACTGCTTGATGATTGAAGAAGTAGTTCGAGACTCAATCCTAACAAGTGCACCTTGGAGTCGATCCGAAAACTCCTAGGGTTTGTTGTCGCGAAAAGGTATTGAAGTTGATCCCGCCAAGTTAAAGTTATTCAAGAGATGCCAGCCCCCGACCGAGAAGGAAGTCGAGGTTTCGGGCCGATTGAATTACATTGCCGATTCATTGCACACCTAATCGCTACGGAGCCAATCTTCAAGTTACTTAAGAAAGATCAAGTAGTGGAATGGAACGACGATTGCCGATCGCTTTTGACAAAATCAAGGAGTACCCATGTAATCCTCCTATCCCGATGCCGCCTATCAAGGAAGACCTCTTATCATGTACTGACAGGTTAGAGAACTCAATGGTGTGTTGGGGCAACATGACGAGTCTGGTCAAAAGAGCATGCAATATACTACCTTAGCAAAAGTTTACCGATCGGAAACAAGATACTCAAATGAGAAAACTTGCAACGCTTTGGGTCTCACGACTAAGACAAGATATGTTGACTCACACTACCTTGTTGATTTCAAGATGGATCCGATAAAATACATATTTGAGAAACCATTTCTCCGAAGAATAGCAAGATGGCAAATGATCTTGACCGAATATGACATCCAAGACACTTCTCGTAAAGCGATCAAAGGAAGTGTAGTAGGCGATCATTTGGCTCATCAAGCCGTAGATGACTATCACCTATGCGTCAATTTCCAGATGAAGATGTTTTACTAGTTACGACAGGAAGAACCTGCCCGGACGAAGGACCCAACAAGGATCCCGATGGACCATGGTCTTTGATGGAGCCTCAAACGACTTGGCAATGGCATTGGCGCCATCATTACATCCCCACAGCGAACACACGCCTTTCACCGCCAGATTATGTTTCACTGCACCAACAACATGGACGAATACTAAGCGTGCATCATGGGTATCAAAGTCGCTATTGACTTAAGAATCAAGTTCTTGCAAGTATATGGAGACTCAATTTTAGTGATCACCGATTAAGGCGATGGATATTAAGCATCCGAATCTCATTCCGACGAGCATGTTCTCGAGTTTGATCCCCTACTCAAGAGATCACTTTCAATCATATTCCACGAGAAGAGAATCACTGGTATGCATTGGCTACTATGTCGCCTATGTTCAAAGTTAGATGGGACAACGAGGCTCCCGTGATCATCATGAGAAGTTTGACTAACCAACGTATTGTTATGAGCTTGATACGTAAGAGAAACCTTGGTACTACGATGTGAAGAGGTATCTTGAGACTCAGAATATCCGCAGGGGCATCTCACAATCATAAGAAGATTTGCATCCAAATTCTTCCTCAAGAACATATCTTGTACAAGCGCAACCACGACTTGTGCTTATCCACGTGTAGACCGAAAACAAAGAATACGCATCATGGAAGAGTTACAATACATTTGGTACCCACTCCAAGGGACACACCATGGCTAAGAAGATTTTGAGAACAAAGTTACTATTGGTCCACCATGGAAGTCGATTGTCACCGCTATGCTCGATCTTGTCACAAGTGCCGATTTATGCGACAAAGTGCACGCACTCCAAGACTGAATGTTCCAACAGCTCCTTGGCCTTTGCAATGTGGGCATTGACATGATTGAGAAATTAAGCCCACACCTCCAATGGACATCGCTTCATCCTTGTGGCAATTGATTATTTCACCAAGTGGGTAGAAGCACCCCTCGAGATCTCACATTAAGAATGTTGTGGCTCGATTCATCACATAATCTTATTTGTCGGATGGCACTCCCGAAAGGATTATCACGTATAACGGTTCCAATCTCAACAAGATGATCACCGAACTCGCACGCAGCTCAAGATCAAGCATCACAATTTTCCTTATCGGCCTAAGATGAATGGCGCAGTGGAAGCCGCCAACAAGAACATTAAGAAGATTATACGTAAGATGACAAGGACTTACAAAGATTGGCATGAGATGTTACCATTTTCTCTTCATGGTTATCGCACTACAAGATGGACATCAACAGCAACCCCTTCTCTTGTGTACGGTATGGAAGTCCCACCCATCGAGGTTCGATACCTCAACCGAGTCCTTCAGATGCAGAGTTAGCGAAGACGATGGGTTCAGACTAGCCTTGACCGATTAACTTGATTGATGAGAACGACTGCCCATTTGCCATGGACAGATCTATCAAGCGAATGATCGAGCATTTAACAAGAAGGTCAAGCACCGAGTCTATCAAGTTGGTGATCTAGTAGTCAAGCGATCATTCTTCCACAAGGTGATCCCAGGGCAAATGGACTCCCACCCACGAGGGACATTTGTAGTCAAGACAGTGTTTTTCAAGTGAGCTATGATACTTAGCACCATGGATGGTGAAGACTTCCCACACCCCGTGAACGCAGACATAGTCAAAAAATACTACGATGAATAGAATCGCTAGTCGACTAACCTAGGCAAAAATAAGAGTATCCCGCGAACCAAAAGGTTCGGAAAAGTTAAGGATATATACAAAACATGTACACCAAGTCGAAAACCTAAAAGGCGGTTGGGCAAAAAGGGTATCCCGTAGACCGAAACCCGAAAGGGTTCTAGGCAAAAGTTAGATTTAAGCATACGACTATGTCTCTTCCGATCACCTATTTCCAGCACTACTATCAAGATTCAAGATTCAAATGGCTTAAGATCACCTACTCACTTTCTACCGATGCAAGGAGATGAGATAGTGAAATATATGAGTACTAGCATAGTTGGAACTTAACGAGATTGTTTCCGATAGCTTTTACCTTTCTTGTGTACAAACTACTTGGCCATACGCCACCTTTCAAATAAACGCAAGCTTCTTTCTCTTTACAATTTTTGTTGTTGTCGTTTGCAATAAGTCCAACCTTTGTTTTGAATGACTATACGCATTTGACAATAAGAATCTAATCGCAAACATACGAAAAGCGGGCATGCAAAAGTAGTTACTACAGGCTCTAGAAATTGAGATGACGACGAAGGTCACCAAGAGCATTCCCCCGCAGAACATAATCCCCGCAGAGGTGTCACTCACTAAACCTCCCCAAATGAGTATATGTTAATCCACGCAAAGGATTCCACTCAACCGAGCAATGTTACATCAGTCTCCAAGCAGTAACACTTCATCCCCAGCTAAGATGTTTATCCCCAGCGGATACCTCTCAACAATTCTCCTTTTCTCCAGCAGCGGTATCCATACTCGAGACTTGGTCAAATAGTACACCGGAGAAAATCTACATCTCCTATTCCCCGGTCAGAGATTCCAACGGACCCCAACCCGGTCTCCCAGCAACCATCAAATGCTATCCAGTGAAGATCCGCACTCAAGATCCCCAGAGAGCGCCTCCTAATTTTCCCAACAGGATCTACATGCAAGATCCCCAACAAATTGCCTCCCAGACTCTTCTCAGCAGGGTTTATGTATGAGATCTCCAACAACGAGCTTCTCAAATCTCTACCTTCCTCAACAATATCTAGGCCCAAGACTTAATCAGATAGTGCATTGGAGGAATCCAGGATATCTTTATTTCCTTCAAAAGCGGGTTCTCACCCACCAAATCCCCAAGCGTAAGTCGAAATCCTCAAATGTAATATCCATCTTCAAGATGGATATGTTTTGAAATACCACAACATCTATCATTCATACATTACTCATAAAGTCACAATTCATGCATATGTCATTCATACATGTCATGCATCATACTTTGCATAAAACTAACAAATATTCTATCAAAGTTTCTCTTTTTTCCAAACAGGTGAAAGTCACTCCGACAACGGTCCAAGATTAAGCCCCGAACGACGGAAAACTATTCGAAGACCACCCTTAGTTGTCCTCGACGACCGGTCCAGATTAAGCCCTAATCGACGGAAAACTATCTCGAAGACCACCCTAGTTGTCCTCCGACGATCGGTCCAGATTAAGCCCCAACCGACGGAAAACTATCTGAAGACCACCTTAGTTGTCCTCCGACGATCGTCCAGATTAAGCCCCAACCGACGGAAAACTATCTGAAGACGCCCAGTTATCCTCCGATAATGTGCATGGATCAACACCGATGCACAACAGGAAGCTATCCACATTTTGCCAACTACTAATTCGTTATAGCGCAAGATCTATTCGAATCCTTCTTATTATCAACGAATTACAAAGTCTCAGTGACACTCAGCTTGCCTGGATGGCATCTTAAGCCCATCTCCGACTACTTGTCAACAACATTTCTTGCTTCGAAATGCATATTGGTTAAAATCAATACAAACCAATAACTTCATTCAAAGATGAGCACAAAGTCTCAACATACGACTCCCTCCGATGGCATCTTAAGCCCATCTCCATGCTCCCCGTAAACGACTACGAGCCTAGCGACGCCACTCCCCAAAGATCGATCTTTCCAGATGGCATCTTAAGCCCATCCCCGTCAATTCTCCATCGACATTCTCGAGTCTAGCGACGCTCATCCCCCAAATAAGTATCCAACTTCTCCAAATGGCATCCGAAGCCCATTCCCGCATCATCCACCAACAGCTAGTGCAAATTTTCAGTAGCTCGAGTGTTCAATCATCTTCACCTTCAGTCACGAAAGACAAAGGTGTCAATCTAACCTTCCAGACAAGAAGATTGAACAGGGGCAGCTGTCATACCCCAAAATTTTCCCTCCATCCTCTCAAGATATTTCATACATCCATACTCAAGGATTCCTCAAGAGTTGGTCAGACAAACTCTCTCCTAGACAATCAACCCAAACTAGGGTTTGGCAATTCTTAGGTCAAGATGGACTTCCAACATCTCCAATGGTCTTCATGCCTCCTCATATGCTTTAAATATTCTCCATGTCAAGTTTCAAGCCTTACAAGTCAAGTTTCCTCAGACAATTGCTCAGATGGTTGAAAATCAGTTGTATTGGACAAAAAGTCAATTGTGGTCAACATACAGTCAAACTTCATAATTTTTGGTCAACATCCTCATTTTGAAGTTACATTCATCAATTGATCAAAGGTTGATCATGATTCATCAAGAAAACTCAAGATTTGCTCAAAAGTCAAACTTTCTAAATTAGGGTTTCTAGGTGAAAAGTCACGAACTTTGATGATCATAACTTTCATACTTTCTCGTAAATTTTTCCACCACCTCTTGTTTTGAAGGAAATTCAATTCTCTACAACTTCATGCCTCACAAGAATGTCTAAAAAATGCTTCATTTGAGAGGTATGGCTCAAAACATTACAGGTCATTTTCAAAGTCAACAAAAAGTCAACTTTTTGTTTTGAAGATATATTGAGCATGGAAACTCCAATTGAGATGAGACCAAAGGTTTGGTTAGAGGACTCTTAGAGATTTTCAAAAGTCCAAGAACACTCAAAAATGTGGAAAATTGAGCAAGATACACTATTCGAATTTGGGCAATTTTGGACAATTGCACAAAGGACATTTTGGTCAAATGCAAAATTTTCCAAACGGGCCTAAAATCTTTTGGTCCAAACTTGTTCATGACATGATTTTGACCCATAAATGCTTGGCTATGGTAATTTTCTATTTTATGATTTATATTTGAATTTTAAAACATTTAATTCTAAATTAAATCATGTAAAATATGAAAATAAGATTTTTCAAAAGGATGGATTTATATCTTCCTTGAAGTCCAAGATAGCCCATAATTCATACCAAATTGTATAGCCTTTGCATTCATGAGAAAATCAATTTTTCAAAGATTTGATTTGTTTTAAATGGAAAATATTGCACATTGATGGATGAATCTTTTTTCACTCCTTTTTCTCTCCAAATTGCCTCTATAAATATTCAGCATTGTGTACAAACCAAGGAACGAAACCCTAGCCCAAGAAACAACCCTTACTCGTTTCCATGGATTCTAATGCTTTTATCATGATCATGAGATGTCAAGGGTTCGATCCGCAATCGCCGAGTTTGAACGCCGTAATCGTGAGATGCCATGCTAGGGATTTTCAACTGAGCTTCAATCAATAGCTGGGTGTGTTTTCAATCGAAACCGAGACCGCCATTGACCCGTGAGGGTCCGATTTAGGGGAGGTCTTTCTTTCTTGTTTATTGCTCGTGTTTTGTGTTCGAGATTTGAGATCGCCGGAGAAGACCCACCGAGCTAGGCCCCGCCGCCGACTTGGTTGACCGCGAGAGGTCAGTGGCGGATAACGCATTCTGATTCGTTCGTTATAAGTCAATGGACCCCACGCGTGCTGACTTGTTTTTCAAACTAATCCATGACGCGTTTACATTCATAAACAATTGTTTTCAGCTTTTAGAACACCAAATGACAGATGGCGCAGTGGTTAAGGCTTGGCATGTGCAAAGATGCTCTCAAAGGTTGTGGGTTCGAACCACACCAGGACCGGTTCCATTCCTTTTTCTTTTACAAACTCAATTTTCTTCATTATTTCCTATTTTCTAATTTATTTAATATTCTCATGTTATTTTAATTTCTTTTCATAATTTTAATTCTGCATTAAAAAATTACCAAAAATTATTTTTCTTTTTACATTATTTTCAGAAAATCTTTATTTAATTTAATAAATTAAAAAATATAATTTTGCATGCATATTTATTTTTATTCATAATTTTGCATTTAAATCACATTTAATTAGTTTTTAACTATTAAAATGCATCCAAAAAAATCCCAAAAAATTATTTTAGCATATTTATTTTATTTCCAGCATGTCATATTTTTTTCAATTAAAAATTTGCATTTTTTCTAACATTTTCTCTTATTTCAATTTCATCTATTTTCCGATTTCTCTTATCATTTCACAGGTTATTCCGCTTCAGACGTTTCTTTACCGTTTTCATTCTTTTCCAATTATGTAACTGTTTATGGGATGCAAAAGTTTAAATTATGTATCTGCCCCAAAGCCATGTAATAGCGTAGGACATTTACCTTTCCGCACCTTTACATTCCGCATTTTAATTTCTGCACCCTATAAATTGCTAGTAACTAGGCGTGTATGGCAAGATAATAATCAACATAGCTCACTAATTTTCAAGATAAAATATCTGAATTTGACACTCTTTTCACACATGCACCCCTTAGGGTAATTCTCTCTCGTTGCCTTACGAATTCAAAATGGTCATGTCCCTCGAACGTAGAGGTATTCTAGCACCGTTACCTTCTAAACAAATCATCATAGTCCCTTCGATACAAAGATCATAGACCCACAATGTCGCCTACGAATACATGATGTTGACCCTCGATTGTTGCCTACGAAAAATGATGATAGTCCCTTCGAATGTGCTAGGATACTTCCTATAAGTTGCTTTCTATGACCATCTGATGTCCCTTCGAATGTCCCGCTTACATCCAACGAATGGAGTTACCTACCAACTAATGGTATGGATAACGCTATTCTAAAGGAACGTTAAACAATACAAAAAATGACCAATTCTGAGTAGGTAATAAGACTTTTAGTTGCTTGCTCTATCAAAATGCTTTTCACACCTCACATTTTTTTCAAAGTTCAAACTCTTTTCAAAACCAAACATTTCCGAACACTTTGTATACATTCCTACATGAATCATTACAAAGTCAAAGCGAAATGCCTTTTTTCAAAACATTTTTGTCAAACACACAGAAAGCACAATTTTAAAGTGATCAAGAGCAACTAAGAGCCCGTAGATAACTACGGATGGAAAGGGGTGCTAATACCTTCCCTTTTCATAACCATTCTCCCGTACTCAGAATCTAACGAAGGTCTTTTTCTGTACTTTTACCTTCCCTTAATCGAATAAAAATAAAAGTCGGTGGCGACTCTTGCTATCCGCACATTTGCGATACAAAAAACTAAAAAGTCAGTTCACCGTATCACAGTCTCCTCAACATGGGCAGATGCTACAAAGGTGGACCTAAAAGGGTTAGCCGGATAGAGCTCTCAGAAGGAAGTGTCAAGAATGAGGGGAGTGTCAAGGGTAATAAAGATGACCAGCGTGAGCCTAAGAAAGAGGGAGAGGATCGCTCTGACTATAGCCAGTACTCTGATGAAGATGATAAGTACAAACAACTTGAAGACCGTCTGAATGCTGTGGAAAACCTGAAGATGTCAGGGCTGAACTTTGATGATCTGAGTCTTGTTCCTGGTGTTGTGATTCCTCCCAAGTTCAAATTTCCAACTTTTGCCAAGTATGATGGCATGTCTTGTCCTAAGCTGCATTTGAAGTCCTATGTCCAGAAGATCAACCCCACACCGATGACAAAGTCAGGATGCATTATTTTCAAGAGAGTTTGTCCTGAACTCAATTGGAGTGGTATTATCAGCTAGAGAATGACCATATCCGTACTTGGGGTGATTTGGCATATGCTTTCTACAGACAGTATGAGTACAATGCTGAATTGACACCCTATCGCATTCAACTACAAAGCATGTCTATGGTTCGTGATGATAAGTTCAAGGAGTGTGCTCAGAAATGGAGAGATTTAGCAGGCAGAGTTCAGCCACCCTTGTCCAATAGGGAGTTGGTTGATATATTTATGGGAACGCTAACCGGCCCATTCTTCAATCATCTAATTGGAAACTCTTCAGCCGGATTCACCGAGATGATATTGACAGGAGAGCTTATTGAAGCTGGTATTAAGAGTGGAAAGATTCAGATAGAGTCATCTTCAAATGCTGCGAAGAGATCTTTTGGTGGCAAGAAGGAAACTAATGCTGTGTATGGTCAGAAAAGCCGAGCCAAGACCGACTGTGCTCAATCTGTGGGGGCAGTTGTGATCTCCAATCCTACATCAGCACAACCTCATGTTGAAAGCCTTGCAACACATGTTGAAAGCAGAGCTGATAACCTTGAGGGATCCTCCTCAAAATATCAACACTTCCTCTCCGAGATACAATCCTAAATGCTAAATGTGCTTACCAATCCTAAGCCAAGATTCAAGATATGATTGAAGCTAAGCAGATCGAGCTTTACCCTCCTGTTGAGACTCCGAATGTGATCAACGCGCCCATGCCTAACCATGACAAGAGTTCCAATGCTATTGGTGAGGATACTTACATTTTCAACATAGATGACTTGACCATTCCTCTGATGACTATTAAGAAGAATTTGCTACAAGCCGGTGTCAATCCAGGATGCCCAGAGAATTGACGTTGGTGCCTATCTGCACCTGATGGTTGTGCTTGGTTGAGAAGACGTGTTCAGTGCATGATGGATAACCGTGAGATACTATTCCTAAAACCACCTGTGCAGAAGCTGTGTGAAGATATGTCTAAGTTGAAGATCGAGGAGGTGAATGAAACTACACCATCTGTGTGGGATACCTTGGGGCAGCCAAGTGGAAAGTATGATTACATGGTGAAGTACAATCGCTCACGAAAGCTACAAGATTCCTATTGAAGATGTTAAAGTGACCGACGGGTGACGATTTCCCTAAGATTATGCTGATGTTAACACTATAAGAATTTCTTCTGCGATCCTGGCTCTAGAGTGGCACCTCTCATCATTTCTCCCGACCGCCCATATTCCTCTGACAAGGCTATCCCTTGGAATTATGGAGCTGATGTTCAATATCATGGCGTCAAGCAAGACCCTCTGACCGTTGAAGACCTTGCAATTGAAGCTACCATTCTTGACGTTAACAACATCACCGGATCAAGTAAGGTGACCAGAACCGGAAAAGTGTTCTCTCCAGAAATCTCTCCTCCAAAAGACACTGCGACTCCAGCTCGCATTCCAGCTATTCAACCCATTCCCCAAGCTAGAGGGAAAGAACCAGTAACTCATCCTGCTCAGCCAGAAGTACCAAAGGAAGTTGCTGAAGACACCTCCAAACGAGAAATGGAGGAAATTCTGAAGATTATCAAGAAAAGTGACTAGAATGTTGTGGAACAGTTAGGACAGACTCCGTCTAAGATCTCCATGCTTGCTCTTCTCTTGTGCTCCGAGGCTCTTGCCAATGCCTTGGTGAAGTTTCTGAAGAATGCTCACGTACCGCAAGACACTACTACTGACCAGTTCGAAGTTTGTAATGCTAGCCTGGCTGCCAACAACGGCTTATGCTTCTCCGATGCTGATCTGACTCTTGCCGGAAAGAAACACAACAAAGCCTTGCACATCTCTGTTGAATGCAAGGGTACTACCTTATCTCATGTTTTGGTTGATACCGTTCGCTACGAATATCCTTCCAAGATGACTTTTGACCGACTTGATATCGAAGGGTTGGTTCTGAGACCCAGTGATATAATTGTGAGAGCTTTTGATGGTTCTAAACGAACAGTATTTGGAGAGCTCACTCTGCCTGTTAAAGTCGGTTCCCAGACTTTTGACTCCACTTTCTTTGTCATGGACATCCGTCCAGCTTACTCTTGCTTACTTGACGCCCTTGGATACATGGGGCAGGCAATCATACCTCACCTTGCATCGGTTGAAGTACCGGTGAAAGGGAAGGTGTGGTGAAGAAGAATATATGGTCACCATCTACCATTTCGATACCTCGAGGTGAGGGTGAATTCTTCGAGACCTGTCAAGCTTTAAATCCCCTGTCATGCCTGCTGACTCTCCTGTCACTCCTGAAGTTACTAAAGTTCCGCCTAGGATGGCCTCGCTGAAAGATGCTCAAGTTGCAGTTGAAGAAGGAGGTAGTACCATTTGGGGTCAGCTCCCTAATCTTCCTCTCAAATTTGACAAGACTGGTTTAGGCTTCACTATCAAGGGTCAGAAGATGATACGCCGCGAACGTGCCGGCCAACTTCCTTTCCGCATCAGTCAAAGTGGAATCCATGCTATAGAAGATGACGACTACGACTTGACATCGCAAGTGGATCTTCCCAACTCCGTACAAGGCTCAAGAATTGGAAGACTGAAGACGTCATACCAATCTCCTTTAGACAGGAGTAATTGCCTTTGTTTTTGTTTTGCTTTTTGTATTTTCTATGTTTTGAACAATAAACTCTGAAGCCTATGCCTTGCCCGGGGCATCATGGCTCGTTTGTGAGGGTTATTATCTGTCATTTGCATATTTTCATTCAATAAAATCGTTGGACTTTTGCATTCAATTGTTGTTTTCTTTCTTTAACGTTATCACCCCTTCAAAAAGCTATGTGTTTCTTACACACGCCCACGTGATACACTGCAGAATCACTCCGAATCTCGTTGATAACAGCTATGCTATTGCTAAATATGACTTCGATAATCCGATCTACCAAGCCGAAGACAAAAGTGAGGAAGATTGTGAAGTGCCAGGAGAACTTGTCAGACTACTACAGCAAGAAGAGCGAGTTATACAGCCGCACGAAGAGCAAGTTGAGGTTGTGAATTTGGGTACTGATGAAGACAGAAAAGAGATCAAGATAGGAGCGGGTCTTGAGAACAATGTTAAAGAAAGATTGGTTCAGATGCTACGAGACTATATTGAGGTTTTTGCTTGGTCATACGAAGACATGTCGGGTTTGGACATTGATATTGTGGTACACCAATTGCCGACAAAAGAAGGTTTTCTTCCTGTGAAGCAAAAGGTTCGTCGTATGCGTCCTGAGATGTCAGAGAAAATTAAAGCCAAAGTTATGAAGCAGTTCAACGTCGGTTTTCTAGCTGTTACCTCTTATCCACAATGGGTTGCTAATGTGGTGGTTGTACCCAAGAAGGATGGCAAGGTACGAATGTGTGTGGATTACAGAGATTTGAACAAAGCGAGTCCGAAAGACGATTTTCCACTTCCTCATATTGATGTTCTGGTTGACAACACCGCCAAGATAAGGTTTTCTCCTTCATGGATGGTTTCTCCTACATAATCAGATCAAAATGGCTCTCAAGACATGGAGAAAACTACTTCGTTACACAGTGGGGCACTTTCTCCTACAAGGTTATGTCGTTCAGACTGAAGAACGTGGGCGCCACTTATCAGCGTGCTATGGTGACATTATTTCATGACATGATTCATCATGAGATAGAGGTCTATGTCGACGACATGATAGCTCGATCACAGACTGAAGAAGAACATCTTGATCATTTGCAGAAACAGTTCTATAGGTTGAAGAAGTACAGACTGAGACTTAATCCCAACAAATGCACCTTTGGAGTCAGATCCGGTAAACTCCTAGGGTTTGTTGTTAGTGCTAAAGGTATTGAAGTTGACCCAGCCAAGGTTAAAGCCATTCAAGAGATGCCAGCTCCCCGCACCGAGAAGGAAGTCAGAGGTTTCTTGGGCCGATTAAATTACATTGCCAGATTCATTGCACATCTAACTGCTACTTGTGAGCCAATCTTGTCAAGAAAGATCAAGTGGTAGAATGGAACGACGATTGCCAGATCGCTTTTGACAAAATCAAGGAGTACCTACAGAATCCTCCTATCCTGATGCCGCCCACTGAAGGAAGACCTCTTATCATGTACTTGAAAATGTTAGAGAATTCAATGGGGTGTGTTTTGGGGCAACATGACGAGTCTGGTCGAAAAGAGCATGCAATATACTACCTTAGCAAAACGTTTACCGACTGTGAAACGAGATACTCACAGCTCGAGAAAACTTGCAACGCTTTGGCTTGGGCTGCTCGCCAACTAAGACAGTATATGGATCCAATAAAATACATATTTGAGAAACCAGCTCTCTCCGGAAGAATAGCAAGATGGCAGATGATCTTGACCGAGTATGACATCTAGTATACTTCTCAGAAAGCGATCAAAGGAAGTATAGTAGCCGATCATTTCGCTCAACAAGCCATAGATGACTATCAGTCTATGCAGTTCGAATTTCCAGACGAAGATGTTTTACTAGTTACAGATTGTGAAGAACAAGGCCCAGACGAAGGACCTGAACAAGGATCCCGATGGACCATGGTCTTTGATGGAGCCTCAAACGCACTTGGCAATGGCATTGGCGCCATCATTACATCCCCTACAGGTGGACATACGCCTTTCCCGCCAGATTATGCTTCAGTTGCACCAACAACATGGCGAATACGAAGCTGCATCATGGGTATCAAAGTCGCTATTGACTTAAGAATCAAGTTCTTGCAAGTGTATGGAGACTCACCTTAGTCATCAAGAAGATTAAGGCGAATGGGATACGAAACATCCAAATCTCATTCCAGATCGAGAGCATGTTCTCGAGTTTGATTCCTATCAAGAGATCACTTTCAATCACATTCCACGAGAAGAGAATCACCATGCGACGATTAGCTACTATGTCGCCTATGTTCAAGGTTAGATGGGACAACGAGGCCCCCGATCATCATTGAGAAGTTTGACGAACCAAAGATATTGTTATGAGCTTGATATTAAGAGAGAACCTTGGTACTACGACGTGAAGAGGTATCTTGAGACTCGTGAATATCCGCAGGGCATCTCACAATGATAAGAAGTTTTTTAGAAGGTTTGCATCCAAATTCTTCCTCAGCAACGACATCTTATACAAGCGCAACCACGACTTGTGCTTACTCCGCTGTGTAGACCGGAAAATAGCAGAACGTATTATGGAAGAGTTACACGAAGGCGCATTTGGTACCCACTCCAGTGGACATACGATGGCTAAGAAGATTTTGAGAACAGGTTACTATTGGTCCACCGTGGAAGCTGATTGTCACCGCTATGCTCGATCTTGTCACAAGTGCCAGATTTACGCAGACAAAGTGCATGTACCTCCAGTACCTCTGAATGTTCTAACAACTCCTTGGCCTTTTGCAATGTGGGGCATTAACATGATCGGAGATATCAAGCCCACAGCTTCCAACGGACATCGTTTCATCCTTGTGGCAATTGATTATTTCACCAAGTGGGTGTAAGCCTCGTTCAAGATCATACCAAGAATGTGTGGCCCGATTCATCAAACATAATCTATCTGCTTCGGTATGGCACTCCGAAAGGATTATCACGATAACGGCTCTAATCTCAACAATAAGATGATCAACGAACTCGCAAGATTCAAGATCACGCATCACAACTCTTCTCCTTATCGGCCTAAGATGAATGGCGCGTGGAAGCGCCAACAAGAACATTAAGAAGATTATCGAAGATGATGACTTACAAGGATTGGCATGAGATGCTACCATTTGCTCTTCATGGTTATCTTTCAAAGACGAACATCAGCAGGGCAACCCTTCTCTCTTGTATACGGTATGGAAGCAGCTTCTACCCATCGAGGTTCGGATACCCTCAACCGAGTCCTCCGGGCCGGAGTTAAGCGAAGACGATTGGGTCGGACTCGCCTTGACCAAATTAACTTGATTGATGAGAAGCGACTCGCATCCATCCGCCATGGATGATCTATCGAAACGAATGATCGAGCATTTAACAAGAAGGTCAAGCACCGAGTCTACCAATTCGGTGATCTAGTAGTCAAGCACATCATTCTTCTACAAGGTGATCCGTGGGCAAATGGACTCCACCATGAGGGACCGTTTGTAGTCAAGGCAGTGATTTTCCGGAGCTATGATACTTAACACCATGGATGGTGAAGACTTCCACCACGTGAAGCAGACATAGTCAAAAATACTACGCAAAAGACCCGCTAGGTCGATCGACCTAGGCAAAAATAAGGGCATCTGGCGAACCAAAAGGTTAGGGCAAAAGTTAAGGATATATACAAAACATGTACACCCGACAAGTCGAAAACCCGAAAAGGCTTGGGCAAAAAGGGTATCCGTTAAAAACCGAAAGGGCGGTCTAGGCAAAAGTTAGATTTAAGCGCACGACTATGTCTCTTCGGATCACCTATCTACTTCGACTACTATCAAGATTCAAGGTTCAAATGGCGTCAGTTCCTCACTTTCTTGTGACAAGGAGATGAGATAGTTGAAATATATGAGTACTAGCATAGTTGGAACTTAACGAGATTGTTTCTGCATAGCTTTTTACTTTTCTTGTGTACAAACTACTTGGACATACGCCACATTTCAAATAAATGCGAGTTCTTTCTCTTTACAATTTTTGCTGTTTGTTATTTGCATAAAGTCCAACGTTTGCTTTGAATGATTATATGCATTTGACAATAAAAATCTATTCACAAACATGCGAAAAGTAAACATCACAAAAGTAATTACTACAGGCTCCAGGAATTAAGATGACGAAGAAAGTCACCAAAACATTTTTCCAACAGAACATGGTCTCCGCAGAGGTGTCACTCACGACAAACCTTCCCCGCGGAGCATATGTTAGTCCCCGAGCAGTGATTCCACTCAACTTAATCGAATTACACCCGTCTTCGAGCAATAACATTTCATCCCCCAGCCGAGGTATTTATCCCCAACAAGATGTCTCTCAACAATTCCCTTTTTCCCCAGCAGCAGTGTCCAGACTTGAAACTTGGTCAGATAGTGCACCGGAGGAAACCTACATCTATTATGCCTCAGTTAGAGATTACAACGGGCCCCAGATCCTTCAAACCTGGTCTCCCGGTAACTACCAAATACTCTCCAGCAAGATTTACAAAAAATCCCCGGCAGAGTACCCCCTGGACTTCTCCCCAGCAGGGTCTATGCACAAGATCCTCGATGGTGTATCTCTACCGCCCTCAAGACTTGGTCAGATAGTACACCGGAGGAATCAAGATTATCTTTCTTCTCAGGATTTCCATCCTCAAACAGAAGTCAGAAGTCCCCAAGCAGAACATCCGCATCTTCTTCAAGATGGATATGTTTTGAAATACCACAACATCTATCATTCATACATTTCTTATAAAGTATTAATATATGCATATGTCATTCATACACATCGTCATGCATCATACTTCGCATAAGACTAACAATATTCTACCAAAGGTTCCCTTGTTTTCTCCAAAACAGGTGAAAATCACTTCCGACGCATACAGGTCCAAGATTAATACCCGAATCCAGACGGGAGAACTATCTGAAAGACCGCCCTAGTTGTCCTCCGACAACTGGTCCAAGATTAATACCCGAATCCAGACGGGAGAACTATCCGAACGAACGCCCTTGTTGTCCTCCGACAACTGATCCAGGATTAATACCCGAAGCCAGACGGGAAACCCTATCCGAACGATCACAAGTTATCCTCCGATAACAGGCAGTGGATCAATACCCGATGCACAACAGGGAAGATATCCGCATTTTTGCCAACTACTACCCCCAGAGCAGTCAGCACGAAGAACTATTCTGACTCATTCTTATTATCAACAGCAACTATAGAGCCTGGTGTACGGCTCAGTTGCCTTGGATGGCATCTTAAGCCCATCTCCGACTACTTATCAACATTTCTCCACCTTCAGAATGCTGCATATTTCGTTAAAAAATCAATACAAACCAATAACTTCATTCAAAGATGAGCACGAAGTCTAACGTACGATTTCCTCTAAATGGCATCTTAAGCCCATCTCCATGCTCCTCCCGCTTCCAGAACATCTACCGAGCCTAGCGTACGGCTCGCTACCAGCCTCGTTCTTTCCAGATGGCATCTTAAGCCCATCCCCGTCAGTTCTCCTATCAACAGTCTCAAGTCTAGCGTACGAATCATTCCCCAGCGAAATCTCCAGCCTCTCCAAATGGCATCTATAAGCCCATTCCCGCATCATCAGCCAACAGCGAGTGCAAATTTTCAAGTGTACTCGAGTGTTCAATCATCTTCTACCTCCAGGTCACGAAAGGCACGCATGCCAATCTAACCCTTCCAGTACAAGAAGATTGAACAGGGGCAGCTGTCATACCCCAAAATTTTCCCTCCATCCTCTCAAGATATTTCATACATCCATACTCAAGGATTCCTCAAGAGTTGGTCAGACAAACTCTCTCCTAGACAATCAACCCAAACTAGGGTTTGGCAATTCTTAGGTCAAGATGGACTTCCAACATCTCCAATGGTCTTCATGCCTCCTCATATGCTTTAAATATTCTCCATGTCAAGTTTCAAGCCTTACAAGTCAAGTTTCCTCAGACAATTGCTCAGATGGTTGAAAATCAGTTGTATTGGACAAAAAGTCAACTGTGGTCAACATATAGTCAAACTTCATGATTTTTGGTCAACATCCTCATTTTGAAGTTACATTCATCATTTGATCAAGGGTTGATCATGATTCATCAAGAAAACTCAAGATTTGCTCAAAAGTCAAACTTTCTAAATTAGGGTTTCTTAGTGAAAAGTCAACCAAACTTTGACTGAGCATAAATTCTTCATACTTTCTCAGAAATTTTTCCACCACCTCTTGTTTTGAAGGAAATTCAATTCTCTACAACTTCATGTCTCACAAGTATGTTCAAAAAATGCTTCATTTGGAAGGTATGGACAAAACATTACAGGTCCTTTTCAAAGTCAACAAAAAGTCAACTTATTGTTTTGAAGATATATTGAGCATGGAAACTCCAATTGAGATGAAACCAAATAGGTTGGTTAGAGGACTCTAAGAGCTTTCCAAAAAGTCCAAGAACACTCAAAAATGTGGGAAATTGAGCAAGATACACTATTCAGAAGTTGGGCATTTTTGAACAATTGCACAAAAGGAGATATTGGTCAAAATGCAAAATTTTCCAAATGGGCCTATAATTTTATGATCCAAACTTGTTCATGATGTTATTTGTGACCCATTGATGCTTGGCCATGGCAATTTTATATTTTATTGATTTATTTTTGGATTTAAAACCATTTAATTCAAAATTAAATTATATAAAATATGAAAATAAGATATTTTTCCAAAAGGAGTGAATTTATATCAAACTTGAGGTCCAAGATAGCCCATGGAACATGCCAATTTCGTGCTTGCTCTCACATTAAAGAGAAAATCAAATTTTCTCCAAAATTTGATTTTATTTGAAAAATATTCAATGCACATTCAAGATCAAATCTTTTTTCCTTCTCTTTGCCATCCCAAAACCCTCTATAAATACCCAGCATTACACACAACAAAGGACACGAAACCCTAGCCCTTGCAACAACCCACACTTTGCCAAAAAATTTCAAGAATTGTTCAAAATCGAATTTTATTTTTCAGGCAGTTTCAAGCCTTCCTTTGCCTTCTTGAGGTTCCCAGGAATCGAACCATACCCTTGCTCAAGCCCAGAACTGCCCAAAACACGAAGAACATCAACTCCGATTTGGTATTTTTTTCACAAATTCGATTTTCTTATTTCATGCGTTATTAATTGCTTTTGTGTGTTTGGATGAATTCAGGACATCAAATAGATCATGAATGATGCATCACATGCAAGCATACACGCCTAAATCACAAACCACCATAACTAGGGCATCTTGAACTGTTTGAATCGAACCGGTTGATACAGGCATTTTTAGGGCAAACCAATGGCACCATCGTGTTCGCAGCCCTCGATTTAGGGGGGTAGGGTACCTTAGAGCTTTTTATTTTGCATATTTTTCAAGTTTCAGGTTGTTGCTCGTCGGAGAAGACGACCGGAGCTAGGGCTCCGGCGTCGTTGACTGGTGAAGACCGGTGGGAAGCTGGAGTGGCGCGATGGCGTTCTCTGATTCGCTCTCTCTTTCTAACTGGGGTCCACGCACGCTGACTGTGTTTCAAACATAACCATGACGCGTCATCCTTTATATTCAATTGATTTTGTTGTTTCAAACACCAGATGTCACTTGTCCCAGTGGTTAAGGCGCTGACTGTTTGAAGATGCTCTCAAGGGTCCCCAGTTCGAACCATGCCAGGACCGGTTTCCCTTTCTTTTTACAAACTCTCATATTTTTCTATTTTTTCCATATTTTTCTATTTTATTTAATATTTTTCATTCATTTTAATTTAACTTCAAATATTTTTTATCATGCATTAAAAAACACCAAAAAATATTTTTCTTTTTGCATTGTTTCCAGAAAATGTTTATTTAATTTATAAAATTAAAAATATTATTTTGCATGCATATTTAATTTAATTGTTAATTTATCATTTAAATCACTTTTAATTAGTTTTTAATTATTAAATTAATGCCAAAAAATCCCAAAAAATTATTTTAGCATATTAATGTTGTTTCTTGCATGAAATATTTTTCTCTTTTAAAAATTATTATTTTCACTAACATTTTCCTCTTATTCGATTTCCTCGTATTTTCCGATTTCTCATCTTTTCACAGGTTATCTCGTTTCGGACGATTTCTTTTTATTGTTTTCTTTTTTCCAATTATGTAATTGCTTATGGGATGTAACAGTTTAATTAGGGTTTCCACTTTCCGCATTTTAAATTATGTATCTTCCCCAAAGCCATGTAATAGCGTAGGATTTATCTTTCCGCACTTTATATTTTTGCAATTTACTTTCCGCATCTTATAAATTGCTAGTAATTAGGCGTGTATGGCAAGATAAAATTGAACATAGCTCACTCTAATTTTCAAGATAACATGAATCTGAAATCAACATACTCTTTTCACACATGCACCCCTTAGGGTAATTCTCTCTCGTTGACTTTACGAATTCAAATGGTCATGTCCCTCGAACATAGAGGTATTCTAGCACCGTTGCCTTCAAAACAAATCATCATAGTCCCTTCGATACAAAGATCATAAGACCCACGATGTCGCCTACGAATACATGATCTTGACCCTCGATTGCCGCCTACGAAAAATGATGGTAGTCCCTACGAATGTGCTAGGATACTTCCTACAAGTTGCTTTCTATGACCATACGATGTCCCTTCGAATGTCCCGCTTACATCCAACAAATAGAGTTACCTACCAACTAATGGTATGGATAGCGCTATTCTAAAGGAACGTAAAATAACACGAAAACGACCATTCTGAGTAGGTAATAAGACTTTTAGTTGCTTGCTCAAATCAAAATACTTTTCACACCTCACACTTTTGTCAAAGTTCGAACTCTTTTCAAAAATGAAACATTTCTGAACACTTTGTATACATTCCTACATGAATCATTGCAAAGTCAAAGTGAAATGCCTTTTCAAAACATTTTTGTCAAACACACAAAAAGCACATTTTTTAAAGTCATCTAAGAGCAACTAAGAGCCCGTAGATAACTACGGATGGAAAGGGGTGCTAATACCTTCCCTTTTCATAACCTTCTCCCTTACTCAGAATCTAACGAAGGTCTTTTTCTATACTTTTTACCTTCCCTTAATTGGATAAAAGAAAAGTTAGTGGCGACTCTTGCTATCCGCACATTTGCGATACAAAAACCTACAAAGTCAGTTCACCGTGTTACAGTTGCCTCAGATGATTGTGGGTTTGAAGTGTTAAACGGATGGAGAAATCAAGTGTGGTGGTTGCTTTTAAGTTTAAATCTCGTCTGTTGATTATTTTTAGCAGTTACTCTGTAAATACTATAAATAAGTCAGTATGTTAGAATTTTGGGGTGTTCATTTGTACCCTCAAACTGCTTGCCGAAACTCTGCCCAATTCCGCGCTAAAGGAAGAAAGAGTCACTCAAGCCTTTGATGTACGTGAATCACTATATTTATATTTTAATGCAATCAATTTACTTTTAAGTTTATCTTTACTGTTTTTTTGCTGATTTTTGTCTCCTTTATCAAAAATACTTCAACGTAAACTGTTGGTCACGAGTCACCAATTAATGTTCTGTTGAGTAGTCAAAATTCAGTGTGTGTGGAAAGCCATTGTGTTGTTTCCCTTAGGCTCTAGAAACCGTTTTTGGGCCAAGGTCTTTTTCTCTTGCAAAAGTAGTACAGTATACCAAAACCTTAGCATGTGTCTTGAGATCAACTGGCCGATCTCGCGAGTAACCCTTAGTTTTAGGACTTAGGGAGGACCAGCGGTTGTTTACCATTTTCCACAGTAAACACACCGATCAAGCAAGGTAACTAGAACCGGAAGAGTATTTTCTCCAGAGATCTCTCCTCCGAAAGACACTACTACACCAATTCGTATTCCTGCTATCGAACCAGTTCCCGAAGCTAGAGGGAAAAAACCAGTAACTCATCTTGCTCAGACAGAAATACCAAAGGAAGTTGTTGAGGATACCTCCAAGCAAGAAATGGAGGAAATTTTGAAGATCATCAAGAAGAGCGACTACGATGTTGTGAAATAGTTAGGACAAACTCCGTCCAAGATATCCATGCTAGCTCTGCTATTGTGCTCTGAGGCTCATGCTAAGGCCTTAGTAAAGTTTTTGAAGAATGCTCACATACTGCAAGACACTACTGTTGATCAATTCAAAGGTTGTATTGCTAGCCTGACTGTCAATAATGGTCTAGGTTTCTCTGATGCTGATCTAACTCCTGTCGGAAGGAAACACAACAAAGCCTTGCACATCTTCATTGAATGTAAGGGCACTACATTGTCTCACATATTGGTGGATACTGGTTCTGCTCTAAATGTTCTGTCGAAGAGTGCTCTCGACCGACTTAATGCTGAAGAAGTGGTCATGAAGCCCAGTGACATAATTGAAAGAGCTTTTGATGGTTTGAAAAGAATAGTACTTGGAGAGATCATCCTTCCAGTTAAAGTCGGTTCCCAGACTTTTGACTCTACTTTCTTTGTCATGGACATTCGTCCAGCTTATTCTTGCCTACTCGGACGCCCTTGGATACATGGGGCAAGCGCTGTTACCTCTACCCTGCATCAAAAGTTTAAGTACCCAGTGAAGCGGAATATTGTTAGAGTATGCGGTGACGAAGAATACATGGTAAGCCATCTGCAGTCATTCTGATACATCGAAATGGAAGGTGAATTTGTCGAAACTCCCTGTCAAGCTTTCGAGGCAATTCCACGAGTCATGCCTGTTGACTCTCTCGTCCTGAAGTTACTAGAGTTCCATCGAAGATGGCCTCACTAAAAGACACCAAAGCTGCGGTTGAATAAGGATACTGTTCTATTTGGGGTCAGCTCCCCGATTTTCCATTCAAATTTGACAAGACTGGTTTAGGATTTACTATTAAAGGTCAAAAGACGATACGCTGCGAACGTGCCGGCAAACTTCCTTTCCACATTAAAAAATGCGGATTCCATGCTATAAAAGACGAAGACAGCAACTTCGACATCAATTGGGTCTTCCCAACTCCAGATGATAGACTCAACAATTGGAAGACTGAAGATGTCATACCAATCTCCTTTAGACATAATTAATTGCTTTTTCTGTTATGCTTTTCGCTTTTTACATTTCGAACAACAAACTTTAAGCCTAGTGCCTTGCCCGGGGCACCACGGCTCGTTTGTGAGGGTTATTATTTGTCATTTGCATATTTTCATTCAATAAATCGTTGGAATTTTGCATTCAAATACTATGCTATTTTCTTTCTTTTTACTTTATCACCCTTTCAAAAATCTATGTGTTCTTACACACACCCACATGATACACTGCAGATTCACTCCTAATCTCATCGATAACGACTCTGCTATTGCTAAATATGACTTCGATAATCCGATCTACCAAGCCGAAGACGAAGGTGAGGAAGATTGTGAAGTGCCAGGAGAAGTTGTCAAACTACTACAACGGGAAGAACAGGTTATGTAGCCACACGAGGAGCAAGTCCAGGTTGTGAATCTAGGTACTGACGAAAAGAGAAAGGAAATCAAGATAGGAGCAGGTCTTGAGAGCAATACCAAAGAGAGATTGGTCCAGATGCTACGAGACTATATCGAGATTTTTGCTTGGTCCTACGAAGACATGCCAGGCTTAGACATTGACATTATGGTACACCGACATATCGATGAAAGAAGGTTTTTTCCCTGTGAAGTAGAAGGTTCATCGTATGCATCCTAAAATGTCCGAGAAAATCAAAGTCGAAGTTATGAAACAGTTCAATACCGATTTCCTAGCCGTTACTACTTATCCATAGTGGGTTGCGAACGTGGTGTCGGTACCTAAGAAGGATGGCAAAGTACGTATGTGTGTGGACTACCGAGATCTGAATAGAGCAAGTCTGAAAGACAATTTCCCACTTCCACATATTGATGTCCTGGTTGATAACACCGCTCAACACAAGGTTTTCTCCTTCATGGATGGTTTCTCCGATTATAATCAGATCAAAATGGCTCCCGAAGACATGGAAAAGACTACTTTCATTACACAGTGGGGAACATTCTATTACAAAGCCATGTCGTTCAGACTGAAGAACGTTGGCACCACATATCAACGTGCCACGGTAGCTTTATTCCATGACATGATTCATCACGAGATAGAGTTCTACGTCGACGACATGATAGCTTGATCACAAACTGAAGAAGAACATCTCGATCATTTATGAAAGATGTTTGATAGACTGAAGAAATACAGACTAATACTTAATCCTTACAAATGCACCTTTGGAGTCAGATCCGGTAAACTCCTGGGATTTGTTGTCAATGGTAAAGGTATTGAAGTTGACCCTGCCAAGGTTAAAGCTATTCAAGAAATGCCAGCTCCCCGTACCGAGAAGGAAGTCAGAGGTTTCTTGGGACGACTAAAGTACAATGCCAGATTCATTGCACATCTAACAGCTACTTATGAGCCAATCTTCAAGTTACTGAAGAAAGATCAAGTAGTGAAATGGAACGACGATTGCCAGACAACTTTTGACAAAATCAAGGAGTACCTACAAAATCCTCCTTTCCTAATACCATCAGTCAAAGAAAGACCTTTTATCATGTACTTAACAGTATTAGAGAACTCAATGGGGTGTGTGTTGGGGCAACCTGACGAGTTTGGTCGAAAAGAGTATGCAATATACTACCTTAGCAAAAATTTTACCGACTGTGAAATAAGATACTCACAGATTGAGAGAACTTGCAGCGCTTTGGCTTAGGCTGCTCACCGACTAAGACAATATATGTTGACTCACACTACCTTGTTAATCTCTAAGATAGATCCGATAAAATACATATTCGAGAAACCTACTCTCTCCGGAAGAATAGCAAGATGGCAAATGATCTTGACCGAATACGGCATCCAGTATACTACTCAAAAGGTGATCGAGGGAAGTTTAGTAGCCGATCATTTGCCTCATGAAGCCGTAGATGACTACCATTCTATGCATTTCGAGTTCCCAGATGAGGATATTATGTTAGTCACTGATTGCGAAGAACCTGGACCAGACGAAGGACCTGAATCAGGATCCTGATGGACCATGGTCTTTGATGGAGCCTCAAATGCACTTGGCAATGGTATTGGTGCCATCATTATATCTCCTACAGGAGGACAGACGCCTTTCACCACCAGACTATGTTTTGACTGCACCAACAACATGGCAGAATATAAAGCGTGCATCATGGGTATCAAAGCTACTATTGACTTGAGAATCAAATTCTTGCAAGTGTATGGAGACTCGGCTTTGATGATCAGTCAGATTAAAGGCGATTAGGATACGAAGCATCTGAATCTCATTCCATATCGAGAGCATGTGTTGAGTCTGATCCCTTACTTCGAAGAAATCACTTTTGATCACATCCCACGAGAAGAGAATTAGTAGGCAGATGCATTAGCTACCATGTCATCTATGTTCAAGATCATATGGGACAAATAAGATCCCCAAATTATCATTGAAAGACTAGATGAACCAGCACACTGTTGTGAACTTGATACCGGAGGAACAGACGAGAAACCTTGGTTCTACGAAGTGAAGAGGTATCTCGAGGCTCAAGAATATCCCGCAGGGGAATCTGTCAACAATGAGAAGTTCTTAAGAAGATTCGCCTCCAAATTTTTTCTCAGCAACGACATCTTGTACAAGCGCAATCACGACATGTGCTTACTCCGCTGTGTAGATCAGAAAATAGTTGAATGAATCATGGAAGAGTTACATGAAGACGCATTCGGTACCCACTCCAGTGGACATACAATGAATAAAAAGATTCTAAGAGAAGGTTACTATTGGTCCACCATGGAAGCTGATTGTTACCGTTATGCTCGATCTTGTCACAAATGCCAGATATACGCAGATAAAGTGCACATACCTCCAGTCCCATTGAATGTTCTGACCGCTTTGTGGCCTTTCGCAATGTGGGGCATTGACATGATTGGAGAGATCAAACCCACTGCTTCCAACAGACATCGTTTCATCCTTTTTGCTATTGATTATTTTACCAAATGGGTAGAAGCAGCTTCATTCGCATCTTTTACTAAGAATGTTGTGGCTTGATTCATCAAGCATAATCTTATCTGTCGGTACGGCGTCCCCAAAAGGATCATCACGGACAATGGTACCAATCCCAATAACAAAATGATCATCAAACTCTGCACGCAGTACAAGATGAAGCATCACAACTCTTCTCCATATCGGCCAAAAATGAACGGCGCAGTGGAAGCCGCCAACAAAAATCTCAAGAAGATCATACAGAAGATGACAGTGACCTATAAGGATTGGCATGAGATTCCATTTGCTCTCCACGGTTATCGCACTACAGTACGAACATCTATCGGGGCAACCCCCTTCTCTCTCGTATATGGTATGGAAGCGGTACTACCCATCGAGGTTTAGATACCCTCAACCAGAGTACTCCAGGACGCTAAATTAGACGAAGACAAATGGGTCCAGACTCGCCTTGACCAGATCAACTTGATCGACGAAAAATGGCTCGCAGCCATCTGGCATGGACAAATATACCAGAAGCGAATAATCTGAGCATTCAATAAAAAGGTCAAGCACCGAGTCTACCAAGTCGGTGATCTAGTAGTCAAGCGCATCGTTCTTCCACAAGGTGACCCCAGGGGAAAATGGACTCCCACCTATGAGGGACCATTTGTAGTCAAAACAGTATTTTCCGACGGAGCTATGATACTAAGCACCATGGATGGAGAAGACTTCCTACACCCTGTGAACGCATACATAATCAAAAAATAGTACGGATAAACGAGACCCGCTAGGTTGACTGGCCTAGGAAAAAATAAAGGCATCCTGGCGAATCAAAAGGGTTCGGGCAAAAGTTAAGGATATATATACAAAAATGTACACCCGGCAAGTCGAAAACCTGAAAAAGGCAGCTTGGGCAAAAAAGGTTATCCCGGTAGACAGAAAACTCGAAAGGGCAGTCTAGGCAAAAGTTAAGGATTTAATCATACGACTATTCTCGTCCATATCACCTACTTACAGACTACACTAATATCAGGTTCAAGATTCGAATGGCGCAAATCAATTCAATCACTTTCTTCTGACAGCAAGGAGATGAGATAGTCGAAAATATATGAGCAATAACATAGTTGAAACTCGACGAGATTGTTTCCACATAGCTTTTTACTATTCCAACAATTTCCTCTTACTAGGATATTGGTCTCTTGTATACAAACCGCCTGACTATAGGCCACTTTTAAAATTCAATGCAAATTACTCTTTTCCAGTTCCAATTTTTGTTGTTTTGTTTGCATAAAGTCCAATGATTGCTTTGAATGATTATATGCATTTGACAATAAACATCTATTCACAAACATATGAAAAGCGAATAGAAACAATAATTACTACAGGCTCTAGGAATTGAGATGATGACTAAAGTCACCAATACATCCCCACAGAGTCACTTTCACAAGAAATACCTCCACAGGATCATCTCTACAATCCCAGCAGATTCATCACTCTCCCTACAAACACAAATCTGCTCCAACAAAGTATTACATTATCATCTCCTCCCAACAGTGTTCCGACTCTCCAACTTCATCACGTTAGTCCCCGAGCAGTGATCCTATCAACTTCATCATGTTAGTCCCCGAGCAGTGATCCTACCAACCTCATCACGTTAGCCCCCGAGAGGTGATCCTATCATCTTCATCACGTTAGTCCCCGAGTAGTGATCCTATCAACTTCATCACTTAGTCCCCGAGCAGTGATCCTATCAACTTCATCATGTTAGTCCCCGAGTAGTGATCCTATCATATTCATCACGTTAGTCCCCGAGCAGTGATCCTATCAACTTCATCACATTAGTCCTTAAGCAGTGGTCCTATTCAGCATCAACTTCCTCATGTTAGTCTCCGAGCAGTGCTCCTATCTACATTCTCAAGTCATCACGTTACATTGGTCCCCGAGCAATAACACATCAACCAATTATATTAGTCTCCAAGCGGTAACAGGTTATTCCATATCACATCATTCCCCTCAACAGCAGCAATATCCAGACTCGGAACTTGGTCAGATATTGCATCGAAGGAATCTGAATCATCTCTCTCATTCCCCAGCCAGGGTTTTAAACAACTTCATCCCCAAGCACAAATCAAAAATCTCAAGCAGAACGTTCCTATCTTCTTCAAGATGGATATGTTTTGATATACCACAACATCTACATTCATACATTACTCATAACATTGTCATATACTCGCATACATCATAATATGCATAGGACTAACCATATTCTGTCAATATTTATTTCCCCAGTAGGTAAAAGTTATTTTTTAAAAGGAAGGTCAATGATTAATACCCGAAACAAGATGGGAGAACTATCTGAATGACCATACAAATTATTCCCAGACAACGGATTATGGATTAACACCCAAAATTAGACGGGAAAACTATCTGCATCCTGACAACTATTCATCTCAGAAATAGCCAAGACAAAAGGCTTATTCTGACTTTCTCTTATTATCAACCACCCCAGATGGCATCCTTAAGCCCATCTCCGACAACACATCTTCATCTCTCCAAATGGCATCTTTAAGCTCATCTCAGATATTTCTCTCATCCAAAAGATAAACATAGCGTCTAGCGTACGACTCACTCTCCAGCATCAGCTTCTCCAAGTGGCATCTATAAGCCCATTCCAGCGCATTGTCAACTGACGATCCCATTCCAAACAACAGCGAATGCAAATTTTCAGGTGTACTCGAGTGTTCAATCATCTTCTACATCCAGGTCACGAAAGGCAAGCATACCAATATAACCCTTCCAGTACAATAAGATTGAACAGGGGCAACTGTTATACCCCAAAATTTGCCCTCCTACCTCTCAAGACAATCCACAACTCCATACTCAAGGATTTCACAAGGGTTGACCAAACAAACCCTCTCTTAAGCAATCCTTCCAAACTAGGGTTTCACTATTCTCAAGCCAAGATGGATTTCTAATACTTCAAGTGGTCATCATACCTCACCATATGCTTCAAGGGATCATCATGTCAAGTTCCAAGCCTTACAAGTCAAAATTTCTCATCCAATTGCTCAGATGGTTGAAAATTAGCTGTATTGGACAAAAAGTCAATTGTGGTCAGCATACAGTCAAACTTCATAATTTTTGGTCAACATCAATATTTTGAAGTAATATTCATCATTTGATCAAGGGTTGATCATGATTCCCCAAGAAAAGTCAAGATTTGACAAAAGTCAAAGTTTCTAAATTAGGGTTTTTCAGGCAAAAGTCAACAGAACTTTGACCAGGCATAACTTCCACATACTTTATCAGAAATTTTTCCACCAAAGCTCATTTGAAAGTTATGGATCAAAATATTACAGGTCCTTTTAAAAGTCAACAAAAAGTCATATTTTTGCAAAGAAGTGTTCATGAACATGGAAACTTCAATGAAGATGAAACCAAAAGGGTTGTTTAGAGGACATCTTGAGCTTTCTAAAAAGTCCAAGAACACCCAAAAATTTTAAAAATTGAGAAAGATACAAGTTGTGCAAGCTGAGCATTTTTTAGGAGGTGCATAAAAAGAAATACTTGAAAAAATCAAAAAATTTCTAAATGGGCTTAACTTTTCTTGGTTCAAACTTCTTTCTAATCTCAATTAGAACCTCCAAGCCCAATGCCACACCATTGAGCTTTTTATTTTATTTATTTTTTATTTTTTATTCATTTAAAGTCAATTTAATTAAAATAAAATAGCAAAAATAAATCAATCAATGCAAGGCTGAATATTTGACATTTTTGAGGTCCAAGATACCCATTAAATGGCCAAAATTTCGAAATTATGTGATTGGCATGAGATTGGTACAAGATTGGAAACATTTGATTAAAATTGAAAATATTGACAGATCAAATATTTTCTCATCGATTCTTAACCTGAATCCATCCTCTATAAATTCAGAAGGTTTCCAAACCCTAGAGGACGATTTTTTGCAGCCAAGAACCCTAGGTAAACTTCAAGGAAACCGTGTGATACAAGCAACTTACAGCCAGAGTTTTAGCTCGATCCAGGCCATTTCAAGCACCCCAAAATTTTCCCTCATTTCTCTCAAGACAATCCATGGCTCTGTATTCAAGAAATCCACAAGGGTTGATCAGACAAACCCTCTTTTAAAGAATTAATCCAAACTAGGGTTTTGCTCCTCTCAAGCCAAGTTGGACTTCCAAGGATTCAAGTGGTCACCATATCCCATCATATGCATCAAGGGATCATCACATCAAGTTCCAAGCCTTAGAAGTCAAAATTGCTCATCCAATTGCTCAGATAGCTGAAAATCAGTTGTATTGGACAAAAAGTCAATTGTTGGTCAACATACAGTCAAACTTCATAATTTTTTATCAACAGCAATATTTTGGAGTAATATTTTTCATTTGATCAAGGGTTGACCATGATTCAGCAAGAAAAATCAAGATTTGATCAAAAGTCAAAGTTTCTAAATAAGGGCATTTTAGATAAAAGTCAATAGAACTTTGACCAAGCATAACTTTCACATACTTTATCAAAAAAAATTCCACCAAACCTCATTTTGAAGAGAATTCAATTCTCTACAACTTCATGTCTCACAAGCTTGGGCTGGAAATGCTTCATTTGGGAGTTATAGGTCAAAACATTATAGGTCCTCTTACAAAGTCAACAAAAAGTCATCTTCTTGCAAAGAAGTGTTCCTGAGCATGGAAACTCCAATGAAGATTTTATGATTCAAACTTATTCCTAACATTATCAAGAGCCTCTAAGCCCAGCTACACGCCCTCCTTCCTTTTATTTTATTTATTTTTGAATTAAACCATTAAAATTCAATTTTAATTAAAATAAAATATTAAGACAAGATACAAGACATATGTGCTTGATATCCAAGTTCCTTGAGGTCCAAGATTGGCAATGCAAGCTGGAAATTTCGTGCAAGAGAGTTTAGGGAAGATTGAGCAAGGAAAAGAAAGATTTGATTCAAAATTCCAATCAAATATCTTTCATTCAAGGCAATATATTTTACCAAGTTTGTTGACCTAATTTCTTGTCCTATATATATTTAACATCCTCACAAGACACAGGGACGAATTTTCAGCCTCTTACACAGATTGTAGCCTCTTAAAACCCCTAGAAATCTCTCAATTTTTTCTCAAAACTTGCAAAATCGTGTTTCAATTTCCAGACAGTTTTAAGTCATTCTAGCCATTCGTTCGTGTTCCTGAAGTTCCCAGGGATCGATTCACATCATTACACGATCCCAGAACGCTACTAATCAAGCTTCCCACGTTGCTCCTATTTGGTAAATGTCTCAAAATCGTTTCTCTCAATCCATGCATTACTAACTGTTTTTGTGTGTTTGTATGATCTCAGGATGTTGTTTAGAACAGGTACAACGTGTTACATGTGAGTTTTAGGGCTTAAATCCCATGATGCCATTGTTAGGGCATAGGAGCTGTGAGTTTCGAACCCACTAATACAAGGATTTTCAGGCTATAAGAACACCACCATTGGATTCCTAGGGTTCGAAATAGGGGGTAGGGTCCTTTATTTGCATTTATCTTTATTATTTTGCAGGATCTAAATTCCAAATGGCCGGAGAAGACGACCGGAGCCTTGCTCAGTCGCTTCTAATTCAGGACCCAACAACATATACATATTCATGAGTCCAGCAGTATAAATGGATGTATCACCGACCCAGCGGTTTACCTCGCGTGCGTTATGTCACTCTCTATCTCTCAGGTCGTGGGTTCAAACCCCACCTTTTACTATTTATTTTCATTGTCCTTTTTTACAGGTTTCAAAATCTCCAGAAGGAAAGCCTCCAGAAGCTCCAGCTTCTGGGTCTCCCCAGCACCAAAAGCTCTAGCTTTTGGGTCTCCCCAGCGACAGAATCCTCCAGAAGCTCCAGTTTCTGGATGGCCCCAGATGAGAAGTCCCCAAAAGCTCCAACTTCTGGACGTCCCAGATCAAGAATCCCCAGAAGCTCCAGCTTCTGGATCCTTTCTAGCACCAGACACCCTAGAAGCTCCAGCTTCTGGATCTTTCCAGCATTAGAACCCCAGAAGCTCCGGCTTCTGGACGCCTCCAACAGCAGAACCTCCAGAAGCTCCAACTTCTGGACCCTTTCAGATACAGAAGGTCCAGCTTCTGGATACGCTCAGCAGGATTTCCACCAGAAACTCCAGTTTTTGGATGCCCACAGCGCACCATTCTCAGAAGGCCCAACTTCTGAGTTAGCTTCTTCGAGAAGCTCTCTTTTACTTTTTTTTTTATTTTCTTCTTTCCATCTTAATTAATTTAATTAGTAATTAGGTTAATTAATTAGGCTAATTAGATAATTTCATAAATAACTTTCTATGCTTTTAATTAACTTAATTAGTTTAATTTAGGTTAATATTCATTAATTCTTTTCTTCATTAAATTAAAATCAAATAGAAATAGGTTGTTTCTCACATAAACTCTAAATTTCAAAAATACCAAAAATACTAGGATTTAGTTTTTTCACTTAGATCATTTTTATTTTTCTTGCATTTTAAATTCTAGAAAGGATGTATAGGTTGCCAATTTTTAATCATGTAATAGCGTAGGATTTTATTTTCCGCCTTTACTTTCCGCACCTCCTATTATGTATCTGCCCTAAAGCCATGTAATAGTGTAGGACCTTTACATTTCCGCAATTTACTTTCTGCACTTATTAACTGCTAGTAATTAGGCATATATGGCAAGATTAACTTAATCAATCTAGATCACTAATCACAAGATAAATATCTGAAAACAACACACCTTCTTCACACATGCACCCCCTTTAGGGTATCCTCTCTCGTTGCCTTACGAAACAATGGTCATGTCCCTCGAACGTAGGGATATCTTAGCTAAGACGCTCACAAATAATATCATCACAATCCCTTCGACTTAAAAGATCATAGTCCCTCGATGTTGCCTACGAATACATGATCTCGTCCCTCGGTTGTTGCCTACAAAAAGTGATGATCATCCCTACGAATGTGCTAGGATATCCCTACAAGTAACCTTCTATGACCATCCGATGTCCCTTCGAAATGTCCCTTTTACATCCAACGAATAAGGTTACCTATCAACCCATGAAATGGATAGCCTTATTTTAAAGGAAAGTAAAATGACACGGAAACGATCGTTCTGAGTGGGTAAAAATAAGTCTCTTTTGCTTGCTCAATAAAAACACTTTTGCGTGACCAAAAGTCTCTTTTGCTTAATTTTTTCAAAAAAACAATGAAATCGCCACCTAATTTTATTTGTTCTAAAAAAGAACAGGAAAATATAGATAAAACCCTCGATATCGGATAAGGCGGTCTACATGACCAAAAGACATGAATTTGGGAGTCGGTTACGCAAGAGGAAGGTATTAGCACCTCTTACGTCCATTGTACTCGATGGGATCCATTTAGATCTAAAGTGTTTGTGTGTGTATTCGCTAATTTCTAAATTATGAATAAAAAGAAGAAAAGGGGTTTGTTTATTATTATTTTGAGTTTGACACGGTTTTGAAACCGCGTGCCTACGTATTCCCTCGTGCAATGGAAAGTCAAAACTCCGAAGTTCTTGTTGAAAATTTTTGAATTGGTTGTGTTGATTATAGAATAAATGTTTTTGATGATCACACATGAGCGAAAAAAAGAATTTGAATGGGTTGAATTGATTTTAAGTTGTGGATGACAAGTACCAAAATGTTAGGCTATCATCTAACGATTCGAATACTCGAAATTGGTGAGTGAGCTCGACCAATCATCTCTCATCCAAAATCTTTATTATGAAAAGGGTGAGGTGAAGCAAAGTTCACATTTATTAAGTGTATGGAATAAAAGTATTTAAGTCATTGGGCTATCATTTAATGGCCCAAATACTTTAAATTTAATTAAATCGCCGGGCTATCATCTAACAATTTAACCAAATACCATAACACCATATTTTTTGTTTTAAAACATGGATAGAAGTCTTTAGTTTATTAGGATACCATCTAACAATCTAAAAACTTCGATTTGTTTAAATTGTTAGGCTATCATCTAACAATTGAAACAAATCACATCCAAATGTTCTTTTATAAAAAAATGATTTAGAAAACAAATTCGATTAATTACATTAATTGGAAAGTGTTTTAAGAATTTCGATATTGAACGGAGAGAAGTAATGATTCGGGTTATGATTAACCAAGTATGTGGACTTTATTATCCTTGTGAGGATAGGTGCTCTTATCCCTAACCATGAGACTCTGGTGCATGGATAATTGGTATGTGGACCAATATTTATTCGGGTTTTGATTAATCAAAGCAACAAGGGCTTTGATTAACCTTGTGAGGATGGCCATGCCCATCCCCAACTATGAGACCCTTAGAGAATTTGGTGTGGGAACCAAAATGAGAGATCCGAGTTATTTTTTATATTAATTGTGGGTGGAGTGTACAATCGTATAATAAACCATGCAAGCGGATAAATGGCGGATAAAACTATCACACAATACAACTGAAATTTAAATAATTATTAGGATGGATTTTTTTTATTTGATAAAAAATCAACTAATAATTTAATCGATAATTTAGCAAATAAAAACTATCATATACTAATTATTATAAAAAATCAACTAATAATTTAATCGATAATTTAGCAAATAAAAACTATCATATACTAATTATTATTTAATACATCAAATTAAAAATACTTCCATAAATAAATAATTTAAAGAGTTAATTTAGAAATGGGCCTGTGATTGTAGTCAGATCTGGGGGTGTGAAGAGCAAGCAGAGTCCAAGCCCAATAACACTTGTTGGATCTTGTGTGGACAGTTCCATGGAAATGTAGAGTGGGCTATCATTCTGGAACGTTAGATTTGGATTTGATCAGATCTGACGGTTATAAAGAAAGGAGCAAAGTTGCTATTATGGGTGTACCTGCAGCAGATTACATATGAACCACGCAGACGGTGACAAGTGTCACCGCCTGGACTAACCAAACCAAAACTTAAACTAATTATTTTATTAAACTATATTAACCTTTTTTTTAAATAAATTAACTAAAAAAAGATACTAATCCTAATTAAAAATTAAAATAACACTAAACTAAGTTTTTTTTAAAATAAATTAACTAAGAAATAAAAATAGTCCTAACTATTTCCTAAAACTAACATTAGCTTAACTTAAGAAAAGGATTAACATGATAGAAAAAATAAATAGAAACAAATCTGTTTCCTCTCACGATTCTCACATCTCTCTCGTTATCTCTCTCGCGATTCTCTCATCACTCTCATTATTTCTCTCGCGATCTCTCTTCTTCCTCTCTCATTGTTGTTCACGATCTCTCTTGTTTTCTAACAATTCTCCAGAAAAGAAAGAGGATGGCCGTGCCGGAAATCACCCTCGTGGCGGTGACGGCGGCGCCTCATCACAGAACATGGTTTTTTTTTGTGTTTTTCTGACTTATCTGCTTATTCTGAAACTCAATCTCATGTTGGTTTTTTATGATTTGCACAGGTATAGCCTAAATCTGAAAGGGGAAAGAGGGAAACCCTAGTTCCTAAATGATGGAATCGGTGTTGTTCATGCATGGAAATGAAAGAAATGGAAGAGAAAGAGAAGGATGGCGGCCATAGGGTTTGCAACCTCCTCCTCTTCCTTCGAAAATCCGGTATTACCTTTCTGAATCTCTCTCTCTCTTGCTTTTATGATTTCTAAAGGGATTTGTGTTTGGGAAATGATGTATTTTATGCTGTTTGGGGTTTAGAAATCATGATTTATGTTTGGTTTCTGGTTTTTTGAATGTTGCTTCTATTTGATTTTTTGGGTTTCTGAATGCTTGTTTCGGTTAGGGTTTGGAATGAACAGTGGATGCCTTTTTTGGTTTCTGTGCCTTTATAGTTACAGAACCAGGGTTTTGATTCTGAGATTATGTTTTGGAACAAGGCCTGCTTGTGAAAATTCGATTGGGCTTTGGTATTCTGTTTTTTGACATGTTGGTCACAAGATCTGTTATGCCAGCTTGGATTTTCTGTACTGGACTTAGAAATATTGTCAGTTACTGGACTATGATGTATTGGGCTACTGTTGTTTTCTGAGTCTGAACCTATTTTTGGGCTGGAAACCTGACCCTCTGTACTTGTACTTGTTGCAGCTGCTTTTTTTTACTAGTTATTATGATGTTGTCTGAATCACACCTACCTTTTGTGAACCAACAACAAAGAGTTGTTATGATTTGCAAAAGGTAAGGTTTTCTTGTTGAACATGATTGAGAAAATAAAATCCTGAAGAAACTGATTCCAAATACAAAACCCTAATGATGAGATTGAGAATTTGTGTAATGCCTTGTATATTCAATGATGCCCATTGCTTGCTAACCGATCTTTTTCTTTGTTTTCATGAGTTACAATGATGGCGAGGATGGATGGTAGAAAAAACCTTGGATAAGAAGGGAAGGCTTGAATATGGAGCAAGAAATCTTGGAGGGACATTCAAAAAGAAAGCAACGAAGATTTCCCTTGGAAAATATAGGATTAGGATATAGAACATGTAATGTTGCTTGTATACTTGCAACTTTAGGCTATAACTTGTATGCTTAGAACTCTTGGCCAAATTGTAACTTCTGTTTGTAATCTTGAACAAATAGCTTGAAACTTGAAAGTTTCTTGAAGTGAATTTGAATGATAATTTGCATCATGTGAATAAATGAGTTTGAACAAAATAAACTTGCCAATTTAATTGAATGTTGAGTTTAGAATTTGATTCTAACTTTGTAAATGGGCATTCTTTGAATGTCGTCTTGGAATTGAACAAAACTTCGAACCTCGAATGATAAGATTGGAAAAGATAAATTTCGAATATATGAATGCATATGCTTGAAATTTGACTCTTTGAATTGAGACTTGGTTCTTGTGGTTTGGCGAAAATTTCTTTGAAGGCTTTTGATGAAGAATCACATTATGGATATAACTAGACCATAGGAAATAAAACATGGGATAATACCTTCTGGAAAAAAACGTCATAGAACATCAGTTCTCCTTTCCCATTCATGAAGTAAACCAACGTAAGTTGATGAAGTATTCACGCTATTTGAAGCTTACGGGTGAGAACGAAAACTTGAAAATAGTATCTTGAAAACAATTTCAATTTTCTCAATCCTCTTTCAAACTTAATAATGCATTGAATATGCATTATAAAAGTTGATAGTCTTGTAACCCAAAAATCTTGAAATCCAAGTTATCTCGTAATTAACATAATTCCATTCGAATGATAGACGCCATCTTAATTTAAAACCCAATCCTTCAAGAAAATCTTCAAAGAAAATTGTAACCCATGTGAGCATAATTCTTCGACTTCACCTTCTGAACCTCTTGATGAGCAATTAACTTGTGGAAGGAGATAAAACTCAACGTGATCTCTGAAGCAGGAACCCACACACAAGATCCGATGGATAAGAGAAAATAGGATCCACTGCTAACTTTGTCATTCTAAACTCTCTTAGATTGATTGAAAGCACAAACACCTTCCATATCTCGTAAAATAATTACCTCAAGCCAAACCGAGCCTAAAACCCTAGAATCAATGACATTAATGCATGAATGTGCAATGGTGGGTACTTTACAAACACAAAATGATGCGAGTTTGAATTTCAATCACCCTAGATGCAACTAACGATGCAGATGTGATGAGCGAATGAATATTTAAAGCCAATGGCCCAATGGAAGCGTATGCAAATGAATGCGAAGCCTAAGCCAGGTAAAATTGATATAGGAGGACAAATTTTGGGGTGCAACAACTGCCCCTATTTAATCGTCTTAAACCTGCAAGTGAGATTGGCGCTAGCCTTTCAAACTTTTAAGGTGGAAGAAGATTAAATATTAAAAGTACCCTATAATTTGCGCTCCGAAGAACAAGTATAACTATTTATGCTTTTTTTGACAATTTTTTTTAATAATTTTTTCGTATTTCTATTTTTTGTTCTCTTTATCTTGTAAAAAGATTTTGGTTCATCGGGAAACGAATATGCTTAAATAAGCGGCTTCGCGGATCAATGATGAAACCAGACAGACCTTTGGAACGAGCACACTTAAATAAGTGGCTTCGCAGATCAAAATGGTAAGAACTCATAGATCTTTGGAACGAGAACACTTAAATAAGCGGCATCGCAGATCAAAATGAGAAACAGACAGATCTTTGGAATGAGCACACTTAAATAAGTGGCTTCGCAGATCAAAATGAGAAACAGACAGATCTTTGGAACGAGCACACTAAAATAAGTGGCTTCGCAGATATGAAAAGAAACTAGACATACCTTTGGAACAAGCACACTTAAATAAGCGGCTTCGCAGATCAGAAAGGTAAACAGACATATCTTTGGAACGAGCACACTTAAATAAGTGGCTTCGCAGATCAAAATGAGAAACAGACAGATCTTTGGAACGAGCACACTTAAATAAGTGGCTTCGCAGATCAAAAAAGAAACCAGACAGACCTTTGGAACGAGCACACTTAAATAAGCGTCTTCGCAGATCAGAAAGGTAAGAACTCATAGATCTATGGAACGAGCACACTTAAATAAGTGGCTTCGCAGATCAAAATGAGAAACAAACAGATCTTTGGAACGAGCACACTTAAATAAGTGGCTTCGTAGATCAAAATGAGAACAGATAGGAGTATATGTCAGGTAAAGATATTAGACACACACAAGAAGGAGACCGACCGGAGCAGACTTACTGGGAAGAAGATGTATGGTAACAACAAGAAGATATATCTTGAGGAAAACCTGACAAGGAATACCACTTGGGATTTTTTTATGGATAAACTTCTCTTTGAAGACGCAAAAGGTACTCGAGAAAGAGTTTAATCTAGCTTATGCTTAGATGCATGTTTGAGATTACTATTTTTAGCGTAATGCTCCATATCAATGGAAATGCTACGCATTTTTGAGGATGCAATGTAATGCAATGATGCATGTTTTAATATTTCGTCCGGGACTAAAGGCAATTGTGAACAGCCGAGGAAACATCAACCATCCAGCTCACAATATTTCGTCGACTGAAACTTTCGGGTACACGCGCTAACGCCCTTATTCTAAAAATCTTTGGATAACCCAAAATCTGCAAAACGCGAAACACAACAATATTTCTGCTACATAGATCAAAAGTTTCAGTCGTTAGCGCGTGTACCCGAAATTCCGAGTAATTTCAAAAAATTATGTCACGTGCTGTAGGGCTCTGATATTTTATATGCAAAGTTTATTAAAAATATTGGACATTATTTTTTCAAACAAAACAGTTAAGACATGAAAATAAGACTAATGAAAAGAAACACAGTTTGGATAAAAGTAATTTTATTGATTGACTGGCCCGTAAATGAGCATTTACATCAAGAAGCAATTCCTGAAAAGAGGCAATTGCGTACATATCATAGTTAAAAGAAAACAGAAGTGGCAACAAAGTCATGGATTTTTATCGAACCCCGAATTTGCCGTAATCTTCACAACTTCAATATTCCTTAGTATCGCGCTGTCCAAAATGCTCCGATTAGACTGATTCTCCACCTTTCCAAATTATCAAGTTGTTGTAAAAGTGATAAAATGGGTGCCGTGCAGATCATAGTCATTCGCTTCAAATCCCTAGTTTTTGCCTGGACCGCCCTTTCGGGTTTTCGATCCGACGGGATACCCTTTTTTTCCCAAGCCACCTTCTCAGGTTTTCGACTTGTCGGGTGTACAAACTTTTATATTTATCCCTAACTTTTGCCCGAAACCTTTTGATTTGTCGGGATGCCCTTATTTTTTTCTTAGGCCAGTCAACCTAACGGGTCTCTTTTATGCGAAGTATTTTTTGACTACGTCTGCATTGACAGGGTGAGGGATGTAACACCCCAATATTACCCAAGGTTTAATATACAAAATCAGAGTAAATTAAAATTTCGTGAATTCAATACTGAGGCCTCACACCTTCAAAAACAACTCACTTTAAATAGTTTGCTTTAAAGTATAAATCTCAGATACATAGCATCGTCGGAAATCATAAATTGATTCAAAAACATCAAAACATCTTCTTTAATAAACTTCCTTATCAAATCATGTTTTCATAAAGTATGATTCTATTTACAAAAGGAAGAACACCAAAAGAACAACAACAAGACAACATAAATATTCCCCCCGAGTGCTACGTATCAGAGCGACACCGACTCGACTAACAGCAGCTATAAACTTCGTCTTTATAACCTGCATGTTACCAATATAAAGGTAACGGCGAAACAAGTAAAGGGTGAGATACTCCAAAACATATAATTAAAGGCATGATAAATATATATATAGTTTTAGAATTATAAACGTTATAGATTAGTAGGTGCATTCCATCACATATCTAAATCTCACCTACTTTTATCGTTATTCTAAAGTGTTTAATCTACACTTAATCGTCTAAGCCTCATCGGCACAAATCATCACAACAACACATACGCCTCTGTCACCACGAAATCGTCACAAGCTAACACATCACTAATTAACACGACAATCATGAACAACCACATCAAACAATGTTATTAACATAAGCAATATAAACAAAGTCATCACAAATTGGCTAAAGCCCATCGTCACTTTTGGCATAAAGCCCATCATCGCTTTTGGCATAAAAGCCCATCGTCGCTTTTGGCATAAAGCTCATCATCGCTTTTGGCATAAAAGCCCATCGTCACAAACATCATCACATCACATTTGCATTAAGCATTTCATCAAGTTAAATCATCGCAAAACTCATCATTTATATTCATCGCATAGTTATCATGAAATTATCAATTCATATTCATCACAAAGATCATCACCAAAAAAAGCATTGTATATCATCGCAATTCAACATCATCCATCAATTAAAACTCAACGCCAAACAATCCAAACATAAACATAACCGACTCCATGATACACGACTATGTTATGCATGTGGTACCCGTCGCTTTGTCCATAATTAGGAACACTTGGCATAAAAGCCTCGTAAGCAGCATAAAAGCCTCGCTGGCATAAAAGCCTCATCGCTTGGAATAAAATCCCATCGTCGCCAATGCAATGTATGTGACTCGACAATAAACAACACAACACAAAAACATCATCGTCGCTTATCAAAATTGGCATAAAGCCCACATCGCCATAATTTATCCACATCAAGATAAATATATCATCGCATCATAATTGCATTATGCAAAACATCACTAAACAATTCATCATCGTCAAAAGTCATGCATTCATCAATCGGAAGCATTTATCAACAACATCAATATAATCGTCACATCATCATGTACAAAGACATATATTATTTCATCGCAAATCATCAAGTATTCATTAATTAATACTTCATTGCAAACATTATGTTTAATCACCCTACATCATAACCAATTCACTCACTAAATTCCAAAAACGGAAAAATGGTCAAATGCCTATAATCGTCGCGTAAGCCATTCCTAATAACCGGCATTAATCATAATCGTCAACGTCGCAATCGGATTGTCCATACGTGTCCTAAATCCACTAAAATGAAATCCGATTCAATTAAACCGTAATTAAGTCTATTTCGGGTCACCTCGTAAAAACTCGTAATTTCTAAAAACTAACCTCACCACTACGTTCTACACGTCGAACTTAGCTAGCACATCAATTTTCGTTGAATTCGGAACAACTTACTCCGTCGTCAAATTTACCGGAATCGGAAAATCAGAACACAATCGGGTTCCAAAAGAGGTGCGAAAAATCAGAATTTTGAAGGTTACAGATGCATCAACACGGGCCCCCATGTGCATCAACACGGCCCGTGTTGAAAAGCCACCAGAACGTGCAAAAATGCCCAAGTCAGTGCATCAACACGGGCACCCGTGTGGATCAACACGGCCCGTGTTGATTGTCCTGTCAAAAACTCTTCCCTCTACAATAGGTCAACACGGGTGCCCGTGTGAATCAACACGGCCTGTGTTGATTGACCTGTGTGAAAACTCCATTTTTAACATTCCCAACCTCATTTTTACCATTCCCATTGATTCTAATCATCATCAACCTCATAATCCCTACTCCTATTCCAACTCTTCTAATCTATTTCACTTAAACAATCAAACACACAACTCAAACCACAACATCAATTTTCATCACAAATCCACCATATATATATCAAAACCCTAACTATAGGAAGTGGAAAATCAAACCCCTTACCTCTAGTTTGGATGATCCATGATGATTCTACAACACTCAATCCTCAAGCTTGCTCATGATCTTCCTCTTCTTCCCCTCTTTCTCTTCTTCTTAAAACCCTTTTCTCCTCCAAGCCTCTATGTTTTCTTGGTGTTGGAAAAATGGAAGGAAAAGGGAAAGAAAATGGTTTATAATGTGTTTCTTACTAGCAACAAGGGTGAAAACCCAATTCTCATCAATTAATCCTCACACCCCCATCTATTCTTATAAATTAACACACTAATAATATCTACCAATATTATTAATTCAACCAGTTAAAACAATTCCGGGGAATTAAATATCGGATCCGAATAATATTTTACCGGACCGAATCGAAACGTCGCCAAATATATTATCATATATATATCGATTAATATATTTAATCTCGTCGCAAAATAAGTATCGATCGGTAATTCAAAAATATTAATATAATATAATATTAATTAAAACAGGGCGTTACAACTCTCCCCCACTTATAAACTTTTCGTCCTCGAAATTTCGACCAAAACGAAACAAATCGGGACATGCCTACGCATTCGTCCACTAAATCCTCACGTCAACTAAACAACATATAAAATACACCAAAACAAGGAAATATCCCTAACTACATCGGCCCGTCAAGAACAACCATGCCGAGATGCAAAGCCCATACAATGCACTCAACAACCGACTAACACCCAACAACTAAACAAGTCGCAGACACACCGGTTCACTCGAGAACCAAACAAATAAGATCGATACTATTCTAACGCCTCAACCATAGATTTAGTCATACACTCGAACCGACGCCTCGGAAACGAGTCACCAAAGATAGGAACATAAAGTCCTACGACACAACACCGACATCATCGCTAAAACGAAAACAACAAAATGGTTATACAAACCAAAACTGAAACAATCAGAAAAGGATAGAACCACGCGTGCTACACAAACATGAAAAGATGCCTTCATTCACGCATAAGCACGAACTCAAGAATTACACTTGCAGTTACCGCTCTCATTCCATCCAATCACAAGGTCACATCATCCTTGTAGATTACCAACGTACCACCCTTGAACAATAACAAGTTACCCAAACATAACAGAACTGCGATACACTACGCAATCTCGGCTTATACAGACGACTTGTGACTATAACTCACTAGCCCAAATCCAACAACCTCGCTTACTCGCTAATCAACTCAATGCTCGATATCTAAACCATGTTGCGTCATTTTTATGCATAAGATGCCAACCGTAAAACAACTGGGTTAATCCTCAGCTTCACAATCACCCAAAATGGATACGTTCAAAGCGTACGCCTATCAAGACACCTCGCAACATCAGCTTCATCAACTCGAAGAATCACTCTTTCATTCTCGATTGATCAACGTCCGTTGATCCTCTAAAATATACGACATAGTTTGACCTTTTCAAATATTGTCCAAATATTCACTTGTGAAACTTCGACGTATACACTTGACTTCAACGAAGTCTTCCCTTATAACAATTCAATTCCCAAAGTATATATAAGTAATCACTATCCTTGCACCGTCGCAACGATCAATACACAAGTTTCTTATTCGAAACACCTTCATAACTCTCAATCCTTCAAAGTGGTAACTTAGACCAAAACACTCTCTCAAGAACTCAACCCATCAACGTCGTCTCATACTCCTGACTTACAACACAGGTCGGACTTAGAACCATAACATCAATCATCTTAAGGTACCCGTGGCTACCAAACCGTCACAAAATTCCTTACCGTCAAGACTTATCTTAGTCGTAAGCTAATAATCCGCCGCGACCATTAGTATCCGACGAAATCAATATGTTAGTAGTGAACAAGTCCTTGATAACCTTCTGGACTTAATCTCAACAAGCGTCTCAAAACAAACATGCAACATTCTTTTAAAATAATAAATCCCAAAGCAGATATTCTTGGGTTATCCTCAATATCAACTTACTAAACTCATCACCAGACGAAGTCTCTTTATAGATCGTACCCAACTTGAATTGTCTTCAACAATTCCAATCTACTCGTCGTTAACATCTGCACCTATAAGGTTCCAATGAGCACAACCGCATCAAACTCTAACTCATGCGCCCAACAATTTTTCCTTATGAAAATCAAATCGTTCCAAGGTAGTAATGCACTTTTCCAACTCTTCGTCGAAATACATCTCAAGTCCAAAATGAAATATCACAATATGTCGCACAAGGTTCTCCAGTACCAACCAAGACCAAAATTGAAGCATTCGCTAAACGTTTCACCGGCTCAAACAAATTCGCTTCCCAATGCGAAGTCCAAATAGTGACTCAACCATCTCGGGTCAAAGTACTCACGATCAATACCAACTTATAAAAAGATCTTCCATCAAACTCACGAAGTTAACCAAACAAAACAAGGAACTTCTAAGCTCTGAAATACCTCTGGAGGTCTCCTACAAGACACAAAATAAATCTTCGCGGAGCTGTCCATAATCACCATCTAAGTCGCTTACTTAAGACACTCACATCCAACAGTTCCAAAACTCCTTCTTTAGAGTGCTCGACATGCACCGATCTAACTTCACTACTGATACCGCAACGCTCGGATGCTTGCCACAATTCCTTAACTTGATGTGAACAAATTAATATCCATGAACACTAAACAACTCTACAGCTACTCATGAGAGTACTGTCGGAACATTCCAAATTATACCTGACGCATCAGTCATACTAATGACATCAACAAACACTTGCCAGGGCCACACACTATCTTGAAAAGCATTGATTAAACATCTTCAACCCTCACACTAATCCGTAGACAGCCAGACTTCAAATCAATCTCACAAAACACATAAACTCCAAATAACTGCTTCACTTAAATATCAATCCTCGGAAGCAGACACTCGTCCTCAACATCCACTTCGTTCCTTAACTACAAACGACACACCAACTCGGGTAACCTTTGCTCTTCTCGAACAACACAACCGGCGCACTCCACAGCGAACCACTCAAACAAACAAACTCTACTAAAACCAATCTTCAAGTTGACTTTTCAACTCCAATTCAGAAGCCAACATCCCTTAAGAATCGAATCACCACTAGTTCCAGAAACTAAATCCATCAAAACTTCACTTCGCACTACTGCGGCAATTCACTCATATCTTCACAAAAGGCTTCGGAAGAATCACAACAAGAAGCTCGCTTGCCAAAATCTTGTTTCTCATCAAAATCCAAATTCACCTACAACTCAAGTAACCATGCACCACCTTGAGCCAACACATCTGCTTCATACACTATTAAGTTGGCAAGACAAGTCCATCCCAACCAACATAATTCCCGACTACTATCAACAAGAGATTAAGGATGATCAGTCCCTCAATTTGTCAATAGACAGTCGACAATCATGATGGTGACATAAACCATCTCTACCAAACTACAACAGCGTCTTCAAACTTACACTTCAAGTTACCAAAGAGTAACACTGCTTGAGGCTCCAACCTAAGCCACAAGCGCCACCAAGAAGTAAAACTTCTCCCCCACTTGTTTCAAACTCATCTCTGCAGACAAACAATTTGAAACAAACAAGTATCGACAGTGTTTCACACACATGTCGCATACACTAGGGTTAAACACACTAATAACCTGGCCGACAGACCGACCTGCTCTGATACCACTAATGTAACACCCTAATATTACCCAAGGTTTAATATACAAAATCAGAGTAAATTAAAATTTCGTGAATTCAATACTGAGGCATCACACCTTCAAAAACAACTTACTTTAAACAGTTTGCTTTAAAGTATAAATCTCAAATACATAGCATCATCGGAAATCATAAATTGATTCAAAAACATCAAAACATCTTCTTTAATAAACTTCCTTATCAAATCATGTTTTCATAAAGTATGATTCTATTTACAAAAGGAAGAACACCAAAAGAATAACAACAAGACAACATAAATATTCCCCCCGAGTGCTACGTATCAGAGCGACACCGACTCGACTAACAGTAGCTATAAACTTCATCTTCATAACCTGCACGTTACCAATATAAAGGTAACGGCGAAACAAGTAAATTAACATAAGCAATATAAACAAAGTCATCACAAATTGGCTAAAGCCCATCGTCACTTTTGGCATAAAGCCCATCATCGCTTTTGGCATAAAAGCCCATCGTCGTTTTTGGCATAAAGCCCATCATCGCTTTTGGCATAAAAGCCCATCGTCACAAACATCATCACATCACATTTGCATTAAGCATTTCATCAAGTTAAATCATCGCAAAACTCATCATTTATATTCATCGCATAGTTATCATGAAATTATCAATTCATATTCATCACAAAGATCATCACCAAACAAAGCATCGTATATCATCGCAATTCAACATCATCCATCAATTAAAACTCAACGCCAAACAACCCAAACATAAACATAACCAACTCCATGAGACACGGCCCGTGTTGATTGTCTTGTCAACAACTCTTCCCTCTACAATAGGTCAACACGGGCGCCCATGTGAATCAACATGGCCCGTGTTGATTGACCTGCGTGAAAACTCCATTTTTAACATTCCCAACCTCACTTTTACCATTCCCATTGATTCTAATCATCATCAACCTCATAATCCCTACTTATATTCCAACTCTTCTAATCTATTTCACTTAAACAATCAAACACACAACTCAAACCACAACATCAATTTTCATCACAAATCCACAATATATATATATATATATATATCAAAACCCTAACTATAGGAAGTGGAAAATCAAACCCCTTACCTCTAGTTTGGATGATCCATGATGATTCTACAACACTCAATCCTCAAGCTTGCTCATGATCTTCCTCTTCTTCCCGCTCTTGCTCTTCTTCTCAAAACCCTTTTTCTCCTCCAAGCCTCTATGTTTTCTTGGTGTTGGAAAAATGGAAGGAAAAGGGAAAGAAAATGGTTTATAATGTGTTTCTTACTAGCAACAAGGGTGAAAACCCAATTCTCATCAATTAATCCTCACACCCCCATCTATTCTTATAAATTAACACACTAATAATGTCTACCAATATTATTAATTCAATCAATTAAAACAATTCCGGGGAATTAAATATCGGATCCGAATAATATTTTACCAGACCAAATCGAAACGTCGCCAAATATATTATCATATATATCGATTAATATATTTAATCTCGTCACAAAATAAGTATCGATCGGTAATTCGAAAATATTAATATAATATAATATTAATTAAAACGGGGCGTTACAAGGGAACTCCTCTCCGTCCATAGTCGTGAGCAACATAGCTCCTCCAGAGAAAACTTTCTTCACGATATATGGTCCTTCATAATTTGGAGCCCATTTTCCCTGAGCATCCGTATTGTTAGGAGGCAATATTCTCTTCATCACAAGGTCACCACCTTGAAAACTCCGAGGACACATTCTCTTGTCGAAATCCCTTTTCATCCGCTTCTGGTATAACTGCCCATGACAAATAGTTGTCAATCTCTTCTCGTCAATGAGATTCAACTGATCAAGTCTATTCTGAACCCATTCAGCTTCATCGAGTTGCACATCTGTCAAAATCCTTAGGGAAGGAATTTCAACTTCTATGGGCAGGACTGCTTCTATACCGTATACCAAAGAGAAGGGAGTTTCCCCTGTTGAAGTGTGTTCCGAGGAGCGATAGCCGTGCAAGGCATATGGCAACATCTTGTGCCAATCTTTATAAGTGACAACCATCTTCTGTACAATCTTTTTGATATTCTTATTTGCCGCCTCCACAACACCATTCATTTTTGGACGATACGGAGAGGAATTATGATGTTTTATCTTGAAACTATCACACAGCTCTTTCATCATTTTGTTGTTGAGATTCGAACCGTTATCCGTGATGATCTTCTTGGGAACCCTATAACGACAAATGATATTATGCTTGATAAAACGTGTGACCACTTGCCTAGTAACACGAGCATAAGATGCTGCCTCAACCCACTTGGTGAAATAATCAATAGCAACGAGGATAAAACGATTTCCGTTAGAAGCGATAGGCTTGATTTCTCCAATCATATCAATGCCCCACATTGCAAAAGGCCAAGGAGAAGTCAAAACATTCAACGGAGAAGGCGGCACATGCTTCTTATCAGCGTAGACTTGACATTTATAACAGGTTCTGGCATGGTTGTAGCAATCATTCTCCATGGTAGACCAATAATAACCCGCTCTCAGGATTTTATTAGCCATGGTATGTCCATTAGAATGCGTCCCTAAGGAACCTTCATGAATTTCTTCTATGATCTTATTTGCTTCGCGTCTATCCACGCATCTGAGCAAAATAGAGTCAAAGTTCCTCTTGTACAAAACTCCCCCGTTGAGGAAAAATTTAGCCGAGTACTTACGCAGAGCTTTCTTATTAGTGATGGAAGCATCTTCAGGGTACTCTTTTGTCTCAAGATACCTTTTGATGTCATAGAACCAAGGTTTTTCATCCGCCTCACCTTCTACTTCATAGCATAATGCAGGCTCATCCAACCTCATGATAGTGATAGACGGGGCATCATTCGCCCACCTGACTTTAAACATGGATGACAGTGTAGCCAAAGTGTCTGCCAAGTTGTTCTCTTCCCTTGGGATATGGTCAAAAGTAATTTCGTTGAAATATGGGATCAACTTCAAGACATGCTCTCAGTATGGAATAAAATTTGGGTGGTGTTTACTGTGGAAAATAGTAAACAACCGCTGATCCTCCCCGTGTCCTAAACTGGGGGTTACTAGCGAGATCGACCAGATTGATCTCAAGACGTGTGCTAAGTTTTGGTGATCACAGTATCTCGTTCGAAGAAGCCTATGCAAGAACCGGTGTTCGACAGGCTAGAGGAAACTACTATGATGGTTTTCCACACAAACTAAGGCTTGGTCGAGATAAGTAATCCGTGACCTAAACGACTGAAGCCTCGATCAAAGGGAGTTTTCCAATGGGCAAGCCAAGCAGTGACTCGTGACTCAAGGCTTAAAGCTCAGGACTTGTGCGAAACTTAAACAAAAGAACATAAAAATGCTTCTCGACGGTTAGAAGAAAGTAACCAGACTGATTAGATAAAGATTGAAATAAAACTTGATTGCATTAACTGAAAAAGTTGGTGATTCAACGTACATCAAAGCTTTGCGGACTCTTTCTTCCTTAAGTGCGGAATTGGGAGTTTTGCAAGCGGTTTGAGCATACGAATGAACACACCAAATTACAAGAGATTTGACTTATTTATAGTATTTACAAAGTAGCGACTATGCTAAATCGACGGCTACAACTAAACATGAAAGCGCTCCATAGGATCCTGCCACCTCTCTGAGCGCCAATCCTTCAAAACTATAATCAACTGCCCACGTTCTGCACCTCCTTTTGAAATTCGAACCTGGCGCACTTCTGAGAAATAACTGTTCCCGCTTCCATAAGTTACGTCCAAGCCTTGAGACAATGATGCTAAATTTCTCTAAGAATAATCTCCAACTTCAGCCTCGACGTGAATTCTTGACTTCGACTTCGACAGCAATCTGCTTACTCATTCGAACCCAAGATAACCACTCATAAGAATCAATGGCTTCCCTCTTGGTCATTGAGACTTGAAATTCCTCACTCTTGACCAAATTATATCCTTCTCTTCTAGAATTTTCCACGAAGTTCCAGAATTGTCCCTTTAAATTAAGGACTTAGTACCTTCAGCTGGCCTTGGCATATTTTCGACCCAACAGGTGGCGAGTCTCCCAATCTCCATTGATTTGACTAATTACCAAAGTATAATCTCCGTATACCGCTAAGATTTTGATTCTTAGATCAATAGCTGCTTCAATCCTAAAAATACAAGCTTCGTACTCGGCCATATTATTGGTGCAATCGAAGAAGAGTCGGGCAGTGAATGGAATATGAAAACCTGTCGGAGAAGTGATAACAGCACCAACACCATTTCCTAATGCATTAGAGGCCCCATCGAACACCATCGTCCACCGTGAGCCTGGTTCGGGTCCCTCTTCAGGGCCAGTGATATTACAATCCCTAATATACATAATGTCCTCATCAGGGAACTCAAACTTCATTGGCTGATAATCATCTTCTAATGGTTGTTGAGCAAGATAATCTGCCAACACACTACCTTTGATGGCCTTCTGAGTAGTGTATTGGATATCATATTCTATTAGGACCATTTGCCAACGGGCTACTCTTCCTGTGAGAGTCGGCTTCTCAAAGATATACTTTATCGGGTCCACTTTGGAGATTAAGAGAGTAGTGTGAGTCAACATATATTGTCTTAGTTGTTTTGCTGCCCACGCGAGTGCGCAACAAGTCTTTTCCAATAATGAATATCTCGATTCATAATCAGTGAACTTCTTACTCAAATAGTATTAGCATGCTCTTTTCTGCCCGTCTCATCATGCTGACCAAGTACGCATCCCATGGAATTCTCCAACACCGTCAAGTACATAATCAATGGTCTGCCTTCCACTGGGGGTGAGAGAATTGGAGGCTCTTGTAGGTACTTTTTATACTGTCGAACACTGTCTGACAATTATCATTCCACCTGGCTGTCGGATCTTTCCTTAACAGCTTGAAAATGGGCTCACAAGTAGTTGTAAGATGAGAAATGAACCTAGCAATGTAATTCAATCTTCCTAAGAAACCACGCACTTCCTTTTCTGTTCTCGGCTCTGGCATCTCTTGTATCGTTTTTATTTTTGTAGGGTCAACCTCGATCCCTTTCTCGCTTACAATGAAGCCTAATAATTTCCCTGATCTTACCCCAAAGGTGCACTTATTTGGGTTTAACCTCAGTCTGAACTTTCTTAATCTTTCGATTAGCTTTAACAAGTGAACCAGGTGCTCTTCTTTCGTCTGAGACTTAGCAATCATATCATCAACATAGACTTCAATCTCCTTATGCATCATTTCATGAAATAGAGTAACCATAGCACGCTGATATGTTGCCCCTGCATTCTTTAAACCAAAAGGCATCACTTTATAGTAGAATGTTCCCCAAGGTGTAATAAAAGTAGTTTTCTCCATATCATTCGGCGCCATCTTAATCTGGTTGTAGCCAGAGAAACCATCCATGAAGGAGAACATTTTAGCTTGAGCAGTATTATCAACCAAATATCAATATGCAGGAAAGGGAAATCATCTTTAGGGCTTGCAATGTTCAGATCCCTATAATCAACACACATTCTTACCTTGTCGTCTTTCTTCGGAACTAGCACAATGTTTGCAACCCATGGGGGATAAGAAACAACCTTCAGGAAACCGGCCTCCATCTGCTTCTGAACCTCTTCTTTAATTTTCCTTGACATTTTTGGGTGCGTTCTTCGAAGCTTCTGTTTTACCGGTGGGCAACCTTCTTTGAGGGGCAATTCGTGCATAACGATATCAGTATCCAACCCAAGCATATCTTCATAAGACCAAGCGAAGATGTCCACGTATTCATGAAGCATTTTGACCAGTTTTTGCTTAACTCCATCCTCCAATGCTGCCCCAATCTTGACCTCCTTTCGAGCATCCTCGGTTCCCAGATTGATCACTTCTAGAATCTCTTGGTGCGGCTGGATGACCTTTTCTTCTTGGCTCAACATCCTGGCTAATTCTTCAGGTAATTCACAGTCCTCTTCGGCTTCTTCTTCAGCTTGATAAATTGGCTTATCAAAGTCATAATGAGCCACGGTAGAATCGTCGTCGACAAAATTCGAGATCAACAGGGGATTGCATCTGCGTGGTTGGTAATTTTATTTTTTTATTTATTTTAGATTGAAGAAGGAAAAAAATTTAAAAATAGAAAGTAATGAATATAAAGCAAAATTTCTTATTGCCACCTTTTAAAAGAATAAGTGAAGAAAAACAAAGAGCGAAATATTTGAATGTAAAAAGGACGTCCTTTATTAATGATAAACTTGAAAAAGCATTGTGGCCCTATAGCATGAATCACTACGTCTTGGGAATAACGTAGGAATTTTGGCATGACATAAAAAAACAGAAAATTACTCTTCAAAACGGGTGACCACAACAACGTCTTCAACAAACCAATTCGAGAGCTCACGTCCTGGAACAGTTGGGTAGATCCACTTGCCCACATCACAGTCGCTGTCAGCTTCACCATCAATTGCATCAACATCTTCAATCTGGACTCCACCTTTAACAAACTTGACAGGAGGAGACATTCCCTTGCTCAATGAGGCAGTGACTGGAACCTTCATTCCGGGAGCAAAACCTAAACTCCTCTTATTTGTCTGAGTACGAAGCTCTAGCACTCTACCCCATCCTTCAGGATGTCCGGACTCAACAACAGCCTGAGCTTGCTTATAGGATGCCATGGAAACTTCCAACTTCTCACCCTTTTGCAAAGGAATCTTATCGACTGATATTGTTTCAAAAGCCTGACAAGGAGTTTCATGGATCTCTCCTTCAATTTCAACATATCAAAAGTTGCTCAAATGGCTGACGATATAATCCTCTTCACCATAAACAGTGACAACCTTCCCATTAATCAGGAATTTTAACTTTTGGTGCAAGGTAGATGTCGTTGCGCCAGCCCCATGAATCCAAGGGCGTCCGAGCAAACAACAGTAGGAGGGATTGATATCCATGACAAAAAAAGTCGCATCAAAAACCTGCGGTCCTATCTTAATAGGTAAATCCACCTCGCCGAACACAGACCTCTTTGACCCATCAAACGCCTTAACCACCAAATCACTAGGTCTCAGCACAACCCCCTCATAGTCCAATTTCAGGAGAGTAGACTTTGGAAGAACATTGAGAGACGATCCTGTGTCAACCAGCACACGGGATAAAGTAGTTCTTGCTATCTCCACAAAAACGTGCAGCGCCTTGTTATGCTTCCTCCCCTCGGGAGGTAAACCAAAATCAGTAAATCCGAGACCATTGCTTGTTGAAATGCTGTTCACGATGCCTCCTAACTGGTTAACAGAGATCTCTTGGGGAACGAAGGATGTCCCCAGAAAATGCATCAGAGCATTGCAGTGAGGTTCAGAATCTCTCAACAAGGCTAGAATGGAAATCTTGGCGGGCGTCTGGCTAAGCTGGTCGATTATCTTATAATCACTTTTCTTTATGTACTCCATCAGCTCCTCAACATCTTTAGTCACCTCTGGGCTCAGAACGGGTGTTGAAGTCTTCGGTGTCGACTCATCTCCAATCATAATTCCTTTCCTTTTGCTTTAGCCTTGGCCAAGACTTCAGGACTGTTCTCAGCTAGATTGGGTGGGGAGAAGATTCGCCCACTTCGGGTAATCCGACTTTCCCCCATAATATCATGAACCGTAGGCTCAATCTTTCTTTCATCAAACTTTTCTTCAATAGATATCTCTACATTCAGCTTCTTTCCGTCACGGTAGTATTCAGATCCATAATTCCATGGAATGGCCTTTTCACTAGTGTAAGGTACTGGTCCAGGCAAAGTAATGATCACGGGGGGCTTCTTGGTCGGCACAGGGATCGTAACAGGAATCCTTCTAGAAGTGACGGGGGTAGTAACCACATCAACCTCATCTTCATTATTCTGCCCATCAACCTCTTTTTGGATGAATTGTAGAGTTCTTTCAGTAATCAAACGCTAAATTTCGTTTCTCAGGTTATCACAACCTTCAACTTGGATCAAACATTCTTCACAACCGTCATTACAACCAGGGAAGTCTCCCTTCAACAATAATTGCTTCTTTATCCACCTTAACGGGGTGGTCAAAGCATTAACATCCGTTACCAGATTCAAACTCTCCTCTTCACAAATTGCATTAACAGCGTTTCCACCATGGGGAGGCAAGGGATGTTGAATGACATTAGGAGTAGGAGGTGGTCCAAAGTTTATGGCCTCAGTTTCAAGCAAGTTCTGAACTTTGTATTTGAAAGCATAACAATTCTCAATAGAATGCCCCTGCGCATTGGAGTGGTAAGGACAACGAGCATTCGTATTAAAATATTTTGGCAGATTATCCGGGTCATCCTTCAGACTGCACAATTCAATCATATTCAAGCTTTGCAAGTGAGCAAAAACATCTGCATAAGACATTGGCAAGGGATCAAACTTCTTCAAGGGTCTCTGTTGTTGCTGTCTAGGAGCAACATCTTGTTTTGGAGCAGTAGTAGGAATAGTCACAGCAGCGACGTGGCGATTGAATTCTTGACGCTTCTCTTTCCCTCTTTGTTCAAACAGCGCGCTTGACTCGCCTTCCTTTTTCTTATGGTAACCACCAAAAGACTTCTTGGCACCGCCAACTAACATCCTGAATCTTTCCCAACTTGATCCCCATCTCAACCCTTTCACTAAACATCACCATATCAATGAAAGTACTCGTCAGAATGCAAGAGGCATAGTAAGGCCCATCTAGTGTGCCGTTAAACATTTCTACCATCTCGCGTTCTACCATAGGGGGTTGAACTTTAGCTGCTACTTCGCGCCATCTTTGCGCGTACTCTTTGAAAGTTTCAGTTTTCTTCTGGGATAAGTTATGTAGCTGGGTTCTTGTAGGTGCCATATCAGTATTGAAGCCATAATGTTGAACAAAGGCTTCAACCAACTCTCTCCAAGTTCAAACATGCGAGCTATCAAGGCCCATATACCAATCTAGCGGTCCATCAGTCAAACTATCCTGAAAGAAATGCATCAGGAGTTTCTCATCTTTCGTAAAAGCAGACATCCTTCTAAAGTAGTATCTCAAGTGAGTTTTACGACAAGAATTTCCCTTGTACTTTGCAAGCTCAGGGATTTTGAATTTGGGAGAAATCCTCACTCCTTGCACCAATCCTAAGTTAGACATGTCAAATCCCAAAACTCCTTGGTTCTCAAAGGCTTGCATGCGCTCCTCAAGCATGCGCAACTTACGATCAACTTCTGTTGGTTCTTCAGCATTGGAAAACCAATCTTCAAAGTTGTCCTCCTCCTACTGAGGAAATGGGATCTGAATAGTCTTCTTGCCTGGTGGAAGGATCACCCCAGGTTCTAGATGCTGACGATATGTGGGAGTAGGCGGAAGAGGATTCGCCAAAGTGTGATTCATCTGAGCAGTCTGATTTTCTCCCGCAAGATCAACAAAACTAGTGTTAACATCCAAACTAATTCCAGACACAGCATTTCCTTGAGGGGGAGGAACAACTCCGACTCCTTCGACAGTAGTTGCGATAGGTCTCATAACCAAAGCTCTTAACTCTTCTTGCTGCAGAGCCATATTTTGTATCATCTCCAACAGTTGCCCCACGCAACAGTCCATCCTTGTCCCTTTGGTGGCCATGTCAGCTTCAATCTTCTCCATAAGTCTTCTCAGGTTGCTTCTTGTTTGGTACCGGTGAATGTTGAAATCTGCAATCTCTCTTTTTGTAAAAGAAAATCAACGGTAGAAGTAAGAAGACCGATCTCAATACCCTGTTATGTATGATATGTTATGGGGTATGTATGCATGCCCATGCTATGTTTTTTTGTACATTTTATTTTTAGGGACTCTTTATAGACTCATTAGTTAATAATAAGCAATTGAGGAAAGACTGATTAAACTGCAAATCACTAAAATATCATATAAACCAAAATGTTAGGTGTAACTACATTGCTGACCAAGTTCAAACTAAGCAACAATATTCATACTGAAATTTAAATCATTACATTTAACCATTATAAATTCAGATATTTAATTAAGACAAACTGCTAGTCTTCTAAAGATGTTGTCCACGACGAGGCTTCAAATTTTTTGTTTCTTCCTTGAACCGGTTCACCACATATTGACAAAGAAAGAGGAATTCACTCACAGCAGGAGGTATCTGATTGCCTTCAAGGTCTTCTAAGGCCGACCTAAGTCTCCAGGGCACATCAACAATCAAGTGGTTACACATGTCCACCATACCACGATATTTTCCATAGAAATGTGCATTCTGCTCTTCTAGAAAAGACATAATTTCATCTTTTTCATCCAACACACGGTTCAAATTATGAATCCCATCTATCCAACCCTGACATTGCTCTCTGAGGCCTTCATAAGCATCTTTCTTACTGTCCCTTTCTTCTCTTGTAATGTTCAGATCTTGAATTTTCTCAGCTAGTTCAAATGATTCTAATTCTCGGGCAATGTAGACTTCTTCCTTTGCAGCTATCTCATTTTCTAGCATATTATTGGTATGTGCTAGAGAAGCTTCCAACTCCGAAATCTTGGCTTCAAGATGTGCTTTCAATGCTTTCTTCTCTTCAACAGCCCTTTCTTCATCTTGATAAGCTTTCCCTCTTTGTTGCTGAGCAGCTCTCAACTGTCGACGAAGAAATCTCGTCCCATTAGCAGCACTCTTCAAGTCTTCAGAATATCTTATTAGGAGCTCTTCATCTACCTCATTTTGCCTTCTCCTTCCTACCAACTCTTCCTTTACCTCCTTGAGATTAGCTTCCAGATTTTCTACTTTGAGAGAAATGCGAGAATTCGAGCTTTGTAGCTCCAATATTTCTTCTTCCATCTTCCTAATGATCTCTTGAAGCCTCATACTTTCTTCTATTGGAACATGAGTGATTACAGGTTCTGGATGATCGAAAGGCACCTCTGTAACACCCCTTCTAAAATACCCCGAATAATATTAATTATATCAACGATTTAAGTCATAATTCATCAGAGTTAACACGGAACAGGGGTGCCACAATTATTAAATAAAATAAAACTTCCAAATAAATAGTAGCCATGCTACACTGAGGATCATTACTCAAAATAATTCAATTAAATTAAGACCATGTCTTACACAGCGGAAAAATATCATAACCAAAACGGAATAAACCAATCATTATTATTCCCAACAAAATTTAAAGAAACAACTGAACAATATCTAATTCCTCAACTAACGTTCCCCAGTGTTACAATCTAATCAGAGCATGACACTGACACGCGGACTTAAATGACAAGCTCTAAAGCCATCCTCACTGATTCCTGAGCTGCTAACTTTAATCTGAAATTGTAAAGTAAGGGTGAGACTTCTCATAATTAAAACACATTATAAGCTTTTCAATCAATAATATATTACAAGCATATTATTTCACCCATTTCATCATAAATTCAGATTTTAACACTCAGACACAATCATACAAGTCATTATGTATAATCAATAACCAACCAAAGAATTGTAACACTGGAAGACATCCTAACATGTTACAATCTCATGCAAACACAAATGCAGACTCAATGCATGTGGTACCAACACGTGACCAAGTCACCCAACACTAATCCATCATCAACCGGATACAGTAACCATCGATTCGTCCATAAACACGGACACGAATCCGGCTAACCACCCATCCTCACTCGGGTATCGGTTATCGGCAATACAAGTCAAATTCCACACAATGGGAATTAACTTCACCAAACAATGCATATGCATGCACAACACCAGCATGCAATATTCAACACAGGTTATGACCACATCAGACATCATAAACCATCATCAACCACAACATGATATCATCAACTATCATGAAATAAATCATCACAAAGCATAATATGCCAAACACTTACCCTTCAATTGGTAAGACTATTCACCAGTATATACCACAACAACAACAACTAAGATCAATAACTATCAGGCATATACAACACCAACAAAACACATGGTATCAATACAATCATGAACACACCGATTATCATAAACCGAATCAAAACCAAAACATGATATCTCAACGATCATGCACACCATCATTAGCAACATAAACATGTTTTTCATTCACGAAATACGAATACATCCATTCCTCACAGTTTCCCCGCTACATACACACCCATGTGCATCAGCCAATAATCACTTACTTCGGAAATTCGACTCATTTTCAAAATAATTTCAAGTTTTAGAAAATCTTTTCATTTTATAAAATAGAGCATTAAATTTAAGAAATAACGTCCAAGCGGCGCTCAAAGCGGACTTACGGTTTGAAAGTTATGAATTTTCAAAGTTTGATATTTTTCAAAAGTTCTGCGGAACCGGTTCGCCTATGTACAACCGGTTCTGAGTTCAAAATTCACGTTTACGGAAAATGTATGGGAACCGGTTCCGACACATAAAGGAACCGGTTCTGAGTGTATTTTGCTGTTTTCATAATTTTCCTTGTGGAACCGGTTCCTACCAGGAACCGGTTCCTACGTCCTAAAAGTCAAATTCGCACTTTTGACGACATTTATTCATTCTCAACCAAAACCAAACATACCCATACAATTGCAACATGAGAAACACCAAAATAAATCTATTTTGCACCATTATAACATCAAACCACAATATTCCATCGTTCCTATTCATCAATGACACTCTAATTGTTTTCGATCTATAATCCGACCTGATAGGGATAATTCTGGAACCTAACATTCTAAAGGGATTCCCTAACATACTATGATCATACCATTGAATATCTAAACCGATAATATGCATTAACTAATCAAAATCACCCTTACCTTGTGAGTTCTTGATTCGACACTTTAGGTTTTCTTCCTTCCTTTTCCTCTTCTCAACTTCACGTATTCTTGTTTTCTCCAAAATGACTCTTTCTTTTCTCTTTTCCTTATTTTATTCCTTTTATTCCTTTAACATAAATAAAATGAATTAAATAATGTGAGTAAGTCTTTTACTCCTCACACCTTCACTTTACTCAACCCACCTCTGATAATTCCATTCTTTTATTCCATAATTAATCCCAATAAATCCAATATATTAATAAATTATATTCTCAATTAAATTAATAATTAAAAATCATAATTATTTAATTATCGAATTATTTGGGGTGTCACAACTCTCCCCAACTAAAGAGTTTTAGTCCTCGAAAACATACCTTAAACGAACAACTCGGGATCACAGTCCTTCATCGACTCTCTAGCTCCCAGTGACATTTCCATCTTTGGTCCTCCCAAGCCACTCTTACCAATGCGATCTCTTTGCCTGTAGCTGTTTCAACTCTTTCGATCAAAGAGATACTTCAAGCTCTTATGATCACTAATACCTCAAACCGAGAACCATATAAATAATGCCTCCCAACTTCAAAACAAATACAACGGTGCCAACTCTAAATCATGAGTCGGATAACTCCTTTCATGCACTTTCAATTATCGTGAAGCATAAGCCAAACACCTTATCTTGCATCAACACACCACCTAATCCCATTAATGATGCGTCACGTACACAACAAAAGACTTAGTCGGATTCGACAAAATTAAGATCGAGCACTAGTCAACCTCCTCTTGACTCTTGAAATCCTTCCTTCCAACTATCCGTCATGTTTGACATCATTTCCAATATCACTAACAAATATCCTTCTTATTCAACCACTATAATCCCACGATCCATTGCTATCGGGTTAAGAATGCATCACTCATCTCACTTCTTACCCCTTCACTCTAGAATACATGATTTATCACTTCATTACTGCAACACAATTATAAGAACCTCCACATAACATAATGTCCCCAATATTTATACACAATGCCAGTACCACGAGGCTACGTTCCAACGATCGAGCTTGCAAATTAATACATCTATTATAATGGATGTAACACCAATAAGACATAGAACCCTTCACCTAACAATTCTATTTTGAAATTTCTAATAGTTTCATAAACTCCACACCTTCTAACGTTTAATTTGTGACTTCCAAAAATCATACTCGCATAACAAAGTGCATCACATTACGCTTTCGCTACGCGACTCTGATTATTTACCTTAAGTCATTATCTTCATTTGATTCTCATCAACTACCAACTCTACAAGTTTCATATTTATCTTTAGACTCTATTTAGTATCTACCAGAAAATCATTGTCCACCTTTTTACATTCTAAACCTTCCACTCTGCGGCTTCAACTCGCATACACACTCAAGTCTCCGACCTGCTGAATAATTTCCAAGTCTTTTTCATAGCCCTTTTCCTCTTAGTTTCATGCAAACTGATGAACTACTATCCTCTCAATAGAACGTCCACCACTTCACACACTATCAAGCTTGCAAGATAAGTCTATTCAATCCAACACGATCCCGTCTATTATCAACAAGAGATTAAGGGTGATCAGTTCCTCAATTTGTCAATAGGTAGCCAGCAATCACAATGGAGTATAAACCACCGTACCAAACTATAATAGCGTTCCTTTAGAACTCGTGCTCGAAGTCACCCAAGCACCATGGTCCAATCATCTTCTTTTAAGGTTTACAACTTCTTCCACACTTATTTCTCATTTGATATCGACGATGAGATACCATCGATCAAACAATTTACATAATCTTCTTCACACTCACTTAGCATCACACGATTGTTAAGTATTTTCCCCCTCATGAGATGCTAACATACCAAATACACCATAACTCATTTTGTTCCCATTTGAAGTCCTTATCCATGCGGAGAACTTTAACGACATTCACAACTCTTAGTCTCCCTTTAAATCTCATAACATCTAGGATCCATATATGTTCAGTCTGAATCTTATTTCAAATGCAATCTCGGTAATACATCTCATCATATGATCGGTAAAAGAAACTTCCAACATTTTCTTAACACATGTCAATATTTTGACATCTTAAACATGATTGCATTTCAATCAATTTATTTTCCTCTAACATCACTTATCTTTTCCTCGAGCTAACGTCCTTATTCATCCTCGATCGACATAAGTTGCATCTCTAATACTTTTGCATTCTTACTAATACCAACATCTCATTCATTAAGAATATATCATTCTTGACCTCGTCTCAAATAAGCTTATTCTTGGTTATATCCATAAAATCTTCTAATACCCGCAACTAATTTTGGATTTTCCCACTACAACACGTCGACCTCGGATGGGTCTACGCATTACCGTCACTTGAGATAACATGATAAAGAAAACTCATATCCTCATACCGTAATATACACCATGAAAACTTAATAAAATTCTACTCCCTTTCGAGTTGGAATTCCCTCACAACATTCAACATGCCTATACCGAGGTTCTAGAAGCTTCTCTCTAACTATCTTCATCCTTAACGACCACGAAGGTAAGTTAACCTCAATTCGTGTCTTGAAGACATACTTTCCAACCGGTTGATCCATCAAATCACCAATAATTTGAAATAGATATTTAGTCTCAACCACCACTTAAATCGGTTATCGAAATCCACGCAATTGTGCTACTTTCTTTCTCCTTGACTAAGGAAATTAGAGCTCCCCAAACAATACACTTGGTTTTACAAATCTATTTCTCTGCGTATCTTCCAATAGCTTCTTCAATTTTCCTAACTCAAAGTTGACATCTTGTATGGTGTCATAGAAACAAGTTTTGTACCAAGAATGACATCAACAACAACTCCGATTCTCCTCAAACATCACTACATGATAAATAAATTACTTCCAGGTCTGGGACCATTTTAAAACAAAGTTCATCACATTATCTTTCCAGCGCTTCAAGCGAAACTCAAATCGGACATCCAAAACTCAAGTTATGAATTTTACAAGTTTTGGAAGAAATCTTTGTCGGAAATCAATTCCACTGTGATAGGTAGTCGATTTCCACCTTGGGAGTGAGAAATCCCAAAACATCATAGAATACAAAATTTGAGATCCTAACTTCAACATACCACACATCATTCCCCATGATTAATTGCGTCAAGTTACAACTCAATAATTAATTCACACCATTGCATACTTTATATCAACCATTCGACACAATTAATCTTTTCAAGAACACAAAGAGGTAACTCACAGCTCCACAATCAGCAAGTGTTGCAACATTCCAACCACACCACTTCATCTTCTCGAGTCATCCTTCTTAATTACCAAATATCTTCTAGGCCAAGAATATGCATCGACTCATCAAAGCGATTCATAATCACTTGGTTTAACTTCAAACATTCAACCCAAGGATGACCTCAAGCTAATCCAACATCTTGCTCAAGCGATGAGTCGCTATTATTGGGAACATTAGAACTCACACCTAAGCGGGACACCATTATCCATACCATCGTCCTCCACTCTATTGAACAACATATTAATTGTAAGAACTTGGTCGGCCATCTTTTTCGAATCGTAATCTCGAGAAATAAAGTTTCTCCCCACTTGCTTCTAAACCACTCCTGCAATCCGGTAGTTAGGAAAAACAAGCAAGAGCGGTGTTTCACACATGTATACAAAAGGAATCTTGACATTAAGACACGGTCACAACGACCGACTATGCTCGATACATCTATTGTAACACCCTTCTAAAATACCCGAATAATATTAATTATATCAACGATTTAAGTCATAATTCATCAGAGTTAACACGGAACAGGGGTGCCACAATTATTAAATAAAATAAAACTTCCAAATAAACAGTAGCCATGCTACACTGAGGATCATTACTCAAAATAATTCAATTAAATTAAGACCATGTCTTACACAGCGGAAAAATATCATAACCAAAACGGAATAAACCAATCATTATTATTCCCAACAAAATTTAAAGAAACAATGAACAATATCTAATTCCTCAACTAACGTTCCCGGTGTTACAATCTAATCAGAGCATGACACTGACACGCGGACTTAAATGACAAGCTCTAAAGCCATCCTCACTGATTCCTGAGCTGCTAACTTTAATCTGAAATTGTAAAGTAAGGGTGAGACTTCTCATAATTAAAACACATTATAAGCTTTTCAATCAATAATATATTACAAGCATATTATTTCACCCATTTCATCATAAATTGATTTTAACACTCGAGACACAATCATACAAGTCATTATGTATAATCAATAACCAACCAAAGAATTGTAACACTGGAAGACATCCTAACATGTTACAATCTCATGCAAACACAAATGCAGACTCAATGCATGTGGTACCAACACGTGACCAAGTCACCCACCACTGATCCATCATCAACCGGATACAGTAACCATCGATTCGTCCATAAACACCCGGACACGAATCCAGCCTAACCACCCATCCTCACTCGGGTATCGGTTATCGGCAATACAAGTCAAATTCCACACAATGGGAATTAACTTCACCAAACAATGCATATGCATGCACAACACCCGGCATGCAATATTCAACACAGGTTATGACCACATCAGACATCATAAACCATCATCAACCACAACATGATATCATCAACTATCATGAAATAAATCATCACAAAGCATAATATGCCAAACACTTACCCTTCAATTGGTAAGACTATTCACCAGTATATACCACAACAACAACAACTAAGATCAATAACTATCAGGCATATACAACACCAACAAAACACATGGTATCAATACAATCATGAACACACCGATTATCATAAACCGAATCAAAACCAAAACATGATATCTCAACGATCATGCACACCATCATTAGCAACATAAACATGCTTTTCATTCACGAAATACGAATACATCCATTCCTCACAGTTTCCCCGCTACATACACACCCATGTGCATCGGCCAATAATCACTTACTTCGGAAATTCGACTCATTTTCAAAATAATTTCAAGTTTTAGAAAATCTTTTCATTTTATAAAATAGAGCATTAAATTTAAGAAATAACGTCAAAAGCAGCGCTCAAAAGCGGACTTACGGTTTGAAAGTTATGAATTTTCAAAGTTTGATATTTTTCAAAAGTTCTTTGCAGAACCGGTTCCACCTATGTACAACCAGTTCACGAGTTCAAAAATTCACGTTTACGGAAAATGTATGGGAACCGGTTCCGACACATAAAGGAACCGGTTCTGAGTGTATTTTACTGTTTTCATAATTTTCCTGTGGAACCGGTTCCTACCCAGGAACCGGTTCCTCGTCCTAAAAGTCAAATTCGCACTTTTGACATTTATTCATTCTCAACCAAAACCAAACATACCCATACGAATTGCAACATGAGAAACACCAAAATAAATCTATTTTGCACCATTATAACATCAAACCACAATATTCCATCGTTCCTATTCATCAACTGACACTCTAATTGTTTTCGATCTATAATCCGACACAATAGGGATAATTCTACGGAACCCTAACATTCTAAACCGGGATTCCCTAACATACTATGATCATACCATTGAATATCTAAACCGATAATATGCATTAACTAATCAAAATCACCCCTTACCTTGTGAGTTATTCGAATTCTGACACTTTAGGTTTTCTTCCTTCCTTTTCCTCTTCTCAACTTCACGTATTCTTGTTTTCTCCAAAATGACTCTTTCTTTTCTCTTTTCCTTATTTTATTCCTTTTATTCCTTTAACATAAATAAAATGAATTAAATAATATGAGTAGAGTCTTTTACTCCTCACACCTTCACTTTACTCAACCCACCTCTGATAATTCCATTCTTTTATTCCATAATTAATCCCAATAAATCCAATATATTAATAAATTATATTCTCAATTAAATTAATAATTAAAAATCATAATTATTTAATTATCGAATTATTTGGGGTGTCACAACCTCCACAAAATAAGGTAGCTTAATTTCCTGTACTCTTTCTATCACCCACTGGCGATAAGATCTTCCATCAATTCCACCCCTCTTGATCAGCTCTCTGCTCGCCCTATGAATTTGAGTCCAAGCTCTTCAGATCTTTCTTACTTCATCGCGATCCTTTTTGCCAAGCTCATGTATAATGAAGCTTTCTAAGTGCTCAATTCTTGGTTCATTTTCCATTGGATACCCTAGCTTCCTTGTTGCAAGCCTTGGATTATAGTTGATACAGCCCACAGACCCAATTAAAGGGACATTAGAGTATCCACCACAGTGAGTGATAACATCAACAAATCCCCATCCTGGAGAATGCCACAACACACCATCAGCTGTAAGCGAAGCCAATTTTTGAGACCATGTTAAATTTCTCAAAATCTTTTCCCATGGTCCACTTTGAGGGATATGAGATTTCAACCATAAATATAACAGCGGAGAACAACACAGAACCACCCCTCACCTTTTCAGATGTCTCTCATGGAGATGGTAAAGAACATCAGCCAACAATGCAGGAATAGGATTCTCTGACATGAATATACCAATAGCAGACGAGCTCAAGTAACCTATTTCATTGGTTGGAAACAAGACTACACCGAAGATGAGCAAAGCCAGAATGGAACTGAAAGTTGGCCAATCCTCTTGAACACTCAAACTTGACAACTTATCTTCCAAGTTCTGTCTAAGAATACCTTTGTCCGTAACCCAAGGTGCCACTTCCCTAACAGGGAGAAACAAGGCAGCAGCTACATCGGCCTTATCCAAATCTTGTCCTATGTTGATGAAGGGAATGTCATTCTTCAAATGCCAATTAAGAATTCTCTCGAACTCCTCAATTGTAGGAACAAGCTGAAAGTCTTGGAAGGTGAAGCATCGAAGAGGCGGATCATAGTATTTTCCCAAAGCAATCAAAGCTTCCATGTCCACGTTGGCAGTCAAAAGATCCAGAATTTTCCCGAACCTTTTCCCAAAATAAGCTCTACTGACAGGTAGAATTCTCTCACTTCGAGTGATCAGCTTCCCCATCTTCAGCTCTTTGAATTTGAGATGTGGAACGTTCTTCACAGTTGGATTCATTCTTCCTTTCTACTTACTGCACCAACAAAGCCTACAAGGTTCCCTGAAAATAAAAGTTATATGCTAAGTTGTTTTGTGCAAACGTATGTAATGTATGTTGCAAATTAAATAAAGCTGGTTCATAGGATTGGTCGGTCATGGTTTCGACGTCTACCCAACAATTCCCCGGGCAAGGCTAGTTCTATAGTTTTTTGCTAAATGTTTCTTGGGGTCTCAGATCCCCTTTTTACAAATATCATCAACACGCGTATAACCTACGTAGTGATAATATTTGCAAAAGTATACTCCAAGAAACGGCTCTTAATAGGATGCTCGAAATCCAATATTTGAGCGGTCGGTCTAGGTTTGGATAACATGAACAAACCTAGAGTTATAGGTCGTTTGTCCAAAGATTGATGTCCTGCACTATCATGCGGGTCAACAACATCCTTAAAACAACCAACTCTAAGCCGGAGTCTTTGCTTCGGTCCACAAGACATTGGAGTTAGGGGACCTAGGCTACGCAACTCCTCTATTCCTAAAAAGGTGACCTAGAAGCCTGGGTAGTGGGCTTATTCATGTATCAACACCCATAAATTCTCAACACAATAATATATCAACAGAATAATATATAAAGCGTAAAGAGAATAATAAGCAATAAACAATAGATAAGCATAAAGAAGGAAGCGATAAACAAACACACAAACATGCGAAGAACTAAACTAGGGTTGACTCGCTTAGTCAAAAAGATTTTAAAATTGTCCCCAGTGAAGTCGCCAACTCAAGCAACTCGTTTTTCAAAAATCATTTAAATTTTTTCAAAATCTAATGAAATCGCCACCTAATTTTATTTGTTCTAAAAAAGAACAGGAAAATATAGATAAAACCCACGATATCGGATAAGGCGGTCTACATTAGCACCCCTTTCCATCCGTAGTTATCTACGGGCTCTTAGTTGCTCTTAGATCACTTTAAAAATTGCTTTCTGTGTGTGTGTTTGAAAATGTTTTGAAAAAGGCATTTCGCTTTGACTTTGTAATGATTCATGTAGGAATGTATACAAAGTGTTCGGAAATGTTTTGTTTTGAAAAGAGTTTGAACTTTGACAAAAGTGTGACGTGTGAACAGTATTTTGATAGAGCAAGCAACTAAAAGTCTTATTACCTACTCAGAATTGGTCGTTTTCGTGTTATTTACTTTCCTTTAGAATAGTGCTATCCATACCATTAGTTAGTAGGTAACCCTATTCGTTGGATGTTAGCGGGACATTCGAAGGGACATCGGATGGTCATAGAAAGCAACTCGTAGGAAGTATCCTAGCACATTCGAAGGGACTATCATCATTTTTAGTAGGCAACAATCGAGGGTCAAGATCATGTATTCGGAGGCGACATTGTGGGTCTTATGATCTTTATATCGAAGGGACTATGATGATTTGTTTTGAAGGCAATGGTGCTAGAATACCTCTACGTTCGAGGGACTTGACCATTTGAATTCGTAAGGCAACGAGAGAGAATTACCCTAAGGGGTGCATGTGTGAAAAGAGTGTGTTGATTTAAGGTATTTTATCTTGACAATTAGAGTGAGCTATGTTCAATTTTAGTCTTGCCATACACGCCTAATTACTAACAATTTATAGGTGCGGAAAGTAAATTGCGGAAATATGAAGTGCAGAAAGATAAATCCTACGCTATTACATAGCTTTGGGGCAGATACATAATTGAAAGTGCGGGAAATAAAAAGTCCTAATTAAACTATTACATCCCATAGGCAATTACATAATATGAAAAGAAAAGCGATAAAAATTGTCCGAAACGGAATAACCTGTGAACAGATGAAAAATCGGGAAATACGAGGAAATTGAATAAGATGAAAATGTTAGTAAAAATAATAATTTTTGAATGAGAAAAAGTTTTCATGCTAGAAATAACATTAATATGCTAAAATAATTTTTTGGGATTTTTTGGAGTTAATTTAATAATTAAAAATCAATTAAAAGTGATTTAAATGATAAAATTGAAATTAAATTAAATATGCATGCAAAAATAATATTTTTAATTTTATAAATTAAATAAACATTTTCTGAAAATAATGCAAAAAAGAAAAATATTTTTGGTGTTTTTTAATGCATGATAAAAATTATTAAAGAAAAATTAAATTGTATGAAAATATTAAAAGAAAATAGGAAAATAGGAAAATATTGCAAACTTGTGAAAAAATCAAATGCCCTGGTTGGGATTCGAACTCAGGTCCCCTGGGTGAAAAGCGTGCAGCCTTGCCAACTGAGCCAGCATGTACACGTGTTTGGAAACCGGAGCGAATGGCTTGTAAACGAGTGTCACCCCCTGATTGCCCAGAATCACGCGCCAAGCTTCATCTTCTTCGTTTTGAATTTTTGAAAAGATAGCGTCGGCCTCAGTGCGACGTTATAGTCCCTGCATTTTCCAAAATCTCATACACGTAATATAAATTAATTGTGAGTAAATGAATTGATTGCAAATTGAATTCTAAACACGATGGTGGTGGTCTTTTGGTCCAATTTATCCGTTTTAAAGAAACCCTAATTTGAAACCGAAAACCCTAGCAATGGTGATTCGTGTTCTAGGCCATGGAAATTCAATAAAACCACCCAGAAAGCTTCCAAGCTTCGTTCTAATCACAAAAACAACAACAAAACATGTTAAAATGCATGAATAATGGAAATCGATTTTGAAAAAAACATGAACAAACCAAATTCGGATTTCGTGATTCTTGATGCTTTTGGATGATGTAAAGATCTGGAATCACTCCAGGGGTATCAAGGAACGTGTTTGGATCCTCAAAACCAATTGAAACAAGCTGGAACAAGGGCTGCTAGTTACTTGAAAGGCACGGTTTTTTTGAGTTAGGTTAGGGTTTCTCCAAGCAATTTTTCATTCTAATTCATGTGATATACATTGTATATTTATAGTGGATGGAAATTGGTGATTTGAGGAACAAATAATGGTTAATCAATGTGAAAAATATTTGATTTTGTACAAAATCAAATCTTCATATTGATCAAATTCTTCAATTTCTTGCCAAATCCAATCAAATTTCGAAATTTGACTTTCTTGGGTTACTTGGATCTCAAGGATGAGAGAAAAATCAATTTTGCAATTAATTTTGATTTTATACCTTATTTTTGAATTTAATTTGTATTTAAATGAATAAAATCCAAATTAAATAGAAAAATAAAATTAAAAATCGTGGAATTGGGCTTGGATGTTCCAAATTGTATAAGGAACAAGTTTGGATGAAGAAAAATTAGGCCAATTTGCAAAAAATTTGATTTTTACAAGTATCTCTCTTTGTGCACTTCTTCAAAATTGCCCAACTTGCACAAGGTGTATTTTGCTCAATTTTCCACATTTTTGAGTGTTCTTGGACTTTTTGGAAAGCTCTAAGAGACCTCTAACCAACCTCTTTGGTTTCATCTCAATTGGAGGTTCCATGCTCAATATATCTTCAAAACAAAAAGTTGACTTTTTGTTGACTTTGAAAAGGACCTGTAATGTTTTGATCCATACCTTCCAAATGAAGCATTTTTTGAACATTCTTGTGAGACATGAAGTTGTAGAGAATTGAATTTCCTTCAAAAAAAGAGGTGGTGGAAAAATTTCTGAGAAAGTATGAAGAAGTTATGCTCAGTCAAAGTTTGGTTGACTTTTCACTAAGAAACCCTAATTTAGAAAGTTTGACTTTTGAGCAAATCTTGAGTTTTCTTGATGAATCATGATCAACCCTTGATCAAATGATGAATGTAACTTCAAAATGAGGATGTTGACCAAAAATCATGAAGTTTGGTATGTTGACCGATTGACTTTTGTCATCTGTTGATTTTCGTACCCGAAACTTGACAGGCTTGAACATGGGCAGATGAACATTGAGGCATGATGCATGTGGCCGATCAATTACCAAACCCTAGTTTGGGTTGATTGTCTAGGAGAGGGTCAATTGAGGAATCCTTGAGGTCTTGGTGGAGGGCAGGTGGAGATGAGCTGCGATCAATTGGATGGGGGAAGAGGTCGATCGGACTAGGGCTGGCTCAGTGGAGATGGGCTCAGAGATGCCAAGATCCGTGAGAGTCGTCACGTTAGACTCGTGCTTAACATTAATTGTTATTGGTTTGTATTGGTTTTTAACCAAATATGCGACGTACGAAAGTGGAGAAATGTTGATAAGTATCGGGAATGGGCTTAAGATGCCATAGAGGCAGCGAGTCGTGCAGCTAGACTACGTAGTTCTTTGTTGATAATAAGAAAGTCGAGTAGTTCTTCGTCTTGATTACTCGAGGGATAGTAGTTGGAAAATTTTCGCGACTTCCACATTGTGCTTGGTCTTGATCCGATTACTGTTATTGGAGGATAACTTGTGATTGTTCAGATAGTTTTCCCGTCTGGATTTGGGTATTAATCCTGGATCTGTTGTCGGAGGACAGCAAGGGCGATCATTCAGATAGTTTTCCCGTCTAGTTTCGGGCATTAATCCTGGACCTGTCATTTCAGAAGTGATTTTCACCTGCTTTGGAAAAAACAAAGGAAACTTTGATAGAATATTGTTAGTCTTATGCAAAGTATGATGCATGACGATGTGTGTAATGACATATGCACAAATTAGAACTTTTATGAGTAATGTATGAATGATAGATGTTGTGGTATTTCAAAACATATCCATCTTGAAGAAGATGCGAACGTTCTGTTTGGAGATTCCTGACTTCTGTTTGAGGATGGAAACCCTGAGAAGAAAGATAACCTCGACTCCTCCGGTGCACTATCTGACCAAGTCTTGAGTCCAGATATTGTTGAGGATGGTAGAGATACGTTGTCGAGGATCTTAGACCCTATTGGGGAGAATCTTGGGGGTACTCTACCGGGGATTTTGTGTGTAAATCTTGCTAGAGAGTATTTGGTTGCTGCCGGGAGACCGGGTTAGAAGAATCTGGAGCCCGTTGTAATCTCGGTAAAAGATGTAGGTTTCCTCCGTGCACTATCGACCAAGTTTCAAGTCGGATCTGCTTAGGAAAAAGGGTGTTGAGAGACATTGGGATAAATACCTCGGTGGTGATGAATCGTTCTTGCTTGGGGCGATGTAACATGGTTTAGTTGAGTGGAATCCTGCTCGTGGACTAACGTATGCTCCTCTGGGGAAGGTTTATAGTGAGTGACACCTCTGTGGGGATCATGCTCTGCGGGGAGAACGCATTGGTGACTTTCGTCGTCATCTCAATTCCTAGAGCCTGTAGTAATTACTTTCGTTTGTTCACTTTTTGTATGTTTGTGAATAGATTTTTATTGTCAGATGCATATAATCATTCAAAGCAAACGTTGGACTTTATGCAAACAACAACGATGGAAGCGTAAAGAAAGAAATTTGTATTTATTTGAAATGTGGTATGGCCAAGCAATTTGTACACAAGAGAAGTAAAAAGCTATGCGGAAACAATCTCGTTAAGTTCCAACTATGCTAGTACTCATATATTTCAACTATCTCATCTCCTTGCTGTCAGTGGAAAGTGAGTGAATTGATTTTCGCCATTTGAATCTTGAATGCTGATAATAGTAGATAGGTGATCGGGCGAGACATAGTCGTGCGCTTAAATCTAACTTTTGCCTAGACCGCCCTTCGGGTTTTCGATCTCTGGGATACCCTTTTGCCCAAACCACCTTTTCGGGTTTTCGACTTGGGGTGTACATGTTTTGTATATATCCTTAACTTTTGCGAACCCTTTTGGTTCGCGGGATGCCCTTATTTTTGCCTAGGTCGATCGACCTAGCGGGTCTCTTTATCGTAGTATTTTTGACTATATCGCATTCACGGGGTGTGGGAAGTCTTCACCATCCATGGTGCTAAGTATCATAGCTCCGAGAAAATATTGTCTTGACTACAAATGGTCCCTCATAGGTGGGAGTCCACCCAGGATCACCTTGGAAGAATGATGCGCTTGACTACTAAATCACCGACTTGGTAGACCCGGTGCTTGACCTTCTTGTTAAATGCTCTAATCATTCGTTTCTGATACATCTGTCCATGGCAGATGGATGCGAGTCGTTTCTCATCAATCAAGTTGATCTGGTCGAGGCGAGTTTGGATCCAATCATCTTCGCCTAACTGCGTCTGGAGGACTACGGTCGAGGTCTCGAACCTCGATGGGTGGGGCCCTTCCATACCGTACACAAGAGAGAAGGGGGTTGCCCCTGTTGATGTCTGTACTGTAGTGCGATAACCATGAAGAGCTAATGGTAACATCTTGTGCCGATCTTTGTAAGTCACTGTCATCTTTTGTATAATCTTCTTAATGTTCTTGTTGGCGGCTTCCACTGTGCCATTCATCTTAGGCCGATAAGGAGAAGAGTTGTGATGCTTGATCTTGAACTGCGTGCAGAGTTCGGTGATCATCTTATTGTTGAGATTAGAGCCGTTATCTGTGATAATCCTTTCAGGAGTGCCATACCGACAGATAAGATTATGTTTGATGAATCGAGCCACAACATTCTTGGTAACAGATGCGAACGAAGCTGCTTCTACCCACTTGGTGAAATAATCAATTGCCACGAGGATAAAACGATGTCCGGTTGGGCGTGGGCAACTTCTCGATCATGTCAATGCCCACATTGCAAAGGCCAAGGAGCTGTTAGAACATTCAGAGGTACTGGAGGTATGTGCACTTTGTCTGCATAAATTTGGCATTTGTGACAAGATCGGGCATAGCGGTGACAATCAGCTTCCATGGTGGACCAATAGTAACCTATTCTCAAAATCTTCTTTGCCATCGTATATCCACTGGAGTGGGTACCAAATGCGCCTTCGTGTAACTCTTCCATGATACGTTCCATGTTTCCGGTCCACCGCGGAGTAAGCACAAGTCGTGGTTGCGCTTGTATAAGATGTCGTTGCTGAGGAAGAATTTGGATGCAAACCTTCTCAAAAACTTCTTATCGTTGACAGATGCCCCTGCGGGATATTCCTGAGTCTCAAGATACCTCTTCACATCGTAGTACCAAGGTTTCTCTTCTGTATCAAGATCATAACAATATGCTGGTTCGCTAAACTTCTCGATGATGATCTGGAGAGCCTCGTTGTCCCATCTGACCTTGAACATAGATGACATAGTAGCTAACGCATCTGCCAACTGATTCTCTTCTCGTGGAATATGATTGAAAGTGATTTCTTCACAGTAGGGGATCAAACTCAATACATGCTCCCGATATGGAATAAGATTCGGATGCCTCGTATCCCGCCCATCATCGGTGATCACGAGTCTCCATACACTTGTAAGAACTTGATTCTTAAGTCAATAGCAGCTTTAATACCCATAATGCACGCTTCGTATTCGGCCATGTTGTTAGTGCAACTGAAACACAATCTGGCGGTGAAAGGCGTATGTCCGCCTGCAGGGGATGTAATGATGGCACCAATGCCATTGCCAAGTGCGTTTGAGGCTCCATCAAAGACCATGGTCCATCGGGATCCTTGTTCAGGTCCTTGCGGGCACAGTTCTTCATGTCGGTGACTAGTAAAACATCTTCATCGGAAATTGAGCGCATAGGTGATAGTCATCTACGACGATGAGCCAAATGATCGGCTACTACACTTCCTTTGATTGCTTTCGAGAAGTGTCTTGGATGTCATATTCGGTCAAGATCATTTGCCATCTTGCTATTCTTCCAGATGGTTTCTCAAATATGTATTTTATCGGATCCATCTTGAAATCAACAAGGTAGTGTGAGTCAACATATCTTGTCTTAGTCGGGGAGACCCGAGCCAAAGCATTGCAAGTTTTCTCGTGCTGTGAGTATCTTGTTTCACAGTCGATAAACTTTTTGCTAAGGTAGTATATTGCATGCTCTTTTTGACCAGACTCGTCATGTTGCCCTAACACACACCCCATTGAATTCTCTAACATTGTCAAGTACATGATAAGAGGTCTTCCTTCGGCGGGCGGCATCAGGATAGGAGGATTCTGTAGGTACTCCTTGATTTTGTCAAAAGCGATCTGGCAATCGTCGTTCCTTTCCACTACCTGATCTTTCTTAAGTAACTTGAAGATTGGCTCACAAGTAGCAGTTAGATGTGCAATGAATCTGGCAATGTAGTTCAATCGGCCCAAGAAACCTCTGACTTCCTTCTCGGTGCGGGGAGCTGGCGTTTCTTGAATGGCTTTAACCTTGGCGGGATCAACCTCAATTCCTTTACCACTGACAACAAACCCTAGGAGTTTTCCGGATCTAACTCCAAAGGTGCACTTGTTGGGATCAAGTCTCAGTCTGTACTTCTTCAATTTGTCAAATAGTTTCCGTAGATGATCAAGATGTTCTTCTTCAGTCTGTGACCGAGCTATCATGTCGTCGACGTAGACCTCTATCTCGTGATGAATCATGTCGTGAAATAATGTCACCATAGCACGCTGATAAGTGGCACCAGCGTTCTTGATCCGAGCGGCATAACTTTGTAGCGAAAGTGCCCCATTGTGAAAGTAGTCTTCTCCATGTCTTGGGAGCCATTTTGATCGATTGTGGAGAAACCATCCATGAAGGAGAAAACCTTATCTTTGGCGGTGTTGTCAACGAACATCAATATGAGGAAGTGGGAAATCGTCTTTCGGACTTGCTTTGTTCGGATCTCTATAATCCACACATTCGTACCTTGTCATCCTTCTTGATGCAGGCACCACATTGGCAACCATTATGGATAGGAAGTGACAAAAGGCGTTGAGCGCTTCATAACCCGACTTTGATTTTCTCGACATCTCGGGACGCATGCGAAGACTACATTTCTTTGGGAGAAAACCTTCTTTTGTCGGTAGTCGGTGTACCACAATATCAATGTCTAAACCGGCATGTCTTCGTATGACCAAGCAAAACCTCAATATAATCTCGTAGCATCTGAACCAACCTTTCTTTGACAACATTTTTCAAGACCGCTCCTATCTTGATCTCTTTTCTATCTTAAATCGGTGCCAGTTCACAACCTCGATTGACTCTTCGTGTGGTGTATAACTCGCTCTTCTTCTTGTAGCAATCGAAAAGTTCTCGGCACTTCACAATCTTCCTCACTTTCGTCTTGACTTGGTAGATCGGATTATCGAAGTCATATTTAGCAATAGCATAGTTGTTATCAGCGAGATTCGGAGTGATTCTGCGGTGTATCACGTGGGTGTGTGTAAGAAACACATAGCTTTTGAAGGGTGATAAAGTAAAAGAAAGAAAGCAACAATTGAATGCAAAAGTCCAACGATTTTATTGAATGAAAATATGCAAATGAGATAATAACCCTCACAAAGCGAGCCATGATGCCTCGGGCAGGCACTAGGCTTTAGAGTTTATTGTTCAAAACATAGAAAAATCTGAAAAGCAAAACAAAACAAAAGCAATTACTCTGTCTAAAGGAGATTGGTATCCTCGATCTTCCAATTCTTTGAGCCACGTATGCGGGTTGGGAAGATCCACTTGCGATGTCGAAGTCGTTGTCGTCGTCTTCTATAGCATGGATTCCACTGGCGATGCGGAAAGGAAGTTGGCGACACGTTCGCGGCGTATCATCTTCTAACCCTTGATGGTGAAGCCTAAACCGGTCTTGTCGGTTGAAAGGAAGATCGGGGCTGACCCCAAATAGAACTACCTCCTCCATCAGCGGCTTGAGCATCTTTCAACGAGGCCATCCTAGGCGGAACTGTGTAACCGGGAGTAGCGGGAGAGTCAGCAGGCATGACTGGGATTGTTTCAAAAGCTTGACGAGTCTCGTAGAATTCACCCTCCACCTCGAGTATCGGAATATGTGGGTGACGACCATATACTCTTCTTCACCACATTTGTAACAACCTTCCCTTTCACCGGGTACCAGTTCGATGCAAAGTAGAGTAACGGCGCCCCATGTATCTAGGGCGTCCAGTAGGCAAGAGTAAGTGGACGGATGTCCATGACAAAGAAAGTGGAATCAAAGTGCGGGAACCGACTTTACGAGCGAGAATGAGCTCTTAATCTTGTTCGCTTAGAACCATCAAAAGCTCTCCAATAATATCAGGGTCTCGAACCAACCCTTGATATCAAGTCGATCAAAAGCGGTCTTGGAAGGATATTGAGGCGAGCCGGTATCAACCAAGACATGATGTGACACCGCATTCAGCGAGATGTGCAAGGCTTTGTTGTGTTTCTTTCCGCGAGTCGGTCGACATCGGAAAAGCCTAGGCCGTTGTTGGCAGCCAGGCTAGCAATACAAACTTCAAATTGGTCGGTGGTAGTGTCTTGCGATGCGTGAGCATTCTTCAGAAACTTCACCAAGGTGTTAGCATGAGCCTCAGAGCACAAGAGCAGAACAAGCATAGAGATCTTAGACGGAGTCTGTCCTAACTGTTCCACAATATTGTAGTCACTTTTCTTGATAATCTTTAGAATTTCCTCCATTTCTTGTTTGGAGGTGTCTTCAGCAACTTCCTTTGGCACTACATGCGGCGGGATGAGTCGGTTCTTTCCCTCTAGCTTGGGGAATGGATTGAATAGCTGGAATGCGAGCTGGAGTCGCGGTGTCTTTGGGAGGAGAGATATCTGGAGAGAATACTCTTCCGGTTCTGGTCACCTTACTTGATCCGGTCAGAGGGTCTTGTTTAACGCCATGATAGTAGACATTAGCTCCATAATTCCAAGGAATAGCCTTGTCGGAGGAATATGGCACTGGTCTTGGAGAAGTAATGATGAGAGGTGCCACTCTAGGCACAGGATCAGCAGAGGAAATCCTTATAGTGTTAACATCAGCATAGTCTTCTGGGAAATCGTCACCCCATCCGGTTGCCTTAACATCTTCAATAGGAATCTTGTAGCTTTCAGGAACAGTGTACTTCATCATGTAATCGAACTTTCCACTTGGCTGCCCCAAGGTATCCCATGCGGCAGTGCGCCTCATTCACATCTTGATCTTGGTTTCTTAGACATGTCTTCACACACTCTCCACGGTGGTTTCGGGAATAGTATTTCACGGTTATCCATCATGCCTTGAACACGTCTTCTCAACCAAGCACAACCATCGGTGCGGATGGGCACCAACGACAATTCTCGGGCATCTGGATTGACACCGCTTGCAGCAAATTCTTCTTAATGGTCATCGGAGGAATGGTCAAGTCATCTATGTTGAAAACATAAGTATCTTCACCTGACATTGGAACTCTTGTCATGGTTAGGCATAGGCGCGTTGATCACATTTGAGTCTCAACGGAGGATCAAACTCAATGCTTAGCTTGATCATATCTTGAATCTTGTTCTTGAGCCCAACGGTTGTCGATTGTGCGTGCTGTTGGAGTGGTAAGCACACTTAGCATTAGGATTGTATCTTGGAGAGGAAGTGTTAACACTACGAGAGAATCCTTCAAAGTCGGCTACTTTCAACATGTGTTGCAAGGCTTGCGACAATGGCATGTTGATCTTAGTGCTGTCTTCGTGGCGCGTTCGCTACAGCGTTGTTGTCTGAGATGTAGGTTGGAGATCACTGGCCTCCACAGTTGAGCGCGGTCGGTCTTGGCTCGGCTTTTCGACCATACACGGCATTAGCTTCTTTCTTACCACCAAAAGATCTCTTGTGCATTTGAAGATGTCTCTAAATGAATCTTCCCACTCTTGATACCCCGATCGCTCACTTTGTCAATATCACTCGGTGAACCCGGTGAAGAGTTCCAATCGGATGATTGAAGAATGGGCTGTCGGTGTTCCCATGAACATATCAACCAACTCCTATTGGACAAGGGTGGTTGAACTCTGCCTGCTAGATCTCTCCATTTCTGAGCATACTCCTTGAACTTCTCGTCACGACCCATAGACATGCTTTGTAGTTTCATGCGAGTGGGTGTCAATTCAGCATTGTACTCATATTGTCTGTAGAACGCATCCGCTAAGTCACTCCAAGTGCGAATACAGTCATTCTCTAGTTGATAATACCACTCCAATTGAGCTCCGGACAAACTCTCTTAAAAATAATGCATCCACAACTTTCTGTCATCAGTGTGGGGGTTGATCTTTTGAACATAGGACTTCAGATGCAACTTCGGACAAGAAATGCCATCATACTTGGCAAAAGTGGGAACTTTGAACTTGGGAGGAATCACCACACCAGGAACAAGACTCAGATCATCAAAATTCAGCCCGGACATCTTCAGGTTTTCCACAGCATTCAGACGGTCTTCAAGTTGTTTGTACTTATCATCTTCATCAGAGTATTGGCTATAGTCAGAGCGATCCTCTCTCTCCTTCTCAGGCTCACGCTGGTTATCTTCATTACCCTTGACACTCCCTTCATTCTTGACACTTCCTTCTGAGAGCTCTATTCGGCTAACCCTTTTAGGACCACCTTTGTAGCGTCTACCCATGTTGAGAAGACCAACGACCTTCTTCTTTCTGTTGATGAGCTTCGATCTTGGCCTTGTGGTGAACATCTGTGAAATTGAGCATTCGAGCTTGGAGATCTTTGACGGCGTTAGAGCCATTTACGCTAAAATAAATAGCGAGAACATGAGAAAACCAATCTTCAAGGTACCTGTGATGCAATGTTATGCTATGATATGCGATGTTTATGCAAATGCAATGCAATGTTTTCAAGGACCTTAGAGATTTAAATTTGTTAAACAGGCATGAACAAACATTTATTAGTTTTTTTTATTATTCTTTTTCTCTTTTTAAGTACAAAAGATAGTTCAAAACAATAAAAGAAAACATATAAATCCTAAAGCTCTAGGTCTCCCATGGGCGCTTCCTCTTGGTGCCGAGGTAGGCGTTGATGTTCCTCCTCGTGAAGTAGCGGTCAACTCTAACACTTTCTTCTCGCTTGCATAGCATTGAGCTTGAATGTATCCCTTTCTTCTTTTAGTGAATCCGGGATCTCTTCAAGTCTTCAAAATCGGTAGGCATGTCGGGATGGGGAGCATTATAGGGTATGTCACCTATAGACAGTTCCATAATTCTTGGTAAACAGTGAATGGCATCATGAGGTTTTGAGCTCGAGCTCGCACCCATTTGAGGTAAGGTTCCCAAGGAATGGAGTTTTGGTGCCCCAAAGTCTTGGTATCAGTCTTCTTTACCATGCTCCAAGCGTGTATGAACCTTCGTCGGTAATTCTGGAGATCGTGGTTGTAGTCGAACACAATATCTTGGAGAAGCATATCATGAGGACCATCTCTTCGAGCAAAACCAAACTGACGTAAAGCTAGAGAAGGGTTGTAAGTAATACCTCCCCTTATACCAAGGAGTGGTACATTAGGGAATACTCCACAACGTTCAATGAAAGTGAAGTCCTTTTGAGAGAAAAGACACCAACGGATATCTGAATGAGAGAGTGACATTAACCTTTGAGACCACTTCAACCTTTGTTCGTTCTTCAAAACTAATGGAGGAAGGTGCGAAATAAACCACCTGGAAAGTAACGGTATACAACACATGAGAGTTCCTTGTCTTTTGATGGTACAAGTGTGGAGAAAATGTAGAATATCTCCAAGTAAAGTAGGCACAGGATTGCGGGTAAGAAACAACTTGATGGCATTAACATCTATGAATTGATCTGAGTTAGGGAATAGAACCAAACCATAGATTAGCAAGGCCACAATATCTTCGAATGCATGGAAACTCATAACTTTGAGGAATTCTCGGGCTTTCTTAATCAGGAACTTGGCAAGTAAACCCTTAACTCCACTTCTGGTTTCCCAATTGGCTTCAATGTCTGAGCGCTTTAGATGTAAGGCGGATGCGATGTCTTCGTTAGGAACCTTTTCTAAACCGTGAATGGCATTTGGTCAAGAATAGGTACCCAGTAGCTTAGAGAACTCTTCCAAGGTAGGAACTAGCGATAATCGGGAATGTAAAGCAATGGTGTTTCGGATCAAAGAAGCTGGAATAGGACATGCATCATATCTTCTTCAAAGCCGAGATAACCAAGTCAAGAGATAACCATGTCTTTTGATGAGCGAGCATGGTGGAATTTAAAACCAATTCTTTGGTGAGAAGGTATACCCATGAAGTTGATTCGGATAATCTTTCTAGAAGCCATAATACCCTAAAAAGCGAGCAAAGATAAATCCCTAGGTCCTTGAAATAGTTAGAAATGATATGCAATGCGATGATGTCATGATGTCATGTTTAGCACACACAAACAATTCACACAATGAGCCTAGGTTTAAGGCTTGCAAGAGGTATAGGTGATTACCCACCAAGAGTTTGAGTTGGTTCATCTGTCCTATAATAATGTAGGGTTCTAGGAATCTCACATCATTGATCTTTCTCGTAGGCATTTATTTCAATCGACTACCAAGTGGTCGACGAAAATATCCCAAAAGATCTTAATGAGCGTAGCATCGAGTATCATCCAACCTTAGTCGCACCAAAGCGGCCATCTCACTACCTTCTAATGGCCAAGATGGGTCAATTAAGGTTCTAAAAGTTTAGTTAGTGCTTGATGACACCACGCAGAAGCCAAATACTATCCTCAACTTGGAAATGAAGAGTATCAGGACATCCAAAGTGTCACACTAACGTAGCCATCATATTGACCATTTTGATATACGTCTAGGTCATGACGATTTATTGCTACTTACCTAAAGGAAACCGGATCCGGGTGTAGGATCCCCCACAAATATAATACCCAAGCAACCCTTAAAGATAAAGCATACAAGTCAAACAAAAAGCAATAAAGGTGATCTAGAAATCCCTAAGGCATTCTCTCTTTAGGGTGTTTCCCCGGCAGAGTCGCCAGTTCTGTAATATGGTGAACTAACTTTGTAGGTTTTTGTATCGCAAATGTGCAGATAGCAAGAGTCGCCACCTACTTTTCTTTTATCCAATTAAGGGAAGGTAAAAAGTACAGAAAAAGACCTTCGTTAGATTAGTAAGGAGAAGGTTATGAAAGGGAAGGTATTAGCACCCCTTTCCATCCGTAGTTATCTACGGGCTCTTAGTTGCTCTTAGATCACTTTAAAAATTGCTTTCTGTGTGTGTGTTTGAAAATGTTTTGAAAAAGGCATTTCGCTTTGACTTTGTAATGATTCATGTAGGAATGTATACAAAGTGTTCGGAAATGTTTTGTTTTGAAAAGAGTTTGAACTTTGACAAAAGTGTGACGTGTGAACAGTATTTTGATAGAGCAAGCAACTAAAAGTCTTATTACCTACTCAGAATTGGTCGTTTTCGTGTTATTTACTTTCCTTTAGAATAGTGCTATCCATACCATTAGTTAGTAGGTAACCCTATTCGTTGGATGTAAGCGGGACATTCGAAGGGACATCGGATGGTCATAGAAAGCAACTCGTAGGAAGTATCCTAGCACATTTGAAGGGACTATCATCATTTTTTGTAGGCAACAATCGAGGGTTAAGATCATGTATTCGGAGGCGACATCGTGGGTCTTATGATCTTTGTATCGAAGGGACTATAATGATTTGTTTTGAAGGCAACGGTGCTAGAATACCTCTACGTTCGAGGGACTTGACCATTTGAATTCGTAAGGCAACGAGAGAGAATTACCCTAAGGGGTGCATGTGTGAAAAGAGTGTGTTGATTTAAGGTATTTTATCTTGACAATTAGAGTGAGCTATGTTCAATTTTAGTCTTGCCATACACGCCTAATTACTAACAATTTATAGGTGCGGAAAGTAAATTGCGGAAATATAAAGTGCGGAAAGATAAATCCTACGCTATTACATGGCTTTGGGGCAGATACATAATTGAAAGTGCGGGAAATAAAAAGTCCTAATTAAACTATTACATCCCATAGGCAATTACATAATATGAAAAGAAAAGCGATAAAAATTGTCCGAAACGGAATAACCTGTGAACAGATGAAAAATCGGGAAATACGAGGAAATTGAATAAGATGAAAATGTTAGTAAAAATAATAATTTTTGAATGAGAAAAAGTTTTCATGCTAGAAATAACATTAATATGCTAAAATAATTTTTTGGGATTTTTTGGAGTTAATTTAATAATTAAAAATCAATTAAAAGTGATTTAAATGATAAAATTGAAATTAAATTAAATATGCATGCAAAAATAATATTTTTAATTTTATAAATTAAATAAACATTTTCTGAAAATAATGCAAAAAAGAAAAATATTTTTGGTGTTTTTTAATGCATGATAAAAATTATTAAAGAAAAATTAAATTGTATGAAAATATTAAAAGAAAATAGGAAAATAGGAAAATATTGCAAACTTGTGAAAAAATCAAATGCCCTGGTTGGGATTCGAACTCAGGTCCCCTGGGTGAAAAGCGTGCAGCCTTGCCAACTGAGCCAGCGTGTACACGTGTTTGGAAACCGGAGCGAATGGCTTGTAAACGAGTGTCACCCCCTGATTGCCCAGAATCACGCGCCAAGCTTCATCTTCTTCGTTTTGAATTTTTGAAAAGATAGCGTTGGCCTCAGTGCGACGTTATAGTCCCTGCATTTTCCAAAATCTCATACACGTAATATAAATTAATTGTGAGTAAATGAATTGATTGCAAATTGAATTCTAAACACGATGGTGGTGGTCTTTTGGTCCAATTTATCCGTTTTAAAGAAACCCTAATTTGAAACCGAAAACCCTAGCAATGGTGATTCGTGTTCTAGGCCATGGAAATTCAATAAAACCACCCAGAAAGCTTCCAAGCTTCGTTCTAATCACAAAAACAACAACAAAACATGTTAAAATGCATGAATAATGGAAATCGATTTTGAAAAAAACATGAACAAACCAAATTCGGATTTCGTGATTCTTGATGCTTTTGGATGATGTAAAGATCTGGAATCACTCCAGGGGTATCAAGGAACGTGTTTGGATCCTCAAAACCAATTGAAACAAGCTGGAACAAGGGCTGCTAGTTACTTGAAAGGCACGGTTTTTTTGAGTTACGTTAGGGTTTCTCCAAGCAATTTTTCTGTTCTAATTCATGTGATATACATTGTATATTTATAGTGGATGGAAATTGAGCTGACTTGAGGAACAAATAATGGTTAATCAATGTGAAAAATATTTGATTTTGTACAAAATCAAATCTTCCTTATTTGATCCAAATTCTTCAATTTCTTGCCAAATCCAATCAAATTTCGAAATTTGCCAGCTTTCTTGGGTTACTTGGATCTCAAGGATGAGAGAAAAATCAATTTTGCAATTAATTTTGATTTTATACCTTATTTTTGAATTTAATTTGTATTTAAATGAATAAAATCCAAATTAAAAAGAAAAATAAAATTAAAAATCGTGGCATTGGGCTTGGATGTTCCAAATTGTATAAGGAACAAGTTTGGATGAATAAAAATTAGGCCCATTTGCAAAAAAATTATTTTTACAAGTATCTCTCTTTGTGCACTTCTTCAAAATTGTCCAACTTGCACAAGGCGTATTTTGCTCAATTTTCCACATTTTTGAGTGTTCTTGGACTTTTTAGAAAGCGCTAAGAGTCCTCTAACCAACCTCTTTGGTTTCATCTCAATTGGAGTTTCCATGCTCAATATATCTTCAAAACAAAAAGTTGACTTTTTGTTGACTTTGAAAAGGACCTGTAATGTTTTGATCCATACCTTCCAAATGAAGCATTTTTTGAACATTCTTGGGAGACATGAAGTTGTAGAGAATTGAATTTCCTTCAAATCAAGAGGTGGTGGAAAAATTTCTGAGAAAGTATGAAGAAGTTATGCTCAGTCAAAGTTTGGTTGACTTTTCACTAAGAAACCCTAATTTAGAAAGTTTGACTTTTGAGCAAATCTTGAGTTTTCTTGATGAATCATGATCAAACCTTGATCAAATGATGAATGTAACTTCAAAATGAGGATGTTGACCAAAAATCATGAAGTTTGTCTGTATGTTGACCACAGTTGACTTTTTGTCCAATACAACTGATTTTCAACCATCTGGACAATTGTCTGAGGAAACTTGACTTGTGAGGCTTGAAACTTGACATGGAGAATCTTTGAAGCATATGAGGAGGCATGATGAACATTGGAGATGTTGGAAGTCCATCTGGATCTGAGAATTACCAAACCCTAGTTTGGGTTGATTGTCTAGGAGAGGGTTTGTCTGATCAACCCTTTGAGGAATCCTTGAGAAGTAGGAGGGCAAATTTTGGGGTATGACAGTGTGTAATCGCTAATTTTTAAATTATTAATAAAAAGAAGAAAAGGGGTTTGTTTATTATTATTTTGAGTTTGACACGGTTTCGAAACCGCGTGCCTACGTATTCCCTCGTGCAATGGGAAAGTCAAAACTCCGTAGTTCTTGTTGAAAATTTTTGAATTGGTTGTGTTGATTTTAGAATAAATGTTTTTGATGATCGCACATGAGCGAAAAAAAGAATTGGAATGGGTTGAATTGATTTTAAGTTGTGGATGACAAGTACCAAAACGTTAGGCTATCATCTAACGATTCGAATACTTGAAATTGGTGAGTGAGCTCGACCAATCATCTCTCATCCAAAATCTTTATTATGAAAAGGGTGAGGTGAAGCAAATTTCACATTTATTAAGTGTATGGAATAAAAGTATTTAAGTCATTAGGCTATCATCTAATTAAATCGTCGGGCTATCATCCAACAATTTAACCAAATACCATAACACCATATTTTTTGTTTTAAAACATGGATAGAGAAGTCTTTAGTTTATTAAGCTACCATCTATCAATCTAAAAACATCGATTTGTTTAAATCGTTAGGCTGTCATCTAACAATTGAAACAAATCCCATCCAAATGTTCTTTTATAAAAAAAATGATTTAGAAAACAAATTCGATTAATTATTTTAATTGGAAAGTGTTTTAAGAATTTCGATATTGAACGGAGAGAAGTAATGATTCGGGTTATGATTAACCAAGTATGTGGACTTGATTAACCTCGTGAGGATAGGTGCTCCTATCCCCAACCATGAGACCCTGGTGCATGGATAATTGGTATGTGGATCAATATTTATTTGGGTTATGATTAATCAAAGCAACAAGGGCTTTGATTAACCTTGTTAGGATGGCCATGCCCATCCCCAACGATGAGACCCTTAGAGAATTTGGTGTGGGAACCAAAATGAGAGATCGGAGTTGTTTTTTATATTAATTGTGGGTGGAGTGTACAATCGTGTAATAAAGCATGCAAGCGGATAAATGGCGGATAAAATTATCACACAATACAACTGAAATTTAAATAATTATTAGGATGGATTTTTTTTATTTGATAAAAAATCAACTAATAATGTAATCGATAACTTAGCAAATAAAAACTATCATATACTAATTATTATTTAATACATCAAATTAAAAATACTTGCATAAAAAAATAATATAAAGAATGAATTTAGAAATACGCTTGTGATTGTAGTCAGATCTGGGGGGTGTGAAGAGCAAGCAGAGTCCAAGCCCAATAACACTTGCTGGATCTTGTGTGGACAATTCCATGGAAATATAGAGTGGGCTATCATTCTGGAACATTGGATTTGGATTTGAGCAGATCTGACAGTTATAAAGAAAGGAGCAAAGTTGCTATTATGGGTGTACCTGCAGCAGATTACATATGAACCACACAGACGGTGACAAATGTCACCGCCTGGACTAACCAAACCAAAACTTAAACTAATTATTTTATTAAAGTATATTAACCTTTTTTTTTAAATAAATTAACTAAAAAAAGATACTAATCCTAATTAAAAATTAAAAATTAAAATAACACTAAACTATGTTTTTTTTAAATAAATTAACTAAGAAATAAAAATAGTCCTAACTATTTCCTAAAACTAACATTAGCTTAACTTAAAAAAAGGATTAACATGATAGAAAAATAAACAGAAACAAATCTGTTTCCTCTCACGATTCTCTCATCTCTCTTGTTATCTCTCTCGCGATTCTCTCATCACTCTCGTTATCTCTCTCGCGATCTCTCTTGTTCCTCTCTCGTTGTTGTTCGCGATCTCTCTTGTTTTCTCACGATATGCCAGAAAAGAAAGAGGATGGTCGCGCCGGAAATCGCCCTCGTGGCGGTGACGGCGGCGGCTCATCACAGAAGATGGTTTTTTTGTGTTTTTCTGACTTATCTGCTTATTCTTAAACTCAATCTCATGTTGGTTTTTTATGATTTGCACAGGTATAGCCTAAATCTGAAAGGGGAAAGAGGGAAAACCTAGTTCCTAAATGATGGAATCGGTGTTGTTCATGCATGGAAACGAAAGAAATGGAAGAGAAAGAGAAGGATGGAGGCCATAGGGTTCGCAACCTCAGCCTCTTCCTTCGAAAATCCGATATTACCTTTCTGAATCTCTCTCTCTCTTGCTTTTACGATTTCTGAAGGGATTTGTGTTTGGGAAATGATGTATTTTATGTTGTTTGGGGTTTGTAAATCATGATTTGTGTTTGGTTTCTGGTTTTTTGAATGTTGCTTCTATTTAATTTTCTGGGTTTCTGAATGCTTGTTTCGGTTAGGGTTTGGAATGAACAGTGGCTGCCTTTTTTGGTTTCTGTGCCTTTTTATGCCTTTATAGTGATAGAACTAGGGTTTTGATTCTGAGATTATGTTTTGGAACAGGGCCTGCTTGTGAAAATTTGATTGGGCTTTAGTATTCTGTTTTTTGACATGTTGGTAACAAGATCTGTTATGCTAGCTTGGATTTTCTGTACTGGACTTAGCAATATTGTCACTTACTGGACTATGATGTATTGTTCTTTGTTGTTTTCGAGTCGAACTTTGTTTTGGGAAACGACCCTCTGTACTTGTACTTGTTGCAGCTGCTTTTTTTTACTAGTGATTATGATGTTGTCTGAATCACACCTACCTTTTGTGAACCAACAACAAAGTGTTGTTGTGATTTTCAAAAGGTAAGGTTTTCTTGTTGAACATGATTGAGAAAATAAAATCCCGAAGAAACTGATTCCAAATACAAAACCCTAATGATGAGATTGAGAATTTGTGTAATGCCTTGTATATTCAATGCTGCCCATTGCTTGCTAACCGGTCTTTTTCTTTGTTTTCATGAGTTACAATGATGGCGAGGATGGATGGTAGAAAAAACCTTGGATAAGAAGGGAAGGCTTGAAGATGGAGCAAGAAAGCTTGGAGGGAAATTCAAAAAGAAAGCAACGAAGATTTCCGTTGGAAAATATAGGATTAGGATATAGAACATGTCATGTTGCTTGTATACTTGCAACTTTAGGCCATAACTTGTATGCTTAGAACTCTTGGCCAAATTGTAACTTGTGTTTGTAATCTTGAACAAATAGCTTGAAACTTGAAAGTTTCTTGAAGTGAATTTGAATGATAATTTGCATCATGTGAATAAATGAGTTTGAACAAAATAAACTTGCCAATTTAATTGAATGTTGAGTTTAGAATTTGATTCTAACTTTGTAAATGGGCATTCTTTGAATGTCGTCTTGGAATTGAACAAAACTTCGAACCTCGAATAATAAGATTGGAAAAGATAAATTTCGAATATTTGAATGCATATGCTTGAAATTTGACTCTTTGAATTGAGACTTGGTTCTTGTGGTTTGGAGAAAATTTCTTTGAAGGATTTTGATGAAGAATCACATTATGGATATAACTAGGCCATAGGAAATAAAACATGGGATAATACCTTCTGAAAAAAACGTCATAGAACATGAATTCTCCTTGCCCATTCATGAAGTAAACCAACGTAAGTAGATGAAGTATTCACGCTATTTGAAGCTTACGGGTGAGAACGAAAACTTGAAAATAGTATCTTGAAAACAATTTCAATTTTCTCAATCCTCTTTCAAACTTAATAATGCATTATAAAAGTTGATAGTCTTGTAACCCAAAAATCTTGAAATCCAAGTTATCTCGTAATTAAAATAATTCCATTCGGATGATAAACGCCATCTTAATTTAAAACTCAATTCTTCAAGAAAATCCTCAAAGAAAATTGTAACCCATGTGAGCATAATTCTTCGACTTCACCTTCTGAACCTCTTGATGAGAAATTAACTTGTGGAAGGAGATAAAACTCAACGTGATCTCTGAAGCTGGAACCCACACACAAGATCCGATGGATAAGAGAAAATAGGATCCACTGCTAACTTTGTCATTCTCAACTCTCTTGGATTGATTGAAAGCACAAACACCTTCCATATCTCGTAAAATAATTACCTCGAGCCAAACCGAGCCTAAAACCATATAATCAATGACATTAATGCATGAATGTGCAATGGTGGGTACTTTACAAACACAAAATGATGCGAGTTTGAATTTTGATCACCCTAGATGCAACTAACGATGCAGATGTGATGAGCGAATGAATATTTAAAGCCAATGGCCCAATGGAAGTGTATGCAAATGAATGCGAAGCCTAAGCCAGGTAAAATCAATATAGGAGGGCAAATTTTGGGGTGCAACACACCTCACACTTTTTTTCAAAATAAAACTTTTCAAAACACTTTGTATACATTCCAGCGTGAATCATTACAAAGTTTCTTTTCCGAAATAAAAACATTTCCAAACACTTCGTATACATTCCAGCGTGAATCATTGTGAAGTCAAAGCGAAATGTCTTCTTTTTCAAAAATATTTTCAAACACACACACGAAAAGCAATTTATAAAGTGAGCTAAGCAATTAAGAGCCCGTAGATAACTACGGATGGAAAGGGTGCTAACACCTTCCCTTTTCATAACCGCCTCCCTTACTCAGAATCTAACAAAGGTCTTTTCCTGTTCTTTTCGCCTTCCCTTAATTGGATAAAAGAAAAGTCGATGGCGACTCTTGCTATCCGCAACATTTTCGATCAAATGCAAAATAAACAAGTCAGTTCTCCCACCGTATCACAGAACTGGCAACTCTGCTGGGGAAAATAAAGAGAGGTTACCTTAGGGTTTTTAGATCACTTTACTGCTTGTTGTTTGACTTGTATGCTTTATTCTTAAGGGTTGCTTGGGTATTATACTTGTGGGGGATCCTACACCCGGATCCAGGTTTCCTTAGGTAAGTAGCAATAAATCATCGCGACCGTTAGGCATATACCGAAACGGTCAACATGATGGCTACGTTAGTGCGACACTTTGGATGTCCCGATGCTCCTCATGTTCAGTTGAGGAAAGTATTTGGTGTCTGTGTGGTGTCATCAACACTAACTCAACTTTTAGAACCTTAATTGACCCATCTTGGCCATTAGAAGGTAGTGAGATGGCCGGCTTCGGTGCAGATTGAGGTTGGTTGATACTTGATGCTACGCTCATTAAGATTCAACTTTTGGGATGTTTTGGTCGACCACTTGGTAGTCGTATTGAAATAAAGCCTACGAGAAAGATCAATGATATGAGATTCCTAGAACTCGGTTACTATTATAGGACAGGTTGAACAAACTCAAACTTTGGTAGGGTAGACACCTATACTTCATGCAAGCCTTAAAACCTATGGCTATTGTGTGAATTGGTTGTGCTTGCTTACTTGTTTAAACATGACATCATGACATCATAACATCATAATATCATAAACATCATATCATTTCTAACAATTTCAAGGACCTGGGGATTTATCTTTGTTCTATTTTGTAGGAATTATGGCTTCCAGGAAGACTATCCAGATCAATTTCATGGGTATACCTTCTCAACTCAAAGAATTGGTTTCAGAAATCCCCGATCATGCTCAGTTCATCAAAAGACACGGTTATCTGCTTGATTTGGTTATCTCCGGTTTTGAAGAAGATATGATGCACGTCGTATTCCAGTTCTTCGATCTGAAACATCATTGCTTTACATTCCCAGACTATCAGTTGGAACCTACATTAGAAGAGTTCTCTAAGCTACTTGGGATACCTATCCTTGATCAGACACCATTCCCCAGTTCAGAAAAAGATCTGAAATACGAAGACATCGCACCTGCGTTACATCTAAAGCGATCAGACATTGAAGCTAATTGGGAGACAAAAAGCAGAGTTAAGGGTTTGCTTGCTAAGTTTCTGATAAAGAAAGCTCGGGGATTCCTAAAGGCTATGAGTTTCCATGCATTCGAAGACATTTTTTCCTTGCTAATCTACGGTTTGGTTCTATTCCCTAATCCAGATCAGTTCATAGACGTGAATTCCATCAAGATATTTCTCACTCGCAATCTAGTGCCTACCTTACTTGGAGACATCCTCCATTCTCTCCACACTCGTACTATCAAAAGACAAGGAACTCTCATGTCTTGCATACCGTTACTATCCAGGTGGTTTATTTCACACCTTCCTCAATCAGTAATGAAGAACGAGCAAAGGTTTAAGTGGTCTCAAAGGCTGATGTCACTCTCTCATTCAGATATCTATTGGTGTCTTATTTCTCAAAAGGATTTCACTTTCATTGAGCATTGTGGGGAGTTCCCTAATGTACCACTCCTTGGCATAAGGGGAGGTATTACTTACAACCCTTCTCTAGCTCTACATCAGTTTGGTTATGCTCGAAGAGATGGTCCTCATGATATGCTCCTCCAAGACATTGTGTTTGACTACAACAACGATCTCCAGAACTACCATCGCAGATTTGTACACGCTTGGAGCATGGTAAAGAAGACTGATACCAAGAATTTGGGACACAAAAACTTCATTCCTTGGGAACCCTACCTCAAATGGGTGTGAGATCGAGCTCAAAACCTCATGATGCCATTTACAGCTATTCTACCAGTGATTATGGAACTTGTTGCTATAGGTGACGAACCCTATACCATTCTCCATCCGGACATGCCTACTGATTTCGAAGACTTAAAGAGATCCTGGATTTAACTTAAAGAAGAAAGGGATACATTTGAAGCTCAGTGCTATGCAAGCGAGAAGAAGATACTAGAGTTGACCAAGCTACTTCACGAGGAGCAAAACATCAACACCTACTTCAACACAAAGAGGCAGCGCCCTTGGGAGACTTGAAAGCTTTAGGAATTTCTTTTTTTTTTTGTCTAAAAACTGTCTTTTGTACTTTATAAAAAGAAACTAATAAAAAAAGTTTGTTCTTCTTTGTTTAACAAATTTAAATTCCTAAGGTCCTTGAAAACATTGCATTGCATAACATCGCATATCATGGCATAACATCTCATAACAGGTACATTGAAGACCAGTTTTCTTATTCTCTTGCTGTTTATTACAGCAGAAATGGCTCTTGAACAGACTGTCAAAGATCTCTAGGCTCAGAATGCTCAATTCCAAGAGATGTTCATTAGCCTTGTCCAAGGACAGAAAGACTTGAAGAAGCTCATCACCAAAAAGAAGAAGACCATCGGTATCCTCAACATGGGAAGAAATCACAAGGGTGCAGCTAGAGTGGTCAGCCAGTTCGAAATCTCAGACAAGAGCGATGAAACCGAGGGAAGTATCAAGAACAGTGAAGGAAGCCATCATGGGTCTGAAAACGAAGATGAAGACTATGTGAACGAGAAATATCCTCCTGACCACGACAAGTACAAGCAACTTGAAGACCGTCTGAATACTGTGGAAAATCTGAAAATGTCCGGGCTGAACTTTGATGATCTGAGTCTTGTTCCTAGCGTGGTAATTCCCCTAAAATTCAAGGTTCCTACCTTTTCCAAGTACGATGGTATCTCTTGTCCGAAGCAACATCTGAAGTCCTATGTTCAGAAGATCCATCCTTATACTGAAGACAGGAAACTGTGGATCCATTTCTTTCAAGAGAGTTTATTCGGAACTCAGTTGGAGTGGTATTATTAGCTAGAGAGTACCCACATTCATACCTGGAATGACTTAGCAGATGCTTTCTACAAGCAGTACCAGTACAATGCTGAATTGGCACCTACCCGCATGCAACGACAAAGTATGTCTATGGGTCGCGGCGAGAAGTTCAAGGAATATGCTCAGAAATGGAGAGATTTAGCAGGCAGAGTTCAACCACCCTTGTCCAATAGGGAGCTGGTTGACATGTTTATGGGAAATCTGACAGGCTCATTCTTCAATCATCTGATTGGAAATTCTTTAGCCGGATTCACCGAGCTGATATTGACAGGCGAACATATCGAAGCTAGAATCAAGAGCGGAAAAATACAGGTAGAATCATCTTCAAATGCGACGAAGAGATCTTTTGGTGGAAAGAAAGAAGCCAATGTTGTATATGGTCAGAAGGGCCGTGACAAAGTTGATCGTACTCAATCTGTGGGGGCGGTTGTGATCTCCAGTCCTACACTAACACAACCTCAACGAGACAACGCGTGCAGCCAGAACGTGCGACAAAGACAGTTTACGAAGATCAACATGTCGTTGGCTCAAGCATTGCAACACATGTTGAAAGCAGAGCTAATTACTTTGAGGGATCCGTGTTCAACATCCAAAGTACAATTCTAATGCAAGGTGTGCATACCACTCCAATAGTCTGGGGCACGACACCAATAACTGTTGGGCTCTAAAGAACAAGATTTAAGACATGATTGAAGCTAGAGAAATTGAGTTTGACCCTCCTGTTGAAACTCTGAATGTGATCAACGCACCAATGCCTGACCATGGTAAAAGTTCCAATGCTATTGACGAAGACTCCTATGTTTATGATGTGAACAAGTTGACTATTCCTCTGATGACTGTAACACCCCAATATTACCCAAAGTTTTATATGCAAAAATCAGAGTAAATTAAAATTTCATACATTCAATACAGAGGCATCACACCTTCAAAACCAAGTCACTTTAAACAATTTGCTTTAAAGTATAAATCTCTGATACATAGCATCGTCGGAAATCATAAATTGATTCATAATAATAAAAACATCTTCTTAATTAAACTTTCTTAACCAATCATGTTTTCATAAAGCATGATTCTTATTTACAAAAGGAAAGACAACTAAATAACAACAACAAGACAATATAAATATTCACCCCGAGTGCTACGTACCAGAGCGACACCGACTCGACTAATAGCAGCTAATATCTCCATCTTCATAACCTGCATGTTACCAATATAAAGGTAACGGCAAAACAAGTAAAGGGTGAGATAATCCAAAACATATAATTAAAGGCATGATAAAATGTATATATATATATATATATATATATATATATATATATATATAGCTTCAGAATTATAAAGGGTATAGATTAATAAGTGCAATTCCAACACATATCCAAAACTCACTTACTTTAGTCGTCATTCTAATGTGTATAATCTACACTTTATCTCCATAACCTCTTGACATAAACCGTCACAACAACACATACACGTTCCTCACCACGAAATCGTCACAAGTTAATACGTCACTAATCAACACGGCAATCATAAACAACAACATCAAACAACAACATCAAACAATGCTAATAACATAAGCAACATAAATAAAATCATCACCAATTGGCTAAAGCCCATCGTCGCTTGGCATAAAAGCCCATCGTCGCAAACATCATCACATCATATTTGCATTAAGCATTTCATCAAAGTTAAATCATCGCAAAACTCATCATTTATTTTCATGAAATTATCAAGTCATATTCATTTCATGTTCATCATAAAGAATATCACCAAACAAAGCATCATATATCATCGCAATCCAATATCATCCATCAATTAAAACCCAACGCCAAACAACTCAAACATAAACATAACCGACTCCATGTGACACGACTATGTTATGCATGTGGTACCCGTCACTTTGTCCATAAATAGGAACACTTGGCATAAAAGCCTCGTTGCTTGGCATAAAAGCCCATCGTCACTTGGCATAAAAGCCCATCGTCGCCAATGCAATGTATGTGACTCGACAATAAAACAACACAACAATTCCCACCAACCACCACTTTCTCCACCCCAAGCATACATATTCCCTCCACCAGTTTCCGCCGTTTCACACTGTCACAATCACCTTCTTCATCCCACAATGTAACCTTCGGATCTACAACAATCCTCTCTCACTCAACCACCCTCGTCCTCTCTTCCAAACCCCATCCACGTTACAGTTCCGACATACTCCCTCCATCGCGATTTCCATTTCTCTCTGTCTTCAACTCAACATTGTAACCTCACCAAACTCTCACAAAATTTATCACTGTTAAAACTATTTCTTCCACCGGCCCAAATCACCGATTTCCATAATCCCTTCATGGTCTCACCTTCATACAACACCTTTCTTCTGCTAGCTCGATTTCCTCCATCCCAACTTTCAACAACCTTTCCGACCAGCACGATTCACATTCAACTAGCCACCAAACGCCACCTTCTGCTCTCTCGATCAACTTCTAACTCTGCAAATATCATCAACACCACATCAACTCCTTCAAGGCTTCAAGTCACCGGCCAACTCTTCCAATGCTTCTCAACAACACCTAACAGCTTGTCCAGTATTCGGTACCTTCGACTTTGTTTTGGATTTATTTTTTATTTAACTATCATAACTGAGATGATGTGATAATTGTTTGTGGTGGATTCTGAAAATAATTGATCTATCATAAGATCGTCATGTTGTCTGAAGTCCTTGATACAAATCTTCATTTTTATGTGTGATGTATGTGATTAGATATTTGAGTTGAATCTTTATAATTTTGATGTTTAGTGTTTCCTTTATTCACCTACGACACTGCGAAACATTATAATGACAAATTCTGAAAGAAAATCGAGTTTGTCTGTGCATAATGTTGATGTCCGCGGTTAAATCGTGTCGATTTTGTTTGGATTTTGTGTTATATTAAACTTTGCGTAATTGTGTAGGTATTAGATGAATGTTGAAGTTTCAATCTCGTGATAGAATTAAATTTTGAGGGTTGTCGATCGAATCTGAATTTTGAGGTTCGAATCTGAATCCTCGATAGCTTGGTCTCCTCGATTTTTCACCGTGACACATGGCCTAACTAGTCACCTCAATCCATGTGTCAAAATGAGCAATGAAATGTTTCAGTGAGAGAAACACTACTACAAAATATAAATTCCGTAATAAATTATTATATCAGCCAAAATATCCACCATTGTAGATTCTACTCAATTTGGAGTGTTTCTTTCATTGTCATTTTCATTTTCATTTTAAGCTACTTTTTATCATAATTGGAATCTCAACACCAACATGAATTTGAATCTCAACACCAGCGTTTTGACATTTCTATTTATTTAAAGTCATTTTTTATTACAGTTGAAATTCTAATAGTAGTGATAAATACTTTTTGTACTAGTGAAAGAAACTTAATGCACTTGTCTCAGGGAAAAATACTTAATGCACATGTCCTTCACTACCTTTTTAACTGACAAGAGAACAACATTCTCAGAGGCCTATCACAATTGTGAAGACTTCCGTAATTTAGTAACACCCGACAAGTCTTGGGGGCAACTATTCTGAACCAACTAAGGACACAAACAAGTTAAAGCTCAAATTGACGTCAATCCGCTTCAAATGATCCAAGATATAAAAAACTATCACAACTAATATTTAAGGTACATTCTGTAATCTCCAATTTTACTTTAGTCATCTTAAAATTTTTAATTGACTGAGATATTAACGTTTACTTTATATTTTCAGTGTCACCGCCGTATCGAAAACCATCATCAATGATCCATAATTCCTTACCACCAACATACACTTAACTCAGACTTATAAACGGAACACTACCATTTGCCGCATGTCATGTCTCAAAAACTAAACTTAATTTTGTTAGTTAAAGAAACTAATCTTCTATAGCAATACTATATTTATGCAATGGAAATAGATAATTATGCAGTGTAAAAAATATTTTTCCAATAGTTAAATTGGATCTTGCACATTCTTAAAAGATAGTGTCCCATCATCTCATCTTATTAATAGTTTATTTATTAAATAATTATTAATATTCTCATTATTTTATATAAAATATCAACAAGAATAAAAAAATCATTGTCTCAACTTGTCGAGTTTCACCGCTTCTTCCTTTTATCTATTATCACATCATTCCTAATGGGTAATCATCCTTCCCCGCTAAGATTCCTTTTTCCTTCAAACCACCATTCTTCCTTCTTATTAACCTCATCTCCCTTTTTCTTTCCCACCCTTCACCATCTAGGTACTATTTCATCTTCTTCATAATTATCATAATTAATCTTTACTCTAATCATTTTTCCATTTATAAATTTTGTTATAACAACTCATTCACCTATTTTTTTTATTTTTATAACAACTCATTCACCTATTTAAAACCATAGTTTGTTATAGAAAACCAAAAATAATAACAAAAAAAATTATCTGTATTTTCCATTTATTTTTCTCTGATTTCTCTATCTTTTTCCTTTAAATTATTGTAGCTACAGAGAATTCTCTTGAATTCACGTTTCCTTGAAGAAGAAAACCAACAGATCCAATCAAGATTCACCGATGGCAGAAGAACAACCGTGTCAAGCTCCTGAAGGCCAACGTCTATGCGCCAACAACTGCGGTATCATCGGTAATCCGGCCACCATGAACCTCTGCTCGAAATGCTATCAGCAAGACGCTTCCACCAAATCCACCATCGAACACGCTCTCTCATCAATCGCACCCGTCGCATCCATTGCCTCACCGTTGTTTTCCTTGTCAGAGTCCGCTCTTATTATAACGCGGACTCCGATAGAAACATCGTCGAGTTCTATAACTCAAACACCTATTCAACCGAATCGGTGTTTGAGTTGCAGAAAGCGCGTGGCGTTGACCGGATTTAAGTGTAAGTGCGGGTCGATGTTTTGTGGGACCCACCGGTACCCAGAGAGACATGGGTGTGGGTTTGATTTTAAGACGGTGGGGAGAGAGGAAATAGCGAGAGCGAATCCTTTGATAAGAGCGGAGAAGCTGCAGAGGATATGATTCGATCTTGGTCGTTGGATGAGATGTGGGTCCGTGTGTTTGTATTAGATGATCACGGCCGTCCACGTGGACCTTCGATAAATGAGATCATATTTATACGTATGATTATTATTGTTATTATGTAAAATGTATGATTTTTCTGATAATGATTTTATCATTTGAGATTACAACTCGTATGTCTTTCTCTTGAATAAATAATTGGATTGAAAGTTTTCGTATTTGGAAAGAAAAATATCGCAGGGGTCAATTATTATTGTTATGTATATTGAATGAAAGAAATATCATAAAAACATACAGGTTATAAAATTATATAAATATCAATATTTATATTCTAATAGTGTTATAATATAAGAAAGATTATTTTTTAGATTCATTTAAGAATTAACGTATTTAGACTATAGTCTAAATACATTAATTCTTGAATAATCTAAAAAGTGAACTTTTTCTTATATTAAAGATCGAAAATAATATTATTTATTAGACCAAGAATAATCTAAAAAGTGAATTTTTTCTTATATTAAAGATCGAAAATAATATTATTTATTAGACCTTAAACTAATGACTTGCATTTTAGATTTCAACAAAATCGGTGGTTACAACTTCTATATTACTATCAAAACTGTCTAAAATTTTGATGTAGTAACTCATTATTATAACTAACTTGATTCTTATTTGTTTCTTTATCATCTTCTATACAACCATTTGTATGATATTTGTCAAAATATCTTGCAACTTCTCAAACTTTTCAAATTTTTATTCACATGGTGGTCAATTTTGAGATGTTTCTACACAAGTTGTAAAAAGTATAAACATATTGAGATAAGATATTCAACACAATGTACCCAATTATATGTTAGATATCTTTAAATATTGAGATAAGATTTGACTGATGTCGCAATGACATTTTTTCTTTATTCCATCTAAATTCGCTAGTGTTCATCATGTCAACAACATTATTAAGTTTTGTTGATCACTTTTTTATCTTGTTAACAATTTTGATCGTACCTGATCAGAAGGTTTGTCATAGTCCAACTGCAACGGCGGTTGAAAGAGAAGGGGGTACCTGCAAGACACTCTAATGCCAAAGTAAGAACAAGCGAGAGAGCAAGCCAGTAAAGAGAGAATGAATGAATTACCTGACCCTCTCGAATGAGAGGGTATTTATAGACCCCCAGCGCTGGGCCAAGGTCCAGTTAGTGGGTAGTGGATCCAAGCCCACTAACGGACTGCCAAGGCTTGCATGTGTAAGGAGATCAACACGTGGCCTCCCCCTTGGTTTGCCGCTCTGGGATATATGGGTTGCTTGACCTGGTGTTTACGGAGGGCAGGTGGCGGTTACGTTGAGGGAACGTAGGGCGCTTGACCCGGTATTCTCGGGGGCACGTGGCGATTAAGTAACTGTTAGGGCCACGTTGCCCTAACGTGTGCAAGAAGGAAATCTCACCCCTTGTGAGCAGATGGCCTTCGAATTTGCCTATCGGATTGGGCCTTCATGGCCATGGCCAAGTGTTGGGACAGTCCAGAACAGGAGCCCCCTAAGTCTTTGTTCTCGAGGAAAGCGATGACTTTGAGACGAGGACTTGTCCGTCTGGGACCCTGCTGTCAAGGCGCCTTCCCCGAGAGGTCAACGGGCATGAATCCGTGTATGCCTATTGATCGTACCGCGACATATTTTAATCTTCTACCTTCGGGGACGATGGCAGTCGAGGATCTCCCGTGACAGCTGCCGCATGGCTTCAGATGACGAGTCTGGTCGAAAAGAGTATGCAATATACTATCTTAGCAAAAAGTTTACCGACTGTGAAACAAGATACTCACAGCTCGAGAAAAATTGCAGCGCTTTGGCCTTTCGACTAAGACAATATATGTTGACTCACACTATTTTGTTGATCTCCAAGATGGATCCGATAAAATACATATTTGAGAAACCTGCTCTCTCCAGAAGAATAGCAAGATGGCAAATGATCTTGACCGAATACGACATCCAGTATACTACTCAGAAAGCGACCAAAGGAAGTGTAGTAGACGATCATTTGGCTCATCAAGCCGTAGATGACTACCAGTCTATGCAATTCGAATTTCCAGACGAAGATGTTTTACTAGTTACTGATTGCGAAGAACCAGGACGAGATGAAGGACCTGAACCAGGATCTCGATAGACCATGGTCTTTGATGGAGCCTCAAACGCACTTGGCAATGGCATTGGTGCCATCATTACGTCTCTTACAAGCGGACACACGGCTTTCACTGCCAAATTATGTTTCAGTTGTACGAACAACATGGTCGAATACGAAGCGTGCATCATGGGTATCAAAGCTTCTATTGACTTAAGAATCAAATTCTTACAAGTATATGGAGACTCAGCTTTGGTGATCAGTCAGATTAAAGGCGATTGGGATACGAAGCATTCGAATCTCATCCCATATCGAGAGCATGTTTTGAGTCTGATCCCCTACTTCGAAGAGATCACTTTCGATCATATTCCACGAGAAGAGAATCAGTTGGGAGACGCATTAGCTACTATGTCATCTATGTTTAAGGTCAGATGGGACAACGAAGCTCCCCAAATCATCATCGAAAAGGTTGACGAACCAGCATACTATTGTGAACTTGATACAGAAGAGAAACCTTGGTTCTACGAAGTGAAGAGGTATCTCGAGACTCAGGAATATCCCGCAGGGGCATCTGTCAATGACAAGAAATTCTTAAGAAGATTTGCATCCAAATTCTTTCTTAGCAACGGTATTTTATACAAGCGCAATCATGACTTGTGCTTACTCCGTTGTGTAGACTAGAAAACAATAGAACGGATCATGGAAGAACTACATGAAGGCGCATTTGGTACCCACTCTAGTGGACATATAAAGGCTAAGAAGATTCTGAGAACTGGTTACTATTGGTCCACCATGGAAGCTGATTGTCACCGCTATGCTCGGTCTTGTCACAAATTCAAGATATATGCAGACAAAGTGCACGTACCTCCGGTACCATTGAATGTTCTGACCGCTCCTTGGCCTTTCGCAATGTGGGGCATTGACATGATCAGAGAAATCAAACCTACTGCCTCCAACGGACACCGTTTCATCCTTGTGGTAATTGACTATTTCACCAAGTGGGTAGAAGCAGCCTCGTTCGCATCTGTTACCAAGAATGTTGTGGCTCAGTTCATCAAGCATAATCTTATCTACCAATACGGCATCCCCGAAAGGATTATCACAGACAATGGTACTAACCTCAATAACAAAATGATCACTGAACTCTGCACGTAGTTCAAGATCAAGCATCATAACTCTTCTCCATATCGGCCAAAAATGAACGGCGTAGTGGAAGCTGCCAACAAGAATATCAAGAAGATCATACAGAAGATGACAGTGACCTACAAGGATTGGCATGAGATGTTGCCATTTGCTCTCCACGGTTATCGCACTACAGTACGAACATCTATAGGGGCAACCCCCTTTTCTCTCGTATACGGTATGGAAGCAGTCTTGTCAATCAAGGTTCAGATACCCTCGACCAGAGTCCTCCAGGACGCAGAACTAGGCGAAGACGAATGGATCCAGACTCGCCTCGACCAGATCAACTTGATTGAGGAAAAACGTCTCGCATCCATTTTCCATGGACAGATCTACCAGAAGCGAATGATCAGAGCATTCAACAAGAAAGTCAAGCACCGAGTCTACCAAGTCGGTGATCTAGTAGTCAAGCGCATCATCCTTCCACAAGGTGACCCAAGGGGCAAATGGACTCCCACATATGAGGGACCATTTGTAGTCAAAATAGTATTTTCCGGCGGAGCTATGATACTTAGCACCATGGATGGCGAAGACCTTCCACACCCTGTGACTGCATACATAGTCAAAAAATACTACGCATAAACGAGACCCGCTAGGTCGACTGGCCTAGGCAAAAATAAGGGGTCTTGACGAACCAAAAAGGTTCAGGCAAAAGTTAAGGATATATACAAAAAATGTACACGGCAAGTCGAAAACACAAAGGCTTGGGCAAAAAGGGTATCATTGGTGAAACCCCGAAAGGGCGGTCTAAGCAAAAATTAGGGATTTAAGTGTACGATTATGTCTCGTCCAAATCACCTACCTACATACTACATTACTATCAGCTTCAAGATTCAGACAGAGAAAATCAATTCACTCACTTTCTAATGACAGCAAAGAGATGAGATAGTCAAAATATATGAGCAATAGCATAGTTGAAACTCAACGAGATTATTTCCGCATAGCTTTTACTTTTATTCGTCTCTTGTATACAAACTGCTTGGCCATACGCCACTTTTCAAAATCAATACAAGTTCCTTTTATAGTGTTAATTCTTATTGTTGTTTTGCATAAAGTCCAATGATTGCTTTGAATGATTATATGCATTTGACAATAAACATTTGTTCACAAATATACGAGAAGCGAACAAACAAAAGTAATTACTACAGGCTCTAGGAATTGAGATGACGATTAAAGTCACCAATGCATCCCTCGCAGAGTCACTTTCACAGGGTTACTTTCACAAAAGTACGAATCCCACAGAGCCATCGCTCTCCCTATCAAAGACAAACCTTCTCCGACGAAGTACTAATCTCTTCCCACTAGTGTTCCAACACTTCAAGCTTCATCACATTAGTCCCCGAGCAGTGATCTTAATCAACTTCACCTTGTTACCTCAGTCTCCGACCAATAACAGTTTATCTCATATACCCAGAGATATTTATCCCCAGCAGAATATCTCCCGATGATTATCATTCCCCGGCAGCAGCAGTGTCCAGACCCGAAACTTGGTTAGATAGTGCATCGGAGGAACCTACATCTCTCTTATTCCCCAGTCAGATGTTTCAACAAACTTCAGATTCATCACCTCCAAGGATTCTTTGAGCCTTGTCATCTTTTACGTCCTTATCAGCTTTGCCACGTCACGTCAATATCCAAGCAGTACTCAGATATTCCCCAGCAAGATCTACGCACAAGATCCCCAGTGGAGTATCTCCCAATTATTATTCTCCCAACAACATTAATATCTAGACTCGAAACTTGGTCAGATAGTGCATTGGAGGAATCAAAAACATCTTTTTTCCTCTCCGAGTCAGGGTCCACAACAACCCTATTCCCAAGCGAGCATCATAAAATCTCCAACAGGACATTCCCACCTTCTTCAAGAGGGATATGTTTTGAAATACATCTGCATTCATATAGCCGCATCATAATATTGCCATGCATCCGCATGCATCATAATTTGCATAGAACTAACCATATCCTGTCGAGATTTATTTCCCTAGCAGGTAAAAGTCGTTTTCCAAATGACAGGTTAAAGATTAATACCCGAAACAAGACGGGAGAACTATCGGAACGACCATGAAAATTATTTCCAAAAGAAAGGTCAAAGATTAATACCCGAAACAAGACGGGAGAACTATCGGAACGACAATGAAAATTATTTCAAGATAACAGGTCAAAGATTAATGCCCGAAATAAGACGGGAAACCTATCTGAAAGACCACACAAATTGTCTCCAGGCAACAAACATTGGATTAACACCCGAAGCAAGACGGGAAAACTATCCGCATTCTGCCAAATATCCACCTCGAGAATAGCCAAGACGAAGGTTTATTCTGACTCTCTCTTATTATCAACATCAACTACAGAGTCTAGCATACGACTCAGTTGACCCGGATGGCATCTTTAAGCCTATCTCTGACTACTTGTCGACATCTCTCCACCTTCAGAATGCTGCATATTTGGTTAAAAATCAATACATACCAATAACCTCATTCAAAGACAAGCGTGAAGTCTGACGTACGACTCAACATCAGTCGCCCCAGATGGCATATTAAGCCCATCTCCGTCGCCTCTTCTGCTCAAACAACCCCTACAGAGTCTAACGTACGACTCATTCCCCAGCATCAGTCTCTCCCGGATGGCATCTTAAGCCCATCTTCGCGTTTTCTTCTATTTTGAAAGACACCTACGTCTGGGGGCTTCCAATCCAAGGATGAAGTTCACTATTAGTAGTATGAATTCGGAGCTAAACCTTCCCTGTTTACACCTCCTCACTTAATCAAACTACCCAGTGATCCTTCTACCTAAGATACCACACTGAGATATGAGAATCCTCCGCTAACTCCCTCAGTATCACAACCCTTGATACTAAAAACAACTAAAAACCAAAGATATTCTTCAAAGACACGCAATCACGCTTGCTTCAAAGCTTATGGTGATTGAAAACTAACAACTTAAAAACGTCATTCTCAAGTAACTAACAAGAGAGGCTCACAATAAACAACTAACAATCAAAACAATGAACAACCAAAAGTAAAAACTAAAACTCCCTAAATTGGAACGGCCAACTGCAAAATAAGGATTACAGCCCTTTAAGTCGAGTGACAACAACTAGGGTTGCTTTACTCACAAGTTCTCAATGCCTCCTGTCTTCTCTCCATGAAACCAGGATATTAAAACTCCAAAGATATAGTTAAAGACGTTTCACCTGCTTCCTTAATCGAAGCACACAAATAATAACAAATTGACTTCCGAAAAATTCTGCACTTAAGTCAGTTACACATGTCATGACATCTGCTGTGACATCTACTACTTCAGTAAACTTCAAGGCATTTCTTAACAGAATGTTTTACCAAAATTGCTGTCAATCAATAGAACCAACATGGTTAATGGTTGGGTCTTCTTCTAGGATCACTGTAACACCCGGAAGTTATTTAATTATTTAAATAAAATTATTAAGGATTTATTTATTGGAATATAGCCGAAGTTGGATTTATCAGTAGAATTATAAAGAGCGTTAATAGAATTATAAGTTGATTAAGCAAATTATCGGAATTTGGGAATAATTAGTGATGAATTAATTTTGTGGTAGAATATTATTGAAAATAATATTAGAAATAAGTGTGGAATTAATAGAGTTATTTATTTGGTGTTAGAAGTATAGAAAAGAGGTGTGAAAATTAAGTTAAGTAGAAATAATAGAAATATTATTATTATTACTATTTTATTATTATTATAATAATATTATTAGTTGGATTTAATTATAAGAGAAGGAATTAGGTTTAAATAAATAAGAGATATAAAAGGAGAAATATAAGGCTAATAGTTAGAATAAAAATAATACTAGAATTATTCTATTATTTGGAATTAATAAATTAAATGTAGAATATTAATTATAGGAGAAAAATAGTATTTTTGGGGAGAATTATTTAATAAACCAATTTTATTAGAAGCTACTATATATATTGAGTAACCTAGGAAAATAAAGATTTTTTTATGTTGTTGCTTGCAAACCAAAAGAACAAGCCCTAGTCGTGGAGAGAAAAACGAAAGAGAAAAAGGAAGAAAAGTTGGAAACAAAGGTGCTAGGAGGGATCGTTGCTGTCCGAGAGTTCCGTTGTTCCGATCGAATTTCCGAGTTCCCGTCAATCCACAGGTAAGGGGTGGGGTTCGGGTTTTATAATCGATTGTAGGTTGATTTTTATGTGGGGTTTAGGGCTGCATAATTATACTGCTAATCTTATCTCGTCAATGAATATATGTGCTGGAATGAATGATATTGCCAAGGTGTGTTATCTGCAATTGTTAATTTGAGTAATCGATGCAATTATATGTAATGAACCGATGTTGTGGCTGGGGAAAAAGGAAGAAGAATTTCATGTGGCAGAAGAAAGTGGAGGCGGGGACCTCAAAAAGTGGAGGCGGTGGCCTCGGAAAGTGGAGGCGGGGGCCTCAGTGTGGGGGGTGGGTGTCTCAGTTCCATTCTCGTTCACGTGGCTGAAGGATGTAGTGTATTTTAGCATTAGCATGTTATAATGAAACGGAACATAAAACCAGTACTGCTAGCATGATGAATTAATAATAATAGGAACTGAAGAATTACATGACAGTGTGGGAAAATAGTATTAGCAGTAGCAGAATTACCCAAACAGCAGTAGAAAATTATATCAGCAGAGTAGTATTCAACATTACAGAGTGTAACTAGCAGTGTAGAATAATTAGTAAAGAACCCTGATAATGCAGAATTATTAATGAAACAGACATAATTAATTAGTGGATTAATTAGAACTAATTAGTAATGTCGCAGAAAACTGAAAATAGTGCAGAAAATAATACTGTCAGTCGAATTAAGCGGAGAAAATAGATTATCGGAATTGGACGAAATTTTACGAGATAGTTCGGGTATACGGGTAGTTAATTAAAACAGTGTCATTTCGTTGAATTTTGCATTAGTTGCTTGATTGTCAATACAACCGGAGCGTGTTGTTTATGTACGAATTAGATGATCTAAGAATCATAGGCTTTAATGGCCAAAGTCGGAAAATGAAGTTGATTGAATTAAATTATAATTATAATGTTGTTGATATTGCTAATTGTTGTTGAAGTTGTTAATTGTCGTTGAATTTGATTGTGTTAATTATAAATTGTATTATTGTTGATATTGCTAATTATTGTTGAAGTTGTTAATTGTTGTTGAAGTTGTTAATTGTCGTTGAAGTTGAATTTGATTGTGTTAATTATAAATTGTATTATTGTTGATATTGTTAATTATTGTTGAAGTTGTTAATTGTTGTTGAAGTTGATTATGTTAATTATAAGTTGCATTGTTGTTGACATTGTTAATAGTTGTTGAAGTCGAAGTTGATCGTGTTGATTAAGTTAATGCAGTTAATGCATGATTAAGTTGCCGTTGATTTAAGTTGTTGTTGACGTTGTAGTCGTTGTAGCATACATATCATGTGCATTATTAAGTTGGCCTGGATTGGCACCACGTTGTAAGTTGAAGGCTTATGCCTTGTTGAATGCCTCGATAACCTGGCATATTTAACGTTGGGAGTTTTGCTCCAAATGGATCCACATGCATCTACATTTGTCGAGTCGCATTATTTAAGTTATTGTTGATTTTATGTTGTTTTGTGGATATTATATGTTGTTGATTCTATGATGTTTGGTGGATATTATATGTTGTTGATTTTATGTTGTTTTGTGGATATTATATGTTGTTGATTCAATGATGTTTGGTAGATATTATATGTTATTGATTTAAGTAGTAATTAATGCATGTTTCTTTACCTAGCATATGAATTATCGTACTTTCGCTTATATTATTCGATATCTCACCCTTTCTATTTTGTTGGCCGTTACCTTTATATTGGTAACGTGCAGGTATTCAAGAATGGAAGAATTAGTTGATGTCGGTTCAAGTCAGTGTCTTTGCTCTGATACGTAACACTTGGGGGGGGACGTTGGTCTATGTTGTTTATACTGTTGACTCTTGTTGTTATTAGTATAATTTGTTGAAATCCTAAGTGATGTTGTGAAATAAAAAGTCGTTAAGTATGTTGAAAGTCGAACAAGATGTTTAAAGTTTCTATTAGTATAATATATTCAGTTGTATAACTATGAATTCCGCTGCGTAGTAATAAAAAAGTATTTTGTTTGAAAGTTATTGCAAGTTGTTATGAGATTCTCCGAATTAAAAAGTGTTATGTATCTTATCTGTTTGTGTTGTTAATGTTGAAATGTGGCATCCCATGTTTTGTTGAAAATTTTAATTACTCTGATTTTCGATATATTTTCCTGGTAGAATTTGGGGTGTTACAATCACCCCTTGATTTTCCATCATCCATGCTCGTCGAGGTTGTCGAACTGGCACTTGTGGAACACCAAAGAAGTCTGCAATTCGCATCGACTGCGCTGCCAATTGCTGACTGGTTTGAGAATTTTGCTCATTAGTTTGGGCAGTATTTTGGATTAAAGGGTTGAATATTGTGCCCATGTGTTGGGCAAGAAGATTAACCATATCATGGTTGCTTTCATCCATTTTCCGCCTTAACACTGTCGCAAAACTTATAGTAAAAATGGGCGTTGGTTGGGCAGAATATCCTACCCATGGGGGTTGGGTATTTCCACCCATATTGTTAATAACCGATCCCGACCCTTGCAATAACAAATATATAGCCACCATTGGATCAACAAACATCGATGCACTATTATGTAAACTTGCCATCACTTAAGCTGGCATGCTATATGGTTGTACGCGACCATTCATATGCATTGTAAATCCACTGATCTTGGGGTCACTGGTTGACCCTGTGTTCTTACGTGGGATAATATTCGTCCACTTTGAGTGTTCGACGGTATGGCTGTCGTACTCATCGTATAAGGTATCGCTTCGGTTGTAGTCGTTGCAGTCGTATTCTCCCCTATCGAATGAGGGGGTTGTTCTCCATTATTATTTGGTGGTTAACCATTCTCCTAACGTATCTCCTTTTTGGTAATGTTTTGTTATTTCTGGATATCCTACCACTCCCCAATCTCATGCAACAAAGTTTGAGAAATCCACATATGATGAACTAAATGCAACAAAAATTTCAGCATAACTAAGCACGAAGGTCCCATTGGGCATGCCAATTTGTTTACCTTAGATTTTGGTAAACAACCGCTAGTCTTCCAAAATTGATATTTTAGTTACTTAAAGGATGGACTAGATTGGTACAAATTCAACACACTGAATCCTAACGCTAAAACATCTATTTATACTAATTTGACAGTAATGGTAACGAATGGTCTTTTCCTTTGAGAATGACACGTTCTATTAGAGTGTAGTAGAGAAATGTAGATTAGTTGTTTTTCAACAGCTTACTGTCGAAGAGATCACAGTCCTTACTCATCACCGGTCCATACAACAACTTGATGCCAATAATGCTTTTCTCAATGGCTGGCTACATGAAGAGGTGTATATGGAACAACCTTTTGGTTTTGTTGACTCAAACTCTTCTCTTGTGCAGACTGCACAAAGCCCTCTATAGCCTAAAGCAGGCTCCTAGGCAGTGGTTTGAAAGGTCACATGCAGCCTTACTTAAACTCAACTTCAAACCTTGCAAATGTGATCCTTTTCTATTCATCTTTACTTCCAATGGCCATGCTATTTACTTGCTTGTGTATGTTGATAATATTATCATCACTAACAACATCTCTGCTCTTCTAAATACCATCATAGCCGAGCTTAATTTTGATTTCCCCTCAAATACCTTGGTGTCTTGGATTAAGTTCTTGGTATTGAGGTTAAACCCATTGCTCAAGGACTTATGTTGTTAACACAGACTAAGTACATTAGGGACTTGTTGCACAGTTAATTCCCCCATGCAATCATCCTGCAAACTCACAAAACTTGACCCATCTGTCACCTCACTCTTCTTCTCAACTCCCTTCTCTCAAAGTATTTTGTGATGCTGATTGGCCTTCGACATGAGAAGTACAGAGGGGGAAGCTATCTATTTTGGAGGTAACTTGGTGTCATGGTGGTCCAAGAAGCAACATGTGGTTTCCAGGTCCAACACAGAAGCAATATACATAATGTGAAAAACAAAGAGAAAATATGTATGAATGTGCTTGAGATGCATTGTTCTAAGCATAAGCTTAATTTATAATCATTTTGTTATAACTTACAAGGATAATAAATAATTATGTGCAACTTACAAGAAAGGAATTAAAATAATACATAGAACCTAGTATGCAATGAATTGACTACTTAGAAAATGCAGAATTAATTATTTTAATTTCCAACACTCCCCCTCAAGCTGGTGGATAGGTATTCTCCATTCCCAGCTTGGACACAATTTTTTCAAAATTTGGGCAGCTGAATCCTTTGGTAAAGACATCCACAAGTTGACCTTGTGAAGGAACATAAGGAGTGCAAATCAAACCGTAATCAAGCTTCTCTTTGATAAAATGTCTATACACTTGAATGTGTTTTGTTCGGTCATGTTGAACTGGATTGTGAGCTATACTAATTGCTGACTTATTATCACAAAAGAGCTTCATAGGTCCATCCCATTTAATCTTCAAATCCTCTAAAATAATCTTCAACCAAATTAATTCACAAATACCTTGTGCCATGGCGAAACTCGGCTTGACCTTTGGATTGGGCCTGATATTACCTTTTACTTCTCCAAGTTACAAGATTTCCTCCGAGAAATGTACAATACCCTGTAGTCGACCTCCGATCAGTAGTCGAACTCGCGTAATCAGCATCTGTATATGCCTCAAGAGTAGCACTTCCATTCCTTTTGAACAAAATCCCTTTTCCTGGAGTTCCCTTGAGATATTGTAAAATTCTATGAGCTGCAAGTAAATGAACTTCCTTTGGATTGTGCATAAATTGACTAACCACACTTACAGCAAATGCAATATCTTGTCTAGTGTGGGAAAGGTAAATTAATCTCCCAACCAATCTTTGATACATTTCCTTATCCACTACCGCACCGTCTTCCACATTACCCATCTTATGGCTTGGATCAATAGGACTGCCCACAGGTTTGCAAGCAAGCTTACCTGTTTCCTTGAGCAGATCTATGATATACTTTTGTTGAGATATGAAAATACCCCTTTTTGAGTGAGTCACCTCTATTCCTAAAAAATACTTCAGTCTTCCAAGGGTTTTAATTTCAAATTCTTTTGCTAAATATTGAGTCAAGACTTGTTGTTCCTTCCAATCATTTCCTATTACAATAATGTCATAAACACACACCAACAACACTGTTACTCCCCCTGAAATAGAGTGTTTAATAAACAGGGTATGATCCCCATTACTTTTCTTGTAACCTAATGATGTCATAGCCTTAGTAAACCTTCCAAACCATGCCCGCGGTGACTGTTTCAATCTATATAATGCCTTTTTCAACTTACAGACAAAATTGGCAGCAATGTTTTTGCTAAATCCGGGTGGAACATCCATATAGATTTCTTCCTCAAGATCTCCATGTAAGAATGCGTTTTTTACATCGAATTGTTGTAATTCCCACCCATAATTGGCAGCAAGGGATTATATAACTCGAACCGTGTTCATCTTTGCCACCGGCGCAAAAGTTTCTGAGTAATCAATCCCATAGGTTTGTGTTAAACCTTTAGCAACCAGCCTTGCCTTGTACCTCTCAATTGTTCCATCAGCTTTGTATTTTACAGTATACACCCACTTGCAGCCAACCGGTTTCTTGCCTTCCGGCAAAGCAACCAACTGCCATGTTTTATTCTTCTCTAATGCCTCCATTTCTGTATCCATAGCATCTTTCCAATTTTTATCAGATAATGCCTCAAAAATATTAGTGGGAATTTGGATGGTATTTAAGTTTGCAAGAAAGGTTCTATGTGTTTGAGAAATTTTTTGAAATGAAATATAATTTGAGAGATGATAGAGTGGATTTTTGTACATTCTCTAACGCCCTTTGTAATGGCAATTGGGAGATCATGGTTATCATCTATTTCATTATTTGGGGCTGGAATATCATGTAAAATAGAAAAATTAAAATTTCTTACATGTGTTAAAGGACTTGGTTCGGTCTCTTGGACATCTGTTGTTTCGGGAATAACCTTTAATCTTCTTGTATACACCAAGTTCTTTCCAAACTTGTCAATTTCATCTCTGTTTTCAGCCACTGCTTCTTTCTCACTTCTATTTTCAGCCACTACTTCATCTCCGGATTCATTTCCAAATCCATCTTAACCAATGCCTCATTTTTAGATTCATTTCCAGTCATTCCTTCTCTCCAATTGAACTCATGATAATTTATTTCAATATTAGGGAGAATGAGAGTTTCAAGGGAATTACCCTTATCTTCACTAAAAGATTCCCCTTGAAGATAAGGTTGAGTGAAGTAGGCTTCTCCTTCATGAAAGGTAACATCTCTAGACACAAACATTTTTTTTGATGGAGGGTGGTAACACTTGTATCCTTTTTGAGTAGTAGAGTACCCAACAAAGACACATTTGAGAGCCCTAGGATCAAGATTTCCCCTACCTTGACTATGGATATGAACAAACAAGACACACCCAAAGACCCGTGGGACAAGATTATTAGTGGTCGAAACGTTTGGATAAAAGGACGAAAGAATATTCATAGGACTCCTTAATTCTAACACTCTAGAAGGTAGCATATTAATGAGGTATGTTTCTTTAAGAACAGTTTCCCCCCAAAGATACTTTGGAACAACAATGCCCGAGTTTGGTCAAGAAGATGACTATTTTTTCTTTCAGCAATTCCGTTTTGTTGTGGGGATTTTACACAAGAGGACTCATGAATTATACCTTCTTTTTCACAAAAAGGAGTAATGACATGATTGAAGAACTCTTTCCCATTATCATATCTAATTCTTTTGATATTTGCACCAAACTGATTTTTAATCATTGAGAAAAAAACTGGGAGAGCGACACTTACTTCAGATTTATTCTTAAGAAGGAACAACCAAGTAACTCGGGCAATCATCTATGAAAGTAACAAACCATCGGGCACCAGACACACTTGGAGTAGTGGATGGCCCCCAAACATCGGTATGGACAAGATGAAAAGGAACAATACATCTTTTATTGTTCAAAGGAAAAGGTACACGCTTATGTTTTGCAATTTCACATACTTCACAATGAATAGCCTCATCTTTCACTTTAGAAAACAAAGATGGAAACATAAATTTGATAACTCCAAAAGAGGGATATCCTAATCGACAATGGAACAACATTATTTTTTCTTTGTTTGTGAGATGTGACTCTGACATTAGTGAGCAAGACAAGTGATTATTTATGGTAACAAGCTGATTTGGTTCTTCAAGATAGTAAAGGTCATTCCCTTCTCTAGCATGTCCAATCGTCCTCCCTGAATCCTTGTCCTGAAATATACAATGATGGTTGTGAAAAATTACAATACAAGATAAATCTTTAGTAAGTTTTTGTATAGAGACTAGGTTCGTGGACAATTTTGGAACATGAAGGACATTTTTTAAGACAATGGAAGGAGTTATTCCAATACCAGCCACTGTTACTAGAGAACCATCAGCAGTGGCAATTTTCCTATTACTAGGACTATGGTGATATGTGGAGAAGTGCTTGGATGAAGGTGTCATATGGTCGGTGGCTCCTGAATCTAAGATCCAAAGGGAAGTAGAGGGTATATTTGAGGCATTAAATCCGAATGAAATTGGAAACATACCTGAATACGCCAAAGTACAAGTACCTTTTGGTTTCTCCAACCTATTAAGGAAAGCCTTCATTCTTTCTTCTTGATTAAGGTTGTTTAATCCAGAATTATTTGAAGATTCTGCCTTATATTCTTCAACTTTTTCAGCAACATAAGCCCTATTATTTTTGCGAGATACACCTCCGGGAATGCTTCCTCTTTGCCCTTCTTCACGACTAGGAGGTTTTCCATGCAACTTCCAACACTTCTCACGAGTATGTTGAGGTTTATTACAGTAAGTACACCATAATTCGCCCTTATTTTCCACCTTTGCTTGTCCACCACCTTTAAGATTCTCAACTATCATAGCGGAACTTTCAATAAATGGAGTATCTAGCATTAAGTTTCTTCTACTCTCCTCGCTTCTTACGATGGCAACAACCTCATTTAAAGAAGCAACTTGAGGCTTTCCTAAAATCTGAATTCTTACCTGATCAAAATCATAATTTAATCCCACAAGAAAGTCATAGACCCTATTGTCATACCCCAATTTTTGACCTAATATACCACCTTACATTTGCATCATTTGCATAACTAACAGCTCAGACAGCATTAATCGGGTGTAGCTTTCACAGGTCAAAATTAGGGTTTCATCAGATTTTCATCTGATTCAAGAGGCAACTAATTAGGGTTTGAGTTTTACTCACCTCATTTGATCTATCTTGATCAAATCATCAGCCTTCAATCCTCAGATATCCATTTTTCTCATTGATCAATCGAGGATCGACCAATTAGGGTTTTGATCGGGCATGAGTATTCTCTGACTTTTTGAACAAGAAATGACCTTTCTTGGCTAGATATTGGTTATCATATCTTAGATACAACATCTTGACCTAATTTCTGGATTCAAAACATCACAGAAGTTCACAGACTTCATCAGTCAATTTCAGAAACATCTGATGAAAATTCATCGCGAGAAAAGTCAAACTTTGACTTTTGGTCAAATTTTTCAAAACAAAACTTTTTCAATCATCAAAATACTTCAAATGATCCATCATGATCATAAAAAATCAAAGAATTTGAAAAAGTCAACAAAAAGTCAAAAGTTTCAACACTTAGAAAAATTTCTAAGTGTTAAAATTTCTTATTTTTTCCAAACTTCATGCCATTTTTTCACCTAGTTCCATTTTGAATTGGAAAAAACTCAAAACATGAAAGTTGTAGACCTTGAAACAAGCTTTCCAAAATGTCCAAGAACTATCAAATCCATGGAGTCTAGCTATACTTTTGAAATTGAAACATAAGGCTCCATGAACATGATTTTTCAAGGTCAAAACTTCAAATTATAGGTCATTTTGAGATTTCTTCATCTAGAAGCATTGCCACCTTGCCAATTCAAGCTTAGAGCTGATAAATATCAGCTAGATATAATTGAGAAAAGATAGGATCAAAATGAGATTTTCACACATGGTAAAAAGAGGAAGCTTCCTTTTTCCTTTTGAAAAAGTCATTCTTACCCCTTAAGGCAACCTTGAATTTCCAATTGCCATGTACTCATGCCTAACATTTCAGAGATATTGGCCTATAAATAGAGCATCATTTCAAGTTCAAATCACACCAAAGCATTGAAAATCCATGCTTTCTCTCTACTTCCTTGAAATTCAAGCAACATAGTGCAAAAGTGAGAAAGATTGCAATTTTGAAAATCTGTAAAAACCATGATGAAATTTGGTGTCTAACATAACATATAATCAATATGGAACATGTTTGAATCATAAAATCAACACGAGAACCACTGAAAACCAGAAATCACATTTCATGATCCAAACTTTCCAAAACTGCCATAGCATTCGAATTTGAAGTTTGGCTTGAACAAGTTGTGTTCTGATCACTCTAACACCTTCCATATACCTCATATACATGATCCAAACCATCAGCAACTAACTGTAACAACTTAAACATAGAATTCGAGTTTCCATTTTTGAACTGTGCAGGTGGACTTGGCTGGAGTGATTTGAGATGATTCAAAGCAAGCAAAACCATCCATATAGCTTCTACATAGGCCGATGATCTTAGCAATCGAAAAACAAGTTAAAACACTCGATCACCTTCTTCGATTTCAACTTGACAGGTTAGAACTTGAACTTGGATATCATGATTCTTTGAACTTAAATGCAAAACTCTTGGCCAATCTCTTTCGCACTCATCACGATCATAAGCCCTCAAACAAATGAAAAATCATCAACTATGCATCATTTAATTTGAAATCTTAGTTTCTAGGGTTCTTCGTGATTCGAAATTCAAACATGATAGACTAAAAATAAATGCAATTAACATACACCATCGTATTCCTTGTTCAAAACCGAGCAATTTTCATGTTTATTTCATCAAATTTCATTGAGAAAGCGAAGATTGTAGCATGGATTATGGAATCGAAAATCAAAGAGGAAGAACAAACTGTGCGTGTTCTTGAGTTTAAAAATTCAAAATTCCAATACTTTGTTTACCGTGTTTTGGTCCATGAACACAAACGCACGTTTGTCGATGGTTGCTAGCTTGCCTTTAGTCCTCTTTGCCACGTATACCATCCAGTGGGTTCGACTCTCCACAAGACCATTTTTAAAAACTTGTTATATTTTCTTCATTTTTTCACAAACTTTCACATTTTTAACCAATCAAAACTCCTCATTTTGAGGTGATTTTTGTACACTTGTCAATAAATACATCTATTTTATGATAGTGCAAAATTTTCAGAAAAAACTTTCATCGATTATATTTTAATCGATCCAAAGCGTTACGAGCACTTTTTCAAAACACTTTAAAGGTGAATTTTTCAAGTTTTCGACTTAGGATCTTTTCAAAACTTCTCATAAATGAACCTCACATTTCAAAACATTTTCAAAATCATTTTTCAAAACTTTTTATCAAACTTACATCTTTTACCATGATCGATCCGATTTAAACGATAAAATCAAATTCATTTTCTCTCGAATTTCTCAATCGATCATGGGCCTCCCTTTCGGTGTAAGTCCCAATCCTTTTATGTACATATTCAATTTTTCTCGTACATACTCAAATCATCATTGTTAATATTCAAACATAAACAAATTTCTTTCGTTTGTTTTCATTCGTTTGTTTATACACCGAATCCATTGGTTCTAGGAGAAGAATTATTCTCGATGAAACTTCTTTTAAACCAATGGGTCTCCCTCACGGTGTAAGTCCCATAACATTCTTTTGTGTACATAATATTTCTTTGTACATAACAAATTTTTTCCAAACACATACAAATTTTCATACATACATAACACGGATACTTTTATACTCAATGGGACAAACTTGATCGTTTGTTTTCACTTCACTTGTGTATACAAACCAACATTTTTTATGTACATACATATTTTCCTTGTACATATCAAATTCTTTCGTATTCATACAAACTTTTATCATACATAATATAGATACCCTTCTAGATAAATTTTGATCGATCGTTTACTTTTGATGCGTATATACGAAAACCATTGGTATTGAAAGGAGCATTATTCCTGTGGCTGCTTTCAAACCAATGGGCCACCCTATGGTGTAAGTCCAACCCTCCTATGTACATCCATCTTTGTACATAAATAGTTCATTCGTGTACATATTCATTTCCTTGTACATTCGACTTGTAAATAATCAAGTTACGCTCGTTTTAAGCGTTCGTTTCACGACACTTGTTTATATTTCATAAACTTTTATAAATAAACATCATGCATCTGTTTATATTTCCTTCATAAACTCCTGTGAATACATATCACACACACACTTGTTTATACAACTATCTAATTATAACATAACAATTAGTCTAACCAATAGGTTCCCAGTTGTAGCCTCGCTTGGGCTTTATACAAGATAATTCATCCCTGCATGAATTTAGCCTCCTTGGGCTTTATACAAGATAACTCTCCCACGAGTTCACCTCCTCTTAGGCTTCATATAAGAAAACTCACTCATCGAGTTTAGCCTCCGCTTAGGCTTCATATAAGACAACACTCCCCTGTTGAGTCAGCCTCCTCTTGGGCTTCGTTCAAAAGAACTCCTCATTGAGTTTAGCCTTCTCTTGGGCATCATACAATGAAAGAGATAGGAAATCTCTTAACACCTCTATTGGGCTTCCAATACAAAGAATCACCCGCGTTAGGATAGAACCCCGAGTATAATTTCCCGGTGAAATTGCTCTTCATTCCAAAAGGATGGTTTCTCGGTGAAATCCCTTTTAAGACAAAGCTAGCCATACCCTATAGCTTCCTCTTGAGCTTCATACAAGGACCCTCGATGACCCTCGGAATGCCTCCTCTTGGGCTAACAATACAAGGACCCATGGGCTTCTTAAAAGCATCCTTTTAATCAATCAATTTCTCCTTGAGATTTAGACATCTATCATCTCTATGGAAGAAGTATCTCATCTATCACATCACATACAGTCAAAAACTTTTCAAACTGTTTTCAAACAAAAATATCTCTTAATTGTAAGTGGTAACGCTTGTACACTCAAGCAAAACACCCAATGCTTCGTTAAAAGATTCAATCATCTTTTCAAACATCTTTCTTAAACATGTAAGTGGTAGCTTGTACACTCAAGCAAAACACCGATAGCTTCGACGAAAGATTTTAATCAATCAAACTTTCAAAAATGTATGTGATGAAATAGATTAGATATATTTTTCATTAAGATGACATTTATCATCTCTTACTAACATCTCGTTGCTTTCCACTAGCATAAGTGGGAACTACGATTGCTCGACTTTCTCAACATCCTTTTGAGAATACGTAGGCACAAGGTCTCATCCTTGCCGAGCAAATTTCTTTCCCTCGGACCAAACAAACCATAGATCACAGCAGATCCGAGCTACAAATGCTCTGATTCCCACTAGGGGATATGTATGCAGAAGATCCACAGATCTTTGCGAGCACAATAATAACAAACAATAGGATCCCACATAATCTATCCTTCTTAAAATCCCAAAGGAGAAACTTTCTCAATCATAGAAATAGCAATTAAAACACACAAACATATCAAACATATTCATATATAAAGCTATAGATAACTATATATATTTAGGGTGCTCCATCTATTCCCTTTATATAACAATCCCCCTTACTCAGAATCTCCCCAATGCGTTGCGTCTAGTTTGCGCTAGTCGTTACGCATATCAATACCAATTGAGGGTATTAACAGCTTTCCCCTTTTTCATAATCATTAAATCATCTTTCTTGTGTTGAAAATAATAAAGCTTGATGCTCGCGGCATCTTTATAAACAAATCAAAAGAGTAAATCGTTTCGAGCCAGAGAATCTGAATTCATATTCGAATCCTCTAGCGCGTCACCTTTTAACGCGAACACCTATCTTGTTCAATAAACTCCTTAGGAACAGCTGAATCTGCTGCACAATGAGTTTTTATCACTCTATAGTGATCCAATTCCATCCAAAGAGACTTCAATTGGTTGACATACAGATTTGTTTCCTTGCTTAGCGGCAACTGTTTTGACCTTCACATCATAAACTTGGGCAGCATCTTTGGCCTTCGAATAGGTTTGCTCTATTGCATCCCAAATTTCTTTTGCAGTGCTAAGAAATATGCAAGTATCACTAATCTCCGGAATCATAGAGTTCCATACCCATGCCATAATCATCGAGTCTTCCTCGTCCCATGCAGTAAAAGTTGGATCCCCCTCTATTGGACCAGTACCAATTAAGTGACTGAGTTTACCTTTTCCTTTTAATACAATGCGAATAAGTTGGGCCCACTTCAAATAATTTTTTTCATTTAGCCGATAAGCAGGCTGAATGCTCTGTAATTCTCCAGATAGATTATTCTGGACTTGAGAACTACCTCCTTGAGCAAATGGATTTACAATCTCCTCCTCCATAAGTGGGAAGTTAAAAGTGTATGTTGATGCGAATAGTGTTTAATTGAAAGAACTTGACAGCAAGTGTTGCCCAATCAAGATTTAAGGGTTTTAACAGCATAAAAATGCCCAGTCAGATTTACTGTGTAATGATTAGCGGAAGTAGAGTCCCCTAGATTAGGAGCTCTGATGCCATGTGAAAAACAGAGAGAAAATATATATGAATGTGCTTGAGATGCATTGCTCTCAGCATAAGCTTAATTTATAATCATTTTGTTGCAACTTACAAGGATAATAAATAATTATGTGCAACTTATAAGAAAGGAATTAAAATAATACATAGAACCTAGTATGCAATGAATTGACTACTTGGAAAATGTAGAATTAATTATTTTAATTTCCTAACACATAAGTTTAGCTCAGGCCACAATGATGTAGATTAGATGCTATACACTTTTGTATTAACTGACTAGTGTCAGGTTTAATCAGTAGCTGACCTCCTATAACAGGTCATACAATTTGTATCTATAAATACAACTGTGATCTATTATTGTAACAAACTTTTCATAATATCAAAATCAGTTATAACTGAAAATGAATAGTTTTGTTATGGTTTCTATCACGTTCTCACTTGCATGAACTTCTCCCTTCACAGGCTTCCACGAGTCTTTCTAAAAAAAAACGGATAAGGCTAAAAAACAATTATTAGCCTTATTTCAAAGCATCTTGTTGAACTTACTTCAGACTATCTTGTCGAACTCACTTCAGACTAAGTATCAAAATATTCCAAGTCTCAGACTGTTATCACCCTGTAGACATGGGACTTCTTCGCCAAAATCTGGTCGAGATCTTTGCTAGCACTTCTTAGTCGAAATCAACTAACCTTCTTCAAAAATATTCCCTTCAGCTTCTCTTGTCATTTCAAATCCTCTTGAGTGTCGAAATTCCAGCTAACTATATGTAGGTTTTATCCTTTTCTTGCTACATTGTAGGATTTCTGCAAATAGACACTTTCAACTTCATCCCAGTTAGTCCTTAAATTAAACTGTTGTTATATTTAGTCCTTATGTCAATTTGGAATCAAGTTATTAACAATGATAGTAAACTAAACCAAATGATCCAACACATATTTGCAAAGTATCATTAGGCAAAGTATCATTAAGCTGTGATTGTTTTATTACAAACTGTGAGCTTGGCACAGTCCTATTATCATGAATTAGGTATGTTTTTGTCATATATTTACATTTCTGCTTTATTATCAGGTTGATCCGTTGGAGAAGTTAGATCCTGAAGTTGCTGACATTCTTGGCGATATTGCAGAAAATTTTCTTGAGTCTGAGTTTTTTCTTGAGTCTGATGGGATATATAGTTCACATTATTTGTCGGAGATTTAATCTCTGACTGCTATTTAACCTCTGTAATGGATCTTTAGCTATTTTGAGAAATTATTCTTCACAGTTGTACGAAAAAACATCTTCATTTACAAAAAAAACCTAATAAGTTTGTTTGTTCTAGTCCCGTGTTTGATAGATTTCTACATCCGTCCCTGATTATCTCCTTTATTATTTTGAAAGATGTAACTATTACTGTAATTTTAAAACAGGGTGCTTTTTATTTGTTTTTGTTTTTAAACACGACCCTGCAGTGTGTTTTATGTTTTTGGTTTTGTTTCTAAAACACATTAATGTTCAGAATATGTTATTTGTTTTAAATTTTTTAAAGAATATTGGTTTGGTAAGGATCCTGTCATTCATCATATATAAATTAAGAAACAAACATTAGATACTTTTTAATAATGCCTTTTCTTTTAACTATCCTTTAAATTGATAATTAGGTCTGGTTGCTCACTAGCGAAGCATCGGAAATCAAAAACTTTGGAAGCCAAGGACGTACTTTTACATCTCGTGAGTTACTGAAAAAATTGTCTGTGTTCTGATTCCCACTGTCAGCACTTTTCATAGTTTATATCCATCTTTTTGAGAAAAATTGGAATATTACACTTCCGATTCGGTGGTGATGAGATTAAAAACTACAGAAAATCAGTAAGAATTATCATTCTTTGTTTCATTCTTATGTTTAAGTTTTAATTAATGGCGTATTTTCTTCTGAATTTCATCTTCTTGGCTTATACTTTGTGACGGTGTTTGAAGCTTTCAAGTGATATTCACAAGGAGCGTATTGTGGCTGTAAGTTTCTACACCCTTTCTTTAGGTTTGCCAGCATAAACACGTACTGGCAAACTTCTTGTGCTACCGTTGCAGTGTCTGTATATTGATATTTCAAACCCTGTATTATCAACTATAGAAGCATGCATTATCAAAGTAAAGAGGAATGCAAAAAGTAGTTGAATACTGTATATTTCTCATGAATGGAAAAGAGTTACATTGATCTATTTATACATGAGTGTGGTTCACACCATAAGCTAAGATGAACACACTGTACAATAGAAAAAGCCTAGGGCCTAGTAACTAACTGTAACTAACTAACAAACTGTCAGTTATTATAGTTAAGACCCTGTTTGGTATAGGTAGTTTTATTTTTGTTATTATTGTCGCGGTGACTATTTGTTTATCTTGGTTTGGTCATATTGTTGGCATATAAGGAATCAATGGTAGCAACTGAGGCTGCACATCCTAGAGGCTCTGCTGGTCAGGCTTCTGGCAGTGCAAAGGGTAGTCAGGCAAAGACAACTTTCAATGTCATTGGTTCTCCCAACCTTAAAAATTCATAAGATGGCTGTGTTTGCGCTCTATACAGCAATCGAGGAACTGCTTTGGTGAAGGTAGTCCTGTTTGCGCTTTATTCATTTATTGATTATCTATTTGTTGTTCTCATGTGAGTTAATGGTGGTTTTGTGCCTGTGTTGTTCTTAGGGCTATCTGTGTTATTCCTGGCTATTTCTGAGCATTCCATGTAGCAGAAATGATAAATTGTCTGAATCTTGAAGCATTGCAGAAAACAAGATAGAGAAAGCGACATTACAATGAAAAAGGAAAAGGAAAAATCGTTGGCTTCTACTGCTTCACATTTTTACATACAAATACTTCACTGTCACCCAATCTATTTCCATCCTGATTAGGATACTAATAAACCTTTGACAAGTCTTAAAATTGTGCTTTGGAAGCAACAGAAAAATCTTATATTTTAATGATAATTAGTAAGATATCCGTGCATTTGAACGAGTAATTTTATTTGATACGATATAAAATATATATTTAGATGTGTATGTAAATTTTGAGAGACGAAAAAATTATTTCAATAAAATGATCATATGTTAATAAATTGTTTCCTCTTGTTATTGATATGGATATTTATTTTTGAATATTTATAGTTTTATGATTTTGAATATTTATATGACTATCTAGTCATTATATTATTAATAGTTCAATATTATACTTTAATAAATATATTAAAAAAATTTGTTACATATTTTTATTTTTGAATTGATGATTTATGTTATTAGATTTGAAATTTTTAGATGCGTGATTTTTTATTCTCAATCTCGTCATTATTATTTTTTATATTGTAATTTTTCTTTTATCATTGAAACTAATAAAAAATAGAATGATTGTATAATTTTTATATTCTAGTTTCTCTCTCTCTCTCTTTTTTTATGAATATTTATATTATAATATTGTTTTTTATGGAGAGACGAATACTTATTTCAATAGAATGATCATATATTAATCAATTATTTTTCATTTTTATGTTGTTTTTATATATCTTATTTTTGTATTTGGAAAATTTTAAAAAATGAGAGAAATTAAAATTTGAATATAATATAGTGAAATTTGAAATGAATGAAAGGTGAGAAAAACATTTGAATTTGAAAATTAAGTTGATGAGGTGGCAATTCAATGATAGTGAAATGTAATTGGATGAAAGAGTTTTTTTTTGTATTAGTAAATTACTTTTTTGGACAAGGATAATTTTTTTGATCTATTTTAGTCCATTAACTTTTTTGGGTGTCGATGTAGTCTTTTATTTCTTCAAACAATATCAGATTTGTTGTGGTGTTGATGTGGCATATTCACACTGATTTGAATCTTAGTCCACTTGGGTATAAGCACAATACTTTACCACTTGTCCACTTTACTTTCTCTTATTGAATATACACATTAAATATAATTGAAGTCTTAACTAATTCTAAAAGGTGAACAAATAAAACATGAAACAATTGACATGCATGGTACTAAAACCTCTCTGTTTTTTTCATGGGGGAAACAAATAGCATTGACACTTCTAGATATAGATAATTTTAAATGATTGATAATTACTCATTGCATCTATACATAAAAATAGATAACTTTAAGTGCTTTGTAGGAAGCAAACACATTGTATCCCCTTATAATTGATACAATCAAAAGGCTAAAAACTATATAACTTCACGTATGGTGGCCCGTTGTCAAAGAATACTTTAATGTGAGTTTTGTCAACATTGTCAGAGAAGGGGAAGCAATCACTCCTATGTAGATTTCAAATTTGTTAATCGAAACTCAAGCTATACAAATTGAAAAAAAGAAAAAGTGTTACACATTATACTCACTCTTTTCTAATTCAATTTGAAGAATGTTGTATATCATATGATTAAGAAGCAGAAACAAAACAAATGCACTCAACTAAAATGAGAGTAAGGAGGAACAAACAACTCAATATATTTCTCTGATTTGCGTTTTTTGTACGATTTGCGTTTTTTGTATACCTTTTGACGGAGTCGGATTTGTTATTCTTACAATTTTCACTCTATGTTATTGATGTTTCTTTGTCACGTTTTCTTGAGAATTGTTATTTACCTTGATCATCACATCAATTTTTACTATGTGATGATTTGATGTCTCTTTAAATGAAGTGACTAAATAGGAACCATGAACAAACTTATATAGTGAATTTGATGATGATGATGATGATATTTAAAGGGTGAATAGATCCCCAAGTTAAAATTTCTTGAATTTTTTCACTGTTTTGAAAAAGTGTTAAGAACTATGTTAAGTGGAAGTATTTTTGCCTAGATCGAACAAGTCATCTCAATCAAATCAGTTATTGGAAACTCATATATGCGCAAAACCAATTGGAATATAGAACAATGATAAGCGATCAATACAATAATTTCTCAATCATTTTTTTCTAAGATCACAATGTTAAACTATTTCCAATGAAATTATTGATAAAACGTTAACTAGCAATTTATCGAACACTTGATGTTCAATCGATTTTTTCCCGATTTTCCCTTATAATTTTGTTAATATGAAAGACCACTTACAATCTAATTAATTGTAATGCAATCAACACAACAATTTCAATTTCAACAATCAAAGGAAAATTCTATATGAATCGATTTCATAATCAATGAATTTAACAAATTGCTTATAGAAAGTAAATGAATAAGTGTTGAAACTCGTTGACATTTATAAAACATTATGAAGATGATGGTTTGAACGAAGAGAAATCTTAAAGAAATTTGGAAGAAGAATGACAAAGGAAGAAGTTGATGAATAGTAACTATGTCCAATTGCAGAAAACATGTGAATGATAAAATTGAGCTTACAACTTTAATATAAACCTTTGTTGAGTCATTGATTTAAGTTAAACCTTGTTGTCGTGCCACATCACCATAATTAATGTTTTTCAAGCAATTTCATAGAAAATATTACACTGACTAATAATGGTACCTAATCAGAAGGATCGTTTGGTCCACGAAAGTATTGAACAATTAAGATTGAGTGAAGAGGAAAGGGGTACATGCAAGGTACTCCGATGCCAAAGTCAGAACGTATGGAATTAGAGTGCAAGTATGTAAGTGTAAAGAGTTTAATACCTGACCCTCTCAAATGAGAAGGTATTTATAGCCCCCAGCGATGGGCCAGGGTCCTCATGTTGGGCTGACGTAGTAGGCCCATAAGAGGACTGCCAGGATTCACGAGTGTGTGGGGGCCAACACATGGTCTCACTCCTGAAGGAACTGCTCTGAAGTATTATGAGGAAAGTGGAAGCGATATTTCGGCGGTCAAGGTTGACTTCACGATACTCAAATGTGTAGGGATCTATCCTATGAGGTGATATCCATTGCTCGATGTATGAGCCACTTCGTCCTCGGGGGCAGTGGTCTTTGGATCCAAGGGTTCTGCTCGACGCAATGGGTCCACCGGGGAGGAGTGTCGCTGACCAACGAGGGAGAGTTCCCAGTATGGTGGGCACACCCATTGGGGGTGGTCGAGAAATTTTCTTGCCACCCCCAAAATTTAACCTGACACCCCCCGACTTTTTTTGTTCACACTTTATCCCTGATTCATTACAAAGGTATTTCCATACAAAATTTTCAATATCACACCAAATTTTCGAAAGCGCATTTAAAAATTATGGCATATCGAAAATTAGATAATTTCCGGTATACCCAAATTTCCAGAAGCGTTTTTAAATAATCCAGTCTTAGAAATTACATGATTTCTGGTATTACTCAATTTTTCGAACGTGTATTAAAAAAATTCGGTATATCGAAAATTATCTAATATCCGATATTTCAAAAATTTCGTTTATAACTGAAATTTCTGTTATGGATACATATTTTGTTTTTTCAACGGTTGAGGTTTTACCGACACTTATGTGTGGTCTAGAATGCATCACCATTTGTATAAATATGACTTTTAGGGTTATTGAATAACACATCTCAACAAAATGCCTCTTCCTCAATTTTTTATTAAGGCAGAAGTGTATTACAACTACCGCAAACCTATTGTTGAATTCAAGCTCCTAGATGGATGTGAGTCGTTTGCCACCTTGAAGGAAACGTTGAACGTTTTGCTTCTTGATTATGAGAACAAAAGGGTGCCAAAGATGGAGTTTCGAGAGGATTACATTGGTACAGATGGTTGGGTGAAATAAAACCTAATCGAGCTGAAGAATGATGAAGATGTGAAGGTCATGTGGAAATCATTTCGTCGTAGGATAACCAAAGGTCCGATCGAATTGGACGCGGAGATCTGTTGACGACATCATGAAGTGTTTGAAGCATCCGGATGAATTCGGTAGTTCCTTGGTTTTCATGTATCAAAGTATTGTTTATGTTTGTTGTTTGTCATCTGATGTTTGTTAACTTAATCGAGATTTTTCTTTGTGTTATTTTGTTTGTTTTATGTAATAGAAAGGAAAGATACTAGCCAAAAAATATTATGCAATAAACTAGAAGTTTATTTGTCACAACATACACATATAATACGATAATAAAAATAAAAATCTACATAGGCCCTCCACGGGCAATGTCGACCAACCCAGCTAACCTTGATAAACCTCACCATCGGGGCTCACCAACCCCATGATGTTATCTAATATAACTGCGATGAGTTGTAGACGAGTGTCTTTGTCAGCTGCGGGAGGAGGATGTGGTGGTGGATTAGAAGAATCTCTGGTACCTAAAAGCCCTAGGACGTTAGATGCTGAAGATGGTGGTATGACCCGAGGGTGTGACACACTAAGGAACCACTCAATGTATCCATCCTCGCACTGCTCAGGCTCTTGAACCCTAACGGTTTCATCAATGATCTCACGGGGGGAGCTGATGATGTGACTTTGAAACCATCGATCAATGCCACCAGCTAGGGCATGTGGGACCGGCCGTGGGATGCCTTGTATATAACCATACTGGCGTAGACATCTCTCAGGCAAGTGTCTGGCCACATAGCTCTGTGAAGAGACACCACGTTCACTCCCTCCTAAATCTGCTTCTAAATCGGCTCATGTATCACCTGCTCCTAAACCGACACCTGAACCGACTTCTCAACTATCTACTCTTGTATTACCGACTCCTGTATCAACGACTCCTCAACAACCAGCTCCTGAACCACCAGGTGCTCTAGAACTACCTACTTCATTGTAGGAACAAGAGCATGACCCTCCACCGCAGGAGGTTGATCCTTGACTGCCGTAGAAGCTCTAGCAGTCCGTTGGCGAGGTGCACGAAACCCCGCCACAACCTGCCCAACCATTCATTTCTGGTGAGAATCAGTCAGACGCCGCCGTTCGGCTCGCATCTATGAGGCTTGCGCCTCATCAACAGCTCGAGCCACGACATCGACTCGATCTGTAGTCTTGTCGGCAATAGACCCATCTCTACCTCTCGTCCTCATTGCAAGCAAAATTAAAAATCATAAGAAACATAAAAAATTTAAAAAATAAGAAAACACTAGAAAATTTGAAATTTCCTGTATGGAAAATGTACTGGAAATTTCAAAATTTTCAGTATCATTATCAAATGATAATACCGGAAATTATGAAATTTCTGGTGCAAAAATTCTGGATATTTCATAATTTACGGTAGGCGATACCATAAATTATGAAATATCCGGTACAAAATATCAGAAATTTTGCCTAATGTACTGTAAATCTTACTTGTTTTTGCGAAATATCCAGTATCGCCACTAAATTTCCGGTATCGTCAGAGAATTTTGAAAATTCGGTGTACCGTAAATTTGGAGAATGAAATTTGGTTGGATAAAATTGTCTTTTCATAACATTGGGGGTTGCCAGGTTAAAATTGGGGGGTGACAAGAAAAATTCTCGGAGTGCTCTGCTCTAGTGATGCCTCTGAATTGGACCTAAGTGGATATAAGCCTAGCCTTGAGCAAGCATGAGCCTAGTCCGGAACAACTAACATAACCGTTTGTAAAAGATTAATTTATGACGTTTATTAGACACTCCCTCTGTTTTTATTATAAATGGTTTTGGAAAAAAGGTCAGTATAAATCGTTTTACAATTCCAATAAATAATTGATGATATTTTTCTTATTATATTTTAAATATTTATTAGTCCTCTCCTTTCAATCATGTAAATTTATCTTCCATATTTTATTAATGAAAAATAATTTTATAAAAACTTTAATAATTTTTCATTTTCATACAATAATAATTATTCTTCTTAATACATTAAAAGAAGGTAAATTCTTAGGTACCCATGATAAGTAGTGGGATACCGGTACCTTTAGTACAAGTTGTGTTAAAATTTTAATTTATTTTAAAATTAAGTAAAATAAAAAAATGACATGATATTGAATTATATTATTTGATTCATTAAAAATACTTGTACCTAATTAAATGTAAGAGATTATAATAAAAATCCAAAACGATTATAATAAAAATCGGAGGTTGTAAGAGATTAAAATAAAATATGAAATTAAGTTAATAGATTTTCAATTAATTAGAAAGAAAACATTATTATTCATCTGGAATTTTATTTTATTTTTACAAATGGACAATATTTGTTTCGAATTTTCCACATAATTCACAGTAACATTGCAATTACAACTCCATGGAATCCCAACCTCCGGCCACCGGCACCACCGCAAGGAACGCCGCCGAACCCGTACATTCTCAGCCACAACAACCACCATCCTCTCTCCCTGCATCTTCCTCATCAACCCCTCCCATCTCAGCGCCATCCCATCCTCCCCCAATCCCTATCCCTAACCCAAACCCTATCACTAACCCTAACCCTACCCCTACCCCTAACCCTAACCCCAAACCCCCCACTCCAGTCCTCCCCCAATCCCGTCCTCCCCCTTCATTCAGCAGAAACCCTCCGCCGTCACAGTCCCATTACTCCCACTTCTCCTCCATCCCACCTGCCACTCCTCAACCAGCCTCATCTTCAATTGCCTCCGCTTCCGCGCCAAGAAGCGGAATGGCAATCGGTGTGCCCGCCCACCACCAGAACCCTTCCCAGCAGTTTTCTTCTTCCTTTGGGCAACATTTCGGCGGGGTCGGTCGATCCGATTCTACCTTAAGTTCTAATACCTCTCAGGTAGGGTTTTGTATTGTGATTATGCATTTTTTGATTTTTGAAGCTTTCTTATTGAATGTTACTGTTTATTGTAACGTTTAGGTGAGAACGTCAATGCAAGGAATGGGGGTGCTAGGATCTTTAGGTTCTCAATTTCGGCCAATGCCTTCACAACTGAGACCGGTTCAGTCACAGTCGTCTCTTAGACCGCAACCCCCTGCTCAAAGTAATCAACCTGCTGGCTCACAAGTTAGTATTTTCGGTTTACTCTGTTCTGTTGAGAAACTGAAACTGAATGCTACTTATGACTATTGTTGTGTGCTTGGAATTTTTTGTGTATGTGAAAGCCTGTTTGGGTTGTCTTATTCTATGTTATTAGTCTCGTCCATGACAACCGTTATCTCGGCACGGAATAACATAACCAAGTCAGCCGTATATGATATTACCTTAAAATTTTAAGGATATCAAAATGATTTTATTGAATTTTAATGGCATTTTGAAGAATGTTTTGCTTAAGACTTATGACTTTTATTTCTAAATATGAATACTTCATAAATTATAATTAATTTATTTTAGTTTTTAACAATTATTTGTTCATTAGGATGAAATGTACTAGTGTCCTCGTCAATAAAATATCGGCCATATCAGCTGTTCGGCTCCCCGCTCTTGTTCACTTCCATTTTTGGAGATGGACGCCCTGCACTGCGTTCCGAGATTGATAACATTGGTCTTACCCGAGTTTATCTATTTGCTTAAACAACTTACGTAACCTTCATAAACGATCGAGGATATGGAACTAGTTCATATCTTATAAGAAAATGGTTTCACTTTATTTTTTCTTTTGTTATGCGAATGATAACTTAATTAAGTTGTTTGTCCGGGCAGGACCTTAATACATTGAAAATTTCTTATTTTTAGTTGTTACCTGATTATCAGTTTTTTTTATGTGTTACGCTTGTAATTTTTGTGCCCTTTATACAAACACAATTTTTGGAGGGAAAAGTTTGTGATTTCTTAGTTTGTTATATTTTCTTAAGAGCTTCCAAGGTCATGGGATTATGAGACCGTCATCTGTGGGATCACCTGCAGCTCCATCTCCAAGTGCATCACAAAGTATGCAGTCAATTAATCAGCCATGGTTGTCATCTGGGCCGCCAGGGAAGCCTCCTTTGCCATCTCAGACTTATAGGCAGCAATTGAACCCACAATCCTTGCAGCAAAGGACACATATTTCTCAGCCGCAGCAGCAGCAGTCCATGCCAACAACTTCCCAGCAGCCGCAACCTTTGCCTCCTAATCAAGCCCAAGAACATTTTGGGCAACAAGGTCCACCTTCTAGAGCTCTACATGTGCCTCACCAGCCACAGATTACGAGGCTACAGGGACCAGGAAATCAGAAACCTTCGTCACTTGTGGCTGCACAAACTAATGCAGTTCAACCAGGGAGTCAAAGCAGATTACCAAATGCTTTACCAAATGCAGATCCAGAAGAGTTGGGTAAGAGTGTTCTCGGAAAAAGAAGCATCCATGAGCTAGTCAATCAGGTGTGCCACACAACTTGTGTTCTATAGTAGGTTTTTCTAGGTTCATTGTTCATATTTTTTACTTTTTATTTTTGGTTACATTTCGTATTATTATTACCAGCACATTGTTAAATAAACATAAGTGGAGTGGAGTGAGATTAGATGAAACGATATCATAATTGGAATGTTTGAAATAGGTTGAAATAAAATGGAACATGATGAAACACATTCCATGTAGTTGCATCCAGTAATCCACGGGTTGAACCATCTTTTTTGTTCATCCCATCCCACAAACATCCAGTTAATTACATGGTGATTTTATTTCATTTTGCTCCATTTTGTTTTATCCCATCCCATTCTTTTCCATTTAACTATTTATTATTAGATATCAAAGCATAATTTAGAATGATTTGTTATAATTCAAAAGAATTATCAAGTTTCTTCCAAGGATTACTGGATTATTGTATTTATATGCAGGTTTTTTTAGCTACACTATAGGATTTCTGCAAATAGACACTTTCAACTTCATCCCAGTTAGTCCTTGTTGAAGTTGGTATCTGTGTTGTTAGAGTTTGTTTGTGTTGTTAGAGTTTGTTTGAAATCCCACATTGCTTAGGTTTTCGGGCTGTTGAATGTATAAATATGTGAGGGCAACCTCATGGTAGATTTGAAAAGGTTTACACTAGGAAGCGTAAGAAAGGGAAGGAGAGAGAGTAGAGTCATTTGTCTTTTAGTGGAGCACATGGGAGTTAACAGCTGAAAGGTAGTGAGTGGTTGGTTGGGTACTAGGAGTGAGAATAAATGATTGGATTTTGATAGATTGTGGGTAGGCAGAATTTAGTGGATTGTTCCCTAAGGAGAGTCTAGGCCTCTTTAAGCGCCTCTTCCTTCTATTTTACTTTTTTTTGCACTTGCTGTACTGAACTGCCAGATCGCATATGAACTCTGGTTATTTTCCTTAATGAATCAGTACTTTCTTAGCTCAATCTCTGTTTATTTCTGCTGTACTATTAGCCTATACTAGATTGAGCCTGTCAATTTGGTATCCAGAGCTTTGGTTTCGTTTGACGGTGGATGGTAGTTACGAGAGGTATCATGGAAAATAGAGTAGATTCAGTGGAACAAAGGATGAACAACTTTGAAGGAACGATAGAACACATTCAACAAATAGTGATGGAACAACAAGCAAGGCCACAAATCACGGTGGAACAGATCCGCGAGCTGATTCGGGCCCGACCCGGTCGGAATCTGGTAAGATTCGACGACGAAGACGAAGGGAGTGGTCGAAGTACACTTTCGCGCGAATCCCGGACCAGAAATCATCGCCATGGCGGTGGGAGTGGATCACGTTTCACGGCGAGTCGGAGGAGGTTGGAAATTCCTATTTTCAAAGGAGACGACGCTTATGGATGGCTCGTTCGAGTGGAAAGATATTTTCATTTGAACGGAGTACGGGTACGTGACAAGTTGGACGCGGTGGTGCTAGCCATGGAAGATAAAGCTCTGAATTGGTATCAGTGGTGGGAGGAGCAGGCACCCTTGAAGACGTGGGAGGAGTTCAAGGTCACCGTTATGAGAAGGTTTCAACCGGGTTTGTTACACAACCCGATGGGACCGCTGTTGAGTTTGAGACAAAAAGGGACGATGATGGAGTACATGGAGAAGTTTGAGATGTTGGTGGCACCGTTGAGAAGAGACGAGCGAGTGATGTTGGACTCGATCTTTCTGAACGGGTTGAAAGAAGAGATCCAAGCGGAGCTTAAACTCCATGAAAGTCAAAGCTTATCTGAGCTGATGGACATGGCATTGCTGATTGAAGAAAAGAATGAAGTAATTAAAAAAAAAGGCAGTTCCTGGAGAGATCAAGGAGGACCTTTGAGGATTAAAGATCCAACAGATTTTGGGGGAACTAAGAAGGAAGTAGATAAAAGCAGTGGGGGTGGAAATGACAAATACAGAGGAAGGAGGTTGAACCCTGCTGAGTTGGAGGAGCGGAGTAAGAAGGGCCTATGTTTTAAATGTGGGGAAAAATGGAATAGGGAGCACATCTGTAAGTTCAAACACATGTGTTTGAAGCTGTGTGAAAATAGCAGTGAGGAAGAAGAAGAGAAGGGAGGCAAGGGAGTACAAACTGATGAATTGCTAGAGGGAGGAGAGGAACTCAAAACATTGAAATTGTCAATGCAAAGCCAGCAGGGACTTACTTCAAACAAGTCCTTTAAAGTGTGTGTGATTGTGCAGGGGAGAGAGATGCGGACATTGATTGATTCTGGAGCCACCAGTAACTTCATTGATGCCAACTTGGTGGGACAAATGGGGTTGAAACTGGAGGACACACTCCCCGATGTGATTGAAGTAGGCAATGGAGAAAGATTGCAATATCGAGGGATTTGTCAGAATCTGGAATTCCAGGTGCAAGGAGTGGAGTTTCAGCAACACTTCTTTTTGATGGATCTAGGAGGGACTGACATGGTTCTGGGAATGGATTGGCTGGCTAGTTTGGGGAATATAGAAGCTAACTTTGGAGAATTGTGTTAGAGGTGGGAAAAAGAAGGAAAGAGGTATAACATCCAAGGAGACCCTGCATTGTGTAAACAACAAGCTTCCATGAAATCTATGATGAAGGCTCTAAATGATGCTGGTGTAGGATTTATGGTGCACTCTTTAAAGACAGATACAGGAGAAGAATGTGCTGAGTTGGGCCAGATAATAGAGGAGTTCGAAATGGTTTTTAATCTATCTCAAGGGCTCCCTCCTATAAGGGAACATGACCATGCCATTAGGTTGAAGAGTGAAGCGGCTATCCCAAATTTGAGGCCTTACAGATATCCATTTTTTCAGAAAAATGAGATAGAGAAGATAGTACAGGAGATGCTGCAGGCAGGAATTATTAGACACAATACTAGTCCTTTTTCTAGCCCTGTCTTGTTAGTTAAGAAAAAAGATGGAGGATGTAGGTTTTGCACTGACTATAGGGCACTTAACAAGGTAACTATCCCAAATAAGTTCCCTATACCAGTGATTGAGGAGCTGCTGGATGAGTTGGGTGGAGCTGTCATCTTTCCCAAATTGGATTTAAAATTTGGTTATCACCAGATTAAGATGAAAGAGGAGGACATTGAAAAATCAGCTTTTAGAACCCATGAAGGACACTATGAATATTTGATAATGCCTATCAAATGCACCCTCTACATTCCAAGCATTGATGAATGAGATATTGAAGCCTTTTCTTAGGAAATTTTGCTTAGTGTTTTTTGATGACATCCTCATCTATAGTATAAGCAAGGAAGAACATCAGGAACATCTTACTATGGTGCTACAAGTGCTGAAGGAAAAACAATTATATGCTAATAGGAAGAAATGTTCATTTGGCCAAGGGAAAGTAGAATACCTAGGGCATATCATTTCTTCACAAGGGGATTGGGGTTGTCCTTATGCAGGAAGGGAAGCCAGTGTGTTACATGAGCCAGACTTTTTCAGACAGAGCCCAACAGAAATCAGTCTATGAAAGAGAGCTGATGGCTATGGTAATTGTAGTCCAGAAATGGAGACCCTATCTTTTAGGCAGGCACTTTAAGATCCACACAGACCAAAAAAGTCTGAAGTTTACTTCTGAGCAAAGGATTATGGGAGGAGAGCAGCAGAAATGGCTATCTAAATTGTTAGGCTTTGATTTTGAGGTGAAGTATAAACCTGGGAAGGAAAACAATGCTGCTGATTCCTTGTCCAGAGTAATGCAGTATGCACACATCACTACTGTGCAATGTGAAGCTTGGGAGGGATTGGAGGAAGAGGTTCAGAAGGATCCTAGATTAAGGAGCATTGTGCAAGGGTTGCTAGCAGACCCTACTAGTCAGAAAGGGTTCCAGATCAAGGGGGGTTGGTTGTATCATGAAGGGAGAGTTGTAATTCCTAAGAATTCAGCCAGAATTTCTTGGATTCTGCAAGAATTTCATGATACAGCAGCAGGGGGACATTCAGGATATCTTAGAACCTTCAAGAGAATTGCTGGAGTAGTCTATTGGGAAGGTATGAGGAAGAGAATCCAACAATATGTGCAGGAATGTGAGGTATGCCAAAGGAACAAATACTAAACTCTAACACCAGGTGGTTTATTACAACCTCTGCATGTCCCAACACAAGTTTGGAGTGATATTTCAATGGACTTTATAGGGGGTTTACCTAAAGTGCAAGGGGTTGACACTGTCATGGTGGTGGTGGACATGTTAACCAAATATGCCCATTTCTTCCCTATTAACCACCCGTATACAGCCAAGAGTGTTGCTGAAGTTTTTCTTCAAGGAGTAGTCAGGTTACATGGGTTCCCCAGTTCAATAGTATCAGACAGAGATAAGGTTTTTCTTAGCCGTTTCTGGGCAGAATTGTTTAAATCAGCAGGGACTAAGCTCAAATGCGACATATCACCCTCACGATGGTCGGAGGTGGTGGTGTGTTTGGAGACATACTTGAGGTGTGTGACTGGACTCAAACCTAAACAATGGCACAAGTGGTTAGCTTGGGCAGAGTATTGGTACAACACCAATTACCATGCTTCCTTAAAAACCACCCCTTTTGAGGCCCTGTATGGGAGGGTACCTCCAGTACTTATCAGAGGAGATGTTCCCAGTTCTGCTGTAGATGAGGTCAACAAGTTAACAATGGAGAGAAACTTGATGATCAAGGAATTGCAAGAGCAATTGTTGAAGGCACAGGATTTGATGAGAAGCCAAGCTAACAGACATAGAAGGGAGGTGGACTATGCTGTAGGAGACATGGTGTTTTTAAAGATACAACCTTATAAAATGAAAAAGTTAGCAAGAAGGCTAAATCAAAAACTCAGTCCTAGGTACTATGGACCCTATGAAATCATTCAGAAGATTGGTGCTATAGCCTATAAGCTCAAGCTACTTGATGATACTAAGGTGCACCCTGTTTTCCATGCTTCATTGCTCAAGAAAGCTGTGACTCCTTCTGCAGTGCCTCAACCTTTACTAGACTGCATGAATGAGGAGTGGCAGTTGGAGCCTATACCTGAAAAGGTGATTAAGGAGAGAAGAAATGAGCAAGGGGAGTTAGAAGTATTGGTGAAATGGAGCAATTTTCCTGGGTTTGAGAACTCATGGGAGTTAGCAGACAAACTGTATGCAGAGTTTCTTGAAATTATCCTTGAGGACAAGGATAGTTTCGAAGGAGGGAGAGTTGGTAGATTTGGAAAGGTTTACACTAGGAAGCGTAAGAAAGGGAAGGAGAGAGAGTAGAGTCATTTGTCTGTTAGTGGAGCACATGGGAGCTAACAACTGTCAGGTAGTGAGTGGTTGGTTGGGTACTAGGAGTGAGAATAAATGATTGGATTCGGTTGTGGGTAGGCGTAATTTAGTGGATTGTTCCTAAGGAGAGTCTAGGCCTCTAAGCGCCTCTTCCTTCTATTTTACTTTTTCTGCACTTGTCATCGGATCCCATATGAACTCTGGTTATTTTCCTTAATGAATCAGTACTTTCTTATAGCTCAATCTCTGTTTATTTCTGCTGTACTGTTAGCCTATACTAGATTGAGCCTATCACCTCACCCTTTGAGCTACCTTTTCGAGTTGAGATCCAAGCATATTTAACATGGTATCAAAGCCGAATTAAGGACTGCAAGTGGACGTTTGGCCCAAGCCCATGCTAGGCGTGAGGGTGGGTGTTGAAGTTGGTATTTGTGTTGTTAGAGTTTGTTTGATATTCCACATTGCTTAGGTTTTCGGGCTGTTGAATGTATAAATATGTGAGGGCAACCTCACCCTTTGAGCTAGCTTTTCGGATTGAGATCCAAGCATATTTAACAGTCCTTAAATTAAAATCCAGCAACTGTTATATTTGGTCCTTATGTCAATGTGGAATCAAGTTATTAACAACATGCGTTCAGACAGGCACTCTCGTGCCCGTCTGTCTGCTTTTTTTTTTTTTACTGCGCTAATCTTTTAGGATGTTTTTTTGTATCCATTAAAATGAGATTTTCAAATTTTAGATATAATACTTGCAATCCATGAATATTTACAACTCTCTCTCTCTCCCTCGTTCTATCCCTCTCCACTCTCTTCACTCTCCATCTTCCTCACTATCTCTCTCCCTCTCACTCCCTCCTAACTCTCTCTCCCCATCTCTCCATCCCTCTATCTCTCACTCTCTCTCTCCCTCTCCCCTCTCCTCGCTCCTCTCCATCTTCCTCACTATCTCTCTCCCTCTCACTCCCTCCTAACTCTCTCTCCCCATCTCTCCATCCCTCTATCTCTCTCTCTCCCTCTCCCCTCTCCTCACTCCTCTCCATCTTCCTGACTATCTCTCTCCCTCTCACTCCCTCCTAACTCTCTCTCCCCATCTCTCCATCCCTCTATCTCTCACTCTCTCTCATTGTCTCTCTGTCTCTAATATTTTCATGTTCTTAAAAAATACAAATAATAAAATTGTTGAACTGAAAAAAGGAAAAATAGATGATTAGATGAAATAAAACTCTAAAATTAACCAAAAAATGAGTAATTATGTCATGCAATCCCACTTTATTTCCATTCTGAAAAATACAGCAGGACACGCTGGATTAATTCAACAACATAAACAAAGATCTCTTCAGTACTTGGTATTTCAACAAACAATAAATAAAAAATAATATTTAAAAAATTTAAAAACATATCAGGAAGAGTAATGATGTAAAAATGAGTTCCTTATTTCTCTCATATCCCACATTCCTTTAATCCCTAATCTGCACACTTAAGCGTTCCTTTTCTGTTAAAAACCTGCAATTTTTAGAAAACATAGAAATGTTGATTATAATAAAATTCATTAAATAATCATAGGTGAAAGCAATGTATGAAGTATTTATAAACTGAACTTATAAATTTGAGAAAGTAATAGAATAAAAGTAGAAAGAGAAGAATCATAGAGGGATGAAAGGATTTATAAAGTAGGAAATTACCATTCTCACAATTTAATGTTAGGCTAAGCAATAATTTTTTTTACTGTTGAGAAGATTGATTATTAAGAGCAGTTTTTATCCCACAACACAATCAGTTTTATTCAATAGCATGCAATCCTGCCATTACCATTAAAAAGTTGATTATGGTATGACAATGTTAGATGAAGATATTTAAAGATAATGATGAAAGTAATATGTGGGAAAAACAAAAGAAAGTAGTGATGGGAATTCAAGAAGTTTACAAAAAGTATGTTGGAGTAGAGTAATAAAAGGAAAAGTAATGAGAATTCATGAACTGCAAAACATATAATAAAAGAAATCTTATGCGGTTGTTGTTGTTTTATGGGTACCTTTCAAATTCCTTTTAAACTTCCATCGTGTAAAAATTAGATTAAGAATGGGGAAGTTATCTTTTAATGAGAGTAAATCTTTTGCGATTGGATTTAGATGGAAGTTAAAGGGTAATTTAGGAACAAAAATAGGCCAGCCCAAATTGATATATCTTTTTTATATATAGTTTATACATGAACAAATCTTAACCAATGATTATAGTTTTGACTTTAAAATTGTATTATTTAATTAGAGAAGGAAAAACACAATTGTGTAAGGTTTTGTCTTCTTGTTATATTGTATTTAATATAAGTTTTAAAATAAAAAGGCTTTTTCTTTGTTAAGGAGTAAATCTAAGTTAACAAAAAAAACGTATTGTGATATTAGTTGCAGTTAAGGACTAGTTGTGACAAAATTGATGTTAAAGCCAGTGTCTATTTGGAAAAGGCGTAACAACTGTGGTTTATGTGCACTTTTCCCCAATGTTCTGAAAACCGGCCTTTATTCAGATCCAAAGAAACTCCAAGACCGTGATTTACAGGAACCGGCCATGAACTGCTAAACCCGGTTAAAAAACAGGCAGAACCGGTTAAAATCGGCGGTTCCACGGTTTGAAATGGTTGGGGAAAAGAAATGATTTTGAAGAAGAAAAAAACATTGCAAGGTTATTCTCTGTTCTTATTGCAGAATTGTCATATGTTGATGTAAAAATCAAATGAAGCGAGAGGGGAACACATGTACCTTCAATTGTTTATTTGTTGTTTTCTTGCAACCAATAGCCATGCACGTGATCATAAAGTTAGAACAAAATGAAAACAAGATAACGAGTGCGGCAGCTGTGATTAGGAATTAGGGTTTTTAAGGGATTGTGAATTTAGGTAAGGGCTTGTTTTGATTTTTGGGCAAATAGTAAACTAAACCAAATAATCCAACACATATTTTCAAAACCCTACGGATGGCTTATCTTACAAAATTGTATCAACCAAACACACTCATAAATATAATACTATACTAGTGTCCTGACAGGGAAATCACGTGTCCGTTTGTCCACTTTTTGTTTAGTCCGCACGTGCGTAATAATACGATATTGTTGTTTAAACTTAAATTTGGTTTTAAAAAGTGAAAAAAATTGCAAATCTAAGAAGTTATTAATTGTGACTATGAAATATCAGTTACTTTTTATTTAAAATTATGGTAACTGACTTCCACTTACAGCCTTTAATATTTTTTTAGTATCTACTATAAATGAAGGGTAAAATAGGAACGAAAATAGGCTACACTAAATAAGAGTTTTTTCCTTTATATATTGTTATAGCTTAAATATCTTATATTTCTTTTTTTTTTTAAATGATATTTGTCACTGGTATAACTGGCTGAACCATTGAACCTTAAACTTGTGCCTTTTCCTGGTCACTGTCTGGTCTGATTTTCAAAGCATTGCTTTAGTTACTTAAATATACTCATTCAAGTTGAGTGTGGAGGATGTACCGAGTAATCCAAACTATCAGAATATTTTGTTGAATATGCAGTTATGTTTCCTCATTCAAATGCATGGCTGAAAACTTGTGTATGACAAAGGAGCATACATTCTTCACTGCAATGCCTTGCTCTAGAACTACGTCACTGCTTACAGTTTCCTCACTCCACTGTTTCTGAACCACGATTCCTTAACACAGCATTGTGCAAAATTAGTAAAATTCGACTCTATTTTCTTTTAAATATCATAGACGGGTAACAATTTGACTGTTTCATGGTTTTTTAATGCAACATGTCATAAGGCATTTCAGTTTTGATAATTTTATTACAATTTGCGAGCTTGACAGTCCTATTTTCATAAATTAGGTATGTTTTCGTTTTGTACTTACATTTCTGCTTTATTATCAGGTTGATCCGTTGGAGAAGTTAGATCCTGAAGTTGCAGACATTCTTGGCGATATTGCAGAAAACTTTCTGGAGTCTGTGAGTTTTTCTTTTTGGTGTATTGTGTTATTATGGACTGATGGGATATCCTTCACATATTTTGAAAACTTGTTGAACTTTTCCGTTATTGTTTTAATTTTTATTTACAAGCTTACCTCCCGGCACAGTTTTAAACAGGGGCTAGTGCCCCTCCCTCCCCAAAAACAGTTTGGTATATGCATAATATGATAATATAGACATTAGTTAAAAACAGTTTGGTATATGCATAATATGATAATATAGACATTAGTTTCTATATAATCGATGAAGCACATACACAAACATTGAATGCTGGCACGAAGTGATTAAATGGATGTTTTGGTATCTTATTGAAGCTACATAGCATACAATAATAATATTATCATATTATACCAACGCTGGTACATGTAATAAATATTCAAATCTCTTCATAATTATTTTGTTGGAGATTTAATCTCTGACTGCTATTTGACCTCTTTAGCTATGAAGCATTGACTCCGACACGGACACTGCGACACGACACGGATACGGACACTCTGACACCGATAATGTAAAAACATAGGACACCGACACCGCTATGTATATGACAATATTTCAGTTTTATTTATCCCTCTATCATTAAAAGAATTAAAAATATTCTAATCAAAATTAATATTTTAAATTCTTTCATTGATATCATTCTTATAAACATGTTTAACCCTTTTAGACGTGCATGAGATATATCCAAAAAATGCATAAGGTGTGATGAAACAAAAAGAACAACAATTTTTTGTTGTATGAGTGTCATACTTGTGTCTGTGCTTCATAGCTCTTTAGTGAATCTCTTCACATTAGACAGTGTTTAATAATGTCTTTTCTTTTATCTATCCTTTAAATAGATAATTAGGTCTGGTTGCTCACTAGCGAAGCATCGGAAATCAACAACTTTGGAAGCCAAAGACGTACTTTTACATCTTGGTAAATTACTGAAAAAATTGTCTGCTCTGATTTCATTGTCAGCACTTTTCACAGTTTATATCCATGTTTTTAGAGAAAAATTGGAATATCACACTTCCTGGATTTGGTGGTGATGAGATTAAAAACTACAGAAAACCAGTAAGAATTATCATACTTTGTTTCATCCTTATGTTTAAGTTTTAATTAATTGGCTTATTTTCTTTTGAATTTCATATTCTTGGCTTATACTTTGTGACGTGTTTGTAGCTTTCAACTGATATTCACAAGGAGCGCATAGCGGCTGTAAGCTTCTGATCCTTTCTTTAGGTTTGCAAGCATAAACACGTACTGGCAAACTTCTTCTGCTACCGTTGCAGTGTCTGTATATTGATATTCGAATCTCTGTTTGGTATTATTGTTGCGGTGATTAATCTGTTTATCTTGATTTGATTATATTGTTTGCAGATAAAGAAATCAATGATAGCAACTGAAGCTGCACATCCTAGAGGCTCTGCTGGTCAGGCTTCTGGTAGTGCAAAGGGTAGTCAGGCAAAGACACCTTTTAATGTCATTGGTTCTCCCAACCTTAAAAGTTCATAAGATGGCTGTGTTTGCGCTCTATACTGCAATCGAGGAACTGCTTTGGTGAAGGTATCAGCCACATGAATTAATGATGATTTTGTGCCTGGTTGTTTTTAGGGCTATCTGGTTTTTTCCGGCTATTTCTGAGCATTTCCGTGTAGCAGAAATGAGAAATGGTCTGAATTTTTGAAGCATTGCAGAAAACATGATAAAGAGAAGCAACATTACAATGAAAAGTAAAAGGAAATTTTTTTGGCTTCTCTACGGCTTCACATTTTCTGGGATTGATAGATTTTCTGGGATTGATAGAGCAAGCTAGGTCATTTTGTGATTTTGTAATTTTGTAATTTAGATTCAAACAATATCCTAAAATTTATATATACAAATACCTTCACTGTAAAGTAACTAACTAGTTACACAGTCAGTCATCCTTTCTTCATCTCTTAAAATCTCACTCTTTTTACTGTTTTGAATTTTATCATTTATCTATTCTGACTAATATCAAGTCGAAACTTGTTCTAGTTCCATTTAAATTATTGTACTTCTACTATCATAAATCTCAAATCTATTTAATTTTTCTTTTCACTTTTCACTTGTGATTCTTGTTCTACATTTGCGATTAGTTTATTAATGATATATTTTCATTTATTTACGTGGATTTCTTAATCCACCCCATAGGGGTGGGGCGCACCCCATAAAAATCCGAAAATGTCATTCATAAAATTAGAGGTTTATTTTCAATTCGCACCCCATTTTGAACAAATCAGACAAAATGTAGTGTGACCCCTTGAATTTGCTTAAAAACTGAATTGAAGATGCACTTCTGATATAGAATTGGAATTATATCTCTGGCCAAAGAAGTGGGAACACTGAATTGTATGCCACTTGAATATTTTGTATAAAATCAAAAGTACATTTCCGTTTTGTCACGAGACTAATTGCTATAAGCAGCAACCATGGTGATCACCATCATTACACACTTCCTCCTCCAAACCTCTAAAAAACCCTCTCCATTGCCAATCTATTTTCCACTCCAAATCCTCAATTTTGTGGTTCATTGTATTAGAAAAAGCTCAACAAAGAAGAATTTCAAGTAAACATCGTCCCTTTTATCCCTCACTCACTGTATTAATCTGTAACTTTTTGCTGAAAATAAGGTTACGTACAAATCAGACGTTTATTTTCGATTTCTGGTTGAACTAAACCAGAAGTCTATTTTCGGTTTTGTCTCTGTGTCAAATTTTCCAGCAGCTTTCACTGTGACTGATGTATAATTAATTTTTATTTTGTTACATAGGTATGGTGTGTAACGCCCCTGACTGGCTTCAGGATTAAACTAGATGTTTATTTCCGGTTTCAGGTTGAACTAAACCAGAAGTCTATTTTCGGTTGTCTTTGTGTCAAATTTTCCAGCAGCTTTCACTATGATGTGTAATTAATTTTTATTATGTTACATAGGTATGATGTGTAACGCCCCTGACTGGCTTCAAGATAACCGACTAATACCACAAACCAACAAGGGTCTTTTCAGCATGTTTTGACCTCACTCGCATGCTTTCCGGGAAACTTTCCAGAAGGTCACCCATTCCAATACTACTCCAAGTCAAGCACGCTTCACTGTGAAGTTCTTATGGAATAGGCTCTCGAAAAGAAGATGCATCTTGTTGATATAGGTAGTAAGCTTCCGCATGGTTCCTCCTCGAACCACATCGTACTGGAAGAAGTTTGACTATGATACCATTTGTAACGTCCCTAACTGGCTTCACGATTACCGACTAACCCCACAAACCAACATAGATCTTTTTAGCGTGCTTTGACCTCACTCGCACGCTTTGCAGAAAACTTCCCAGAAGGTCACCCATCCCAATACTACTCCAAGTCAAGCACGCTTAATTGTGAAGTTCTTATGGAATAGGCTCCTGAAAAAAAGATGCATCTTGTTGGTATAGGTAGTACCAATTAATCCTTATAAGCCTCCTTCGACCATGCAGTCCCATACCTGCATAGTCTCAGGATCCCTCTCATTCCGATGTGGCGACCACTCTCAGCCTTCTTCAACCTCGAGTATTATATGCAGTGTAACCACCCCTGCTTTCTTTGGTCTCAAGTGTTACATGGTGCACCCCGATAACACTCTTAAGCCCGATGTGACTGAAATTGTATAGCCGATCGTAGTTCCGCCTTGCGTAATTAAGGCGGTCGATGTTCGTGAACATTTTGAAATTATTCAAGAATTTGAATTACGGAATGATATATTGTTGTTGATTTGTTTAGAGGCAACGAGGTTAGGATTTGGTACTGTGATAGTAAGGTCCAATAACGACACTGAAAGAAGAAATTCCTTTGTTATTTTGACTTGCGAAAGGAGCGGAAAATACGTACCTCGCATTCAAAATTTAAAACGCGAGGAAATCGACACAAGAAAACGTGAGTGTCCATTTCGGTTGCGTGGTTATCTAATGGCCAACAATAAGTGGAAGTTTAATGTGATTAGCGGTGAACCCAATCATGATTTAACTCCAAAGTTGGCCGGTCATCCAATAGTATGTCGGTTACTTCCGGATGAGAAAACTTGTGTTTCCGACATGACTTTGAATTTGGTACCTCCCAAAAACATTATTGCAACTTTGAAGCACAAAAGACCAGAGAACACCTCAAATATCAAACAAGTGTACAATAAGCGCTATCAAACAAAATTAGCCCTTCGGAAGATCGAACCGAAATGCAACACCTTTTGAAAGTTATAGATGATAACAATTATGTTTGTAGGCACCAACGTGATGATGATGGAGTAACTGTTAGAGACATTTATTGGACTCATCCTGATTCCATTAAATTGTTCAACACGTTTCCTACCTTGCTCGTAATGGATTCGACATACAAAACCAACAAGTACATGCTACCCTTGTTGGAAATTGTTGGTGTTACATTGACCGAGAAGACGTACTCGGTTGGTTTTGCATTTCTAGAGTGCGAAAAAGGAGACAACTTTCAGTGGGCTTTAGAGGTGTGTAGGTCAACGTTGAAGGAACAAGAGGATATGCCAAAGGTAATTGATACCGACCGAGATACAACATTAATGAATGTCGTTGTAACCGTATTTCTGACTTCTTCCGCATTACTTTGTAGGTACCATATTACAAAAAATGTGAGAAGCCGGGTTAAACCTGATGTGGGGTCGAAACAGATAGCTGGTGAAGATGGAAAGTTTGTAAAGTCTGGTGTTATTGTGGATAAAATCATGGTTGCATGGAATGTTATTGTTAATGCATCTACAAAAGAGATGTATACTAATGCTATTTTACAATTCCGAGCTGTTTGTGAGAAATATCCGAATCTGTTGAAATATGTGGAGAGCACAATACTTAATCAAGTGAAGGAGAAATTTGTTTGTTCATGGACTGATCAGGTTATGCACCTCGTCCATACAATATCAGACTGAGTTGAAAGGATCGTCAATGTGGGTGATGACAGTAATTGTGGCTTTCGAGCTGTTTTTTGTTTGCTTGGTAGCCGTGAAGAGTATTACAATATTGTGCGAGCTACTTTAATCACAGAGTTTACGGAACAGAGAGAGTTGTACACACGTGTGTTCGGGAATAAAGAGAAGGTTTAGGAAATACATCACGCACTAGTACCTGCTAAGGTTGGATGTGCACCGGAGGACAAATGGATGCGCTTCCCTAAAATGAGTCATCTTATAGCAAGTGCGTATGACAGCGTGTGTATTAATCTAACAAGATATATTTTTTCAGAGACTTCTTTTCCTTTGCGCACCGCTCATACACCAAATCCCAGTGATCATATCATTTGTGTTTGGTGGATTTCAAATCCACAACATTTTGTTCAAGTTTACTTGAAACCGGGATGCTTTATACCACCGACATCACCAGAGTGGGCTCTTCATTTCACAGAACCATCGGAGACATGGCCGAACGAATTCATGGAAAGGATGCAAGAATACAACAAGTTGAGGGAAATAGATATAGAGATAAATATGGAAAAGTCGAAAGGGGTGCCACCGGTGGATTTATCCGACGACACTTTTTTCGGCTCTTTCAAGTAATTAGGTAGCATTTTAATGTTAACTTCATTTTGTTAATGTATTATGATCTGGAAATATACTCATTTTTGTAATTTGACCAAATGCAAAAATTTTTTATATGAGATTTTGTGAATATGCTTGTTGTTTCTGTTCTGTTTCTGGTTTTTCAACCCCAGGCCCTTTACCGAAATTTTAATTCCGGTTTTGGTTAAGTAGTAAACGAGATATTAACATCCGGTTTTGCCACTGAAACAAGGATAGAGTTTCTATGGTCCATGTTTACATCCTTCTACCTTAAAAATACCTCTCCTATTATATTTCTCCCTACCACAACACATAAAACCAGAAATGGACATGAAATTAGACATCACATGGATTGATGGAGTTGTTCATTTTCCCGGCGACGTAGCGTCTCGCAAATTCAAGATCACCGTGTACACCCCAATTGAAGAGGTGCGTGAAACACTGCAGGAACTTGTACCTTACGGCGATGGTCGAAAGGTAGAGAAGATCGAGTGCCGCTCGCCATTGATTGACAATGAAGGGGATCTTCAATTCATGAAGCATGAACTGAAGAACGGAGCTGATTTACGAGCTGTGTGGTCGACTTATCAAAGTTTTCAGGAAAAAGTTCCAATCGAGCTAGATGCGAGTTTATCAAGAACCATCGATGACATTATGAGGATGTTGCAACGTCAACCCGGATATTGATTTGTAATGTTTGATTTATGTTTAACTAAATGTATTTGCTAAGTTTATGTTCTGAATTATATGCATCTCTCTATGGTAGTAAATACAATGATATTTTTTGGTTTTTTTGTTATGAACTAACCCGAAAATAGAGTTATGGTACAGAACCAAAAGTTAAGTTCCGGTTTGGTGTAAATTTTAACAGATGGTGGAGCCAGGACCTTAGGTCAGGGGGTGTAAAAATAAATAAATTTGGGACTAAGTAAATTAATGGTGCAAATAAAAATATTTAGGAGTTTATAGTGCAATTAATATAGACAGAACTTAGATTTAAGGGTACAAAAGTGAATAAATTCAAGTCCAAATGAACGAGTGGTGCAAATAAAATTTAAAATACAATTTATATCAACATTTAGATGCAATATTTAATGTTCAGAGGGTTTAATTGAACCCCCTCAACTGGGCTGCCTCTGCCACTGATGGTGGTGCGCACCGGAAGTAAACTTTCGGTTTCTAGGGGCATTAGTGGAAATTGACGTGGTGCTCTAGAAGAGTATGAGGTGGGTTAAGAAATCCACTTATTTAATTAGGGGAAAACGTCTCTATTTTACTATGTCTAGATTCGCTCTTGAAAATCGAATTCAAATACTCCTTCCATTTCAAAACTAGTAGAAGACCCGTGCGTTCGCACAGGTAATTGAATTCTTAATGTGAGAAAGTAGTTGTAACACAATTAAAATAGATGACACATGTAGAATTAAAAAAATTTGAGATAGGGTGTAGGAAATACTACAAATATGATAATAGTTTAAGTTTAATTTTAGTATGAAGTACTAAATTAATACAAAAAATAATATGAGTTTTGTGATAGGAATTCAGGACTTATGAAATTTTGAAGAAGATTTAGATATGTACTTGTAACAATGCTCTCAATTGGATCTATGAAATCGGTTAAAAGAAAATCGCATGGAATAGTAATGTTTGCATATCCATCATTTGGTTCCGAAATGTTTCCATCTCCGACATCTAAAATCCATTTAGAGAAACTTTCAATCTCTTCAGCATTGTTTGAATTCGATCCTGACACTAAACACATGTTTTTTTGTAAGTGTTAGAACCTTGAAATGTTCCAAAATATAAGATGCATTTATTGTGGGATGAACAATGTCTGATCGGGTGCCTCTTGGAACAACGGGTAGTATTTGTCTAAAATCACCACCAAATATTACACAGCCTTCCCTCCAAAAATTTGGTCACAAGGTTCATCATTTGTACCCATGATATCTTTCAAAGACTTGTCAAGGGATTCAAAACACCATTTGTTGGCCATTGGAGCCTCATCCCATATAATTAACTTAGTAACACGCAACAATCCCGCCAAATCATCTTTTTTGGCAATGTTACAAATAAAAGTTTCTGTGCATGGAACAGGTATTTTAAATCTTGAATGGGCAGTTCTCCCACCAGGTATAAGTAAACTTGCTATACCACTTGATGTAACATTCAAAACAATATCACAATTTGAACGTAAAGCTGCTGAAAATGTATTCCACATGAATGTTTTTCCGGTACCACCGTAATCATACAAAAAAAATACACCCCCTTTTTGATCTTGGACAACTTGCATGATTTGGTTAAAAATTAGCAATTGTTCATCTAAATAAATAATGAAATTAAAGTATTTTAGTAATGATCATAAGAATGACACTGTTAATAATATAAATAATAAAAAAGGAAAAATTAATAATAAGAAGAGTCAGAAGTTGAAACTTCTAAAGAAGAGTCAGAAGTTGAAACTTCTGAAGAAGAGTCAGAAGTTGAAACTTCTGAAGATGAGTCAGAACTTGAAGATGACTCTGAATATTCTGATTCTGAAGGAGTGTTTCTTTATGGGTCAGATTCAGAAAATTACATAGAAGATTATGAAGATGAGTCAAAATTTGAGGTTTGTGAAGAAGAGTCAGAAGTTGAAACTTCTGAAGAAGAGTCAGAAGTTGAAACCTCTGAAGAAGAATCAGAAGATGAGTTAGAATCTCAACGAGATTTTGATTCTGAAGATGAGTCAGAACATGAAGGTTTTGAAGATGAGTCAAGACTTGAAAGTTCTGAAGAAGAGTTAGAGTCAGAAGATGAAGAATCTTCTGGAGACTCTAAGGATGAGTCAGATGGTGAATCTGATTCTGATCCAGATTTTGATGATGATCAAGAATCTGGTGGTGATCATGCTTCTGAAAGGGAAAACTCTAAAGATGTAGGTTCTGGAGGACAAGCTTCTGTAGATGATCATGCATTTGGTGGTAATCATGACTCTAAAGGTGGATCTTTTGAAGGAGGAGCTTCTAAAGGCAGTCCAGCCTCTTATGATGGTCATGATTCTGAAGGAGGAACTTTTGAAGGTGATGGTTCTGGACAAGGTCCAGAAGTTAATAAAGGTGGAACTTCTGGTGGAAGTAAAACTTCTGAAGAAAGTCCAGAAGATGATACGATTCCAGAATCAGAAGGAGATTCTGAACAAATAGGTATTGGATAAGTTCTCAAGAAGAAAGTGTGGCTGAATGCCATGAAAGAAGAACTTGAGGCTTCAGAAGGAAAAAAGACTTGGAAGTTAACTGAGCTTCCAAGGGAGAAGAAAACCATCAGCGCCAGATCTATTTTCAAGGAGAAATCTGCATTTCTGAATGGAGTATTGGAAGTTTCACAATGTAGAAACCAGAAGAAACTTGCAGAAGTACTGATGAAGGATGTCAAGACTGAACACCTTATCCATTTGAGGGATGGAATTGGTATTGTAGATTTTGGCTAGCTGAATATGAATTAAGGGATGGTGTTGAGAGTAATTCATATTCAGAACTTCTGAGGGTCAGTCAGAAGTTCTGATGCTCAGAAGTAGAAGCTTCTGATATTTTGTCCAGAAGGAATTGAACTTCTGGAGGATAATTTAGTATTTGTTTTCTTAGAGATAAGTTAGGTGTAAAGTTATAGTATTTAGAGATAACTTAAGTGTAAAGTTATCGTACTTAGAGACAACTTAGCTGTGAGGTTATCTTAATGTTACTATTGTAAGAAGTTTGGCCACTTTGCTAGAGATTGTTGGTCAAACAAAGAAGAAGCAAAAATAGCCAGAGGAGATTCAGATGATGAACCTGTGCTATTGGTGGCTTATGAATCTGACGAGGAACCTGTGTGGTTGTCATTTTTTGAATCTGAAGGGGATGAAGATGACTATGAATATTCTGATTCAGAAGGAGTGTTTCTTTATGAGTCAGAGTCAGAAAATAACATTGAAGAGTCAGAAGTTGAAACTTTTGAAGAAGAGTCAGAAGTTGAAACTTTTGAAGAAGAGTCAGAAGTTGAAACTTTTGAAGAAGAGTCAGAAGTTGAAACTTCTGAAGATGAGTCAGAACTTGAAGATGACTCTGTAACCAAACTGATTCTTCATATATATGGCTGTCCTCAAAATTTATCATTGCCTGCTGCCTTTCACTAATTTATGAGAAAACTTGCACTATACAGTATGGAAAGTGTATTGTAAATATGCAGGAAGTAGTAGCACGTAAATCAAAGACAGGATGTTATTTTGAAAAGCAAACAAACCTGTCACATTGGGTTTATGTGTTATAGGTAGAAAGTATTATTAAGTTCATATAATAGTACAATGCACAATGTAATGGGGCTTAACAAATTGCAGAGGCCATGTAGGTTGAGGTGTAGGTAAGTGATTGGAAAAAGTTACAATTGATTTGGTATTTATATTTGTTTGTTCCATCATGGATAAAAGGTAGGGATATGACATTATATTTTGTATTGTAAGCAACTGGAACTTGTGGTGTACAAAGTTGAGTAAAAGATATTTTAAAAAAATTCATAATGGAAAACGAATTCATAATGGAAAATGATTGGCAGGTTTAAAATGCACTTAGGAATTTGTGAGTCAATCTTTCATAATATAATCACACTGGCAGCATTATCAAATTAATTGGGAAAATAAGACTTTTAGCAACTACCAGCCATAAATTAAACTTAGTCAATGGCGCAAAAATAAATACGAGTTCATAAAAAAGTTGAAAACCTTAAACCACAACTTTCTTCAAGTATGTTATGATTTTGTAAATGTACTATTAGTTTTGATGTTTATATATCATCAGTAGAAGTCCCATTTTCTAGGAATGATGCTCTTATGGGAGTTGTGAGTTAAACTTAATTTCAATTGACAACAAAATTCGTCAAACACATCAGTTAATAGTATGAATTGACAATGCAAAATCATATAAAAAACTTCAGTAATTCCAAGAAAGTTAATAAGCATTAATCAAAACGAGGACATAACATTCTGCAACATTACAAGATGAATTGATTACTTGTCAAATATAAACTGAAAATAGACCTAAAGCATTGTTCAAAATATAAAATTACTACAACTCAAGATTATAAAACATCATCTCTAATAAATAGATTCTCCACGTCTTCAAGAATTAATCAGCAACAACTTGTGTTGTAAAAGAGACAATGGAGATCCCAAAAAGTGCAACCAGCTCTGATCATTTGTATTTGTTTTGCCTTCCAGACTTGGTCCTTGCAGTCTTAGTGGCAGACAATTTGATACATTTCCATGCAATTTGATAGACGAATTTGAATGAATCTGTCACACCCTAAATTTCACCCCGAGTTTTTAGACGCATTAGCACATCATAATTTTTCATCTATATACAATTCAATTAGACCATTGTCATTAAACAATCATTCATTCATTGCATCTGCATCATTTAGTCGTATTTAAGATGACCGAAAGTCAATTTATTGTCCGAACTTTTATCATTTTTGACAATTTTAGGTACCCAATTTTTTATCTAAAAAAATCAAACAAAAATACTTTTGGGCTTATTATTTTTTAAGTGATCCATTTTTGTGGCCCATTTAATCAGAAGGGCATTTTTGACATTTGTAAAAATAACTTAAACCCTATTTTTCCTAGTATATATGTTATGTTACAGTTCAGAAAAGAAAAGAAAAACATAACAGAGGCAAAAGCGGCGCCATACTCCTTTCCTTTTCATCCTTCATCACTGCCACTTCCCCCTCACAGCTCCTCCGTCTCCCTCCAGCACTCCCCATTGCATCACCTCTCCTTCTCACCTTCACTTGTATACTCCCTCTATTAACTTATATATATATATATATATATATATATATATATATATATATATATATATATATATATATATATATATATATATATATATATATATATATATATATATATATATATATATATATATATTCTTTATGTTAATTTTGTTTGTTATTCCATTTTAGTTTTAGTCTTCAGTTTATTGTCCTATTATTTTAGTTTTCATTCTATATTGTTTTAGTTTTCATTTCATATTTACTATTTTTTTTAATCTTCATTCCATGATTTTATTGTAATTTATGTGTTTAGATGTTAACATGATCTATTCCATGGTTGTCTTAAAAATGGAAAAGAAATAAAATGTAGTGTTGGAATTTACTGTGAGAAAAATGATGGCTAAGAATGTTTGCTTTCAAAATGAAGTATAAAGAGTAACTTTCTTTTTGCAAGACCGCTTTTTTTTTATCCATCATTGGTTTATTTTAATTCTTTTAAACAAAGTCAAAACAAAAACTAATTTTTTTCAGCTATATAAATTTCCGTTTTTACATATACAGATGGTTGAAAAAGAGCACACCTCTTGGTCCAATTCATTTTACTACTTTTTATTATCTCTTTTTATTTACAATTAATTTTAGAAAATAATAGGAATTTTATTTAAATTTAATTTCTTTTCTTTTATCTAATGTTATAAAAAAAATACAAGAAAGAATATATAATTTAGATTTAAATTTCTATTTAATAGTTTTTTGATTAAATTTTACATGATTTAATTTGTTGTTTATCATACTTGTTCATTTATATGGACTTATGATTGTTCCATCCCTATTTGTAAATATGTATCCCCATCCCCATGAAATGTAATAGCTAGTAAATATTTTTTATTGCTTTTATTATTTAAATTATCCATTCACAATGCACAAACCAAAAACATTTTTAAAAATTAATAATTGTGAATCATTTTAAACCCTTGAGTTGACAGAGCTTTGAAGCGTCACAACGGCCACACATTTATGTACACACCACGCTTGCTCTTGGGCTTACAATGAACCTTTGATTGATTAGTTAAACATTATTTAATTATCTAATAAGGTTATTTGAAATTGATTAGCCCATCTAATTAATTTTATTAAACTAATTACTTGATTAAATTTTATTTAATTAGTCGATTAAATTTATTTCGTGCATGCACCTACACAATATCAATTGCCTTATCATTTGTGCAAGCCACATTGTATGGGCTTTTAATTCATTTACTCATTTTATTTCATACTTGTACATATTTATCCATTTCATTTCCATTATCGTGCCTTGGCCCACATACCAAATTATCATTCAATAAGAGCCTCACGGTAGGGAGTAGACACTTGTCTATTGTCTCGAGATTAATCAAGCTTTCTTGGTTAATCATAGCCCAAATTAATTCTCTTCTCATCTTTAAGACCTTTCATAATAAACTTTCAAACCTCGATCCAGCGTCGAGTGCATTTTCAAAACTCTTCCACAAAAAAACCCAAGTATTTAAATCGTTGGTTGCTAGACTAATTGTTTAAAAACTTGTGCCAAATGAAATCCAAGTCTTTAAATCGTTGGATGCTAGTCCAATTGTTTAAAGACTCTTAATAACGTGAACCTCGTTTCACTTCACTCTTTCACAAGAAAACTTTTTGGGATGATAGACGACTCGTTGAGCATTGAGCTCCTCTGGTTTCTAGTATTTGAATCGTAGGATGCTAGTCCTATTGTTCGGTACTTTTTCACCCACAATTAAAATCAATTCAACTCATCAAACCTTGCCCACGTGCAAGTCCCTTTTTCAAACTCACATTGCTCACACGCGACCTTCTTTCTCTCACACGCGAATTGCACTAGTGATGTCTTATCGTCCACGTACGATTAAGCTCCTATTTTCATAAATAAAATCAACCAACCAACACATGTTCTTGTAACCGAGAACTACGTAAGCTCTGACTTTCCCATCGCACTTGGGGAATACGTAGGCACAAGATTCTAACATCTTGGCGAGCACACTTTCAAAAAAATTAAAACATGTTTCTCTTTTCTTTTCTCTTTTCGCACATAATAAGTAGAAGATATCAAATTTAATCTTAAACACACAAACATGCTTAGAACTAAATGGGTCCCATCGAGTACGATGAATGTGAGGGGTGCTAATACCTTCCCCTTGCATAACCGACTCCCGAACCCGCATCTCTTGGTGACGACCATTCCTTTTCACATTTCATTTCTTTGGGTTTTATCTATATTTTCCCTTTCCTCCTTTAGGAATAAATAAAGTTAGGTGGCGACTTTATTGTTTTGTTCGTAATCGAATTTTTTCGATTAGCGTCAACAGAATCATGTTGCTTATCTCAAATAGACGGCTTTGCACTTGGTAGGTGAAAGAAATTATAACAATCATATTAGAAATAAGATCGTGCTACTATAAAGACTATACCATATACATTGCGACTTAGCAAACGATAGTCAATAATTAACGTAATGTATTTGAATTACTTATCTTCTTGTGTTGAGACGGTTTAGCTTGAGATCGATAACATAGACATGTCCACCTTATTTACTCCTTGTCGTGCGACAATCATAACAATCCTCACATCTTCCATATTCTTTACTTGGTAAGCACCTGATCGACATGTTGTAGCCCCCTGCAAGGAGCCTTGATGTTCGCTCTAATGGAAGCTTTTCAGAGTCTTCACCCGGCTTCTCGTCAAGCCCTCCATGACATTAACCTCTATTCAGGCATTTCATCGAACATTGTGTGTTCTCCAATTCCAGGATGCAAGTGAAACTCCAACCTATAATGACATGAAAACTTCAGTAGGCAATATGTTTAGATATGAAAGTTGGAAGGAAGTGTGTTTATAACAAACAACTTATGGACATGTCATAAAATGTTCTCATAAGCTTTCTCAAACAATCTAAAAAATGTTTATATCAACCGATAAGCTCAAATCAGTGAATCCAAATAGGCACCAAATGAACACGCATACAACTTATGATTTTGTAGACTTCACAAACATTTCAAAACCAACTAAAAATAAATGAAACAATCTACCTGAAGAAGACAGTTTCAAACCCCTCTTATGCATGAAATCAATCAATGTTCTTCCATCACCTTCCATCAACATGTGATGGTTCAAGGGACCCAAAATCTTCCACTTCAAAATTTGAATTCACAATTACTAAAGCAATTCCAGAATAAATTGGTTTAAAAACATACTCAAACTTATGAAACTAACCAGCTTTGGAAGTGCAACATCGTCATAATATTTATGTGCGAACTTTCCATGGTTTGTCAGTTCATAGTAACAATGGAGTTTTCGTCATTGAGAACCTCATTGGCGACAAGTCGGTTATGATATTTCTTGCGTTCCAGATCGCAGTGGAGAAGTCATATTTCACCAATTTTCTGCAAAACAAATTGGAAAGAAAATAGAATCTTCAGCATGTACACATTTAGTCCCTCACGTACATCATACTCGGCTCCATCATGCTTATCACATGCCTTCATAATCCAACCATTTGCATTCACCTTCAGCAACAAAACAACAATATTCCATCAACACACCACCATACATAACCAATACCTTATCCACATACATACATCCAACTTAAACCAATTCAAAACTAACCTCAAATGAAAAGCAATTCAAAACGCATTTCAAATCCAAACAGAAAATACAAATTGAAATAAACAATTCTCAATGCACAAATTATCAACTAATCTGCACCACACAATATCATTGAATCAAAGGACCAAATAAACATTACATTTTTCACAGCATAGTCTCATAAGACAAACCTGCAGATTACACCAAACACATTTTCACGGCATAGTTTCAATTTCTCCCGCCTTCCATTTACATTGCTGCCATCGAGTATTGCTTCAATCCTATGCTTGATTAAAAATTCCAAATACTCTGTAAATATAGACATGTACTCCAAAAGATCAGTAAAAAAAACTTATTTGTATCAGTCCAAAAACATGTTATTCATATAAGTCTCAAGACATAAATAAGGATATGCATAACAATAAAAACTAACTTGTTTATGGTATTCTCAAAATACTTTTTTTTGTAATAGTCCTGAAACAACTTATTTAGACAACTTATTCGTATCTGCAAAACAACAGACTTGTAGTTGAACTTATACTCAAAGATCCTATAATCCAAGAACTTAGGATCTGCATAACATAAATAAGTTGTCTGAATAAACTATTTTGAAATATTTATTCTTGTTTGGGAAAAGCAGAAGCAATTTAGCCAAATTATGAACTGCGGCCTCTCGAAGAGTAGTAGCAAGATCTTCTATTAGTTGCTGATCAATTGATAACATAAGAGAATCATGAATCTCAAGCGTTGTATACAAATTCTGCTAGCTCTCCATGTGATTGAGAAAAAGCAGTCTACATTTCTCATACTGCAAAGGCCAAACCTTGGACAGGTCTTTTATGTAATGTACCCAAATTTTTTGTAAACCTAGATACTTAACAAGAAAAGTTATGCATGATGTTTATTTAATTATTTTCAATAATTAGCTTACCATCCACTCCAAGCTTCAGTCCCCATTTTAGACTCATACGTTATATTTGGAGTTAACTTATCTTAATATAAGCCATTACATGTGTTAATATATTACCACATAAACAAAATAGATTCGTTTAGCTCACAAATTAGTTAGTTTAATATAAGAAGAAATAAACCTCAACACATTGTCGACATACATAATTATCTTATTTTTTTTAAATGTTACAAGAGCAAATGAAATATGAAGTTGTTACAACCAATCCCAACAAACCAACACAAAAGAATTATAAATAAAAACCAAGTGGTATCAAAGGAATGTGTTTAACAAAATTTGGAGCATAACTCTGTGTACCTTACAGTTCCAGTAGCTCAGCTCTGTGTATCTTACCATATGGCTAATACTCATTCTCAATTTGAAACAATGCATTGTGAAAACATGATTAAGAGCATAAATACAACAATCAGAAAAAATATACAACAAATATACAACTCACATAATAATATTATTAGACACAACTCACAAAATTGCTTAATGGATCTGATACAGTTAATTAATTTCATCACTGAATCACTTCCGGTGAGGCGATACGGTCCTAAGAGAGATGTGAGGCAACACAACAATAAGGATATAACAAGTCTGAATAAGAGCATGCTATTATCATCTACATAAAAAATTAAAATATTATTAAATCAAAATCCAACAAATCACAATTGGAATCCCTAACTTCTTATATAGATGAATTTTGTGACTAACTTACCCGATGGTTCAAAGCTGGTCATCATCTTTTGATGGTTCTTCACTCTGCCTGTGAAAACCCTAAATAATTTCATATTCATAGAAAATGAAACAAAAATTGAAGAAAAAATTGCTTATAGTGTGATGAGGAAAAGGTTGATGGTGATGGGTTTTTTGATGAGACTTGCAACGTTGATTAGTTTTTGTTTCCACTCCTACAACTTTTTTTCTATGAATAATCAAGAACCAAACTAATCTGAAACAACAATAAACATAAATTGCACCTCATATGAAAGGTAATAAATTGGATCTTAAATAAGGAAATAAACATGAACTTCAATCGTCGCACCACCGCGAACACCGTTGCCGCACCCTTACCATCGTGTGTGACTTCCATCGAATCCGAGCACCAATTTCTCTTCAGTTTGGAATGGAAAAGTGATTATGGTGTTTGTGATTTTGAATTTTTTTTGTTTACTTCCATGGAGAGAGAACCCGTGAAAAGAGAGAGAAATGGGATAGATAAGAAACAGGAAGAAAAAGATGAAAATGAGGGAGAAAAAAGTGAGGGAAAAGTGAATTTTTCAAATGAGAGGATGGAGAAAGGGAAAGTGAGAAATATGTGCGCCACTTGGCAAAATGTTTAGTTTTCATTGGCCAATATAATTTTATTTAGTGAATTACAATTAAGGGAAATTTGTAGTATAAAATAATTATGTTACAAATGGTAAATTAGGGTGTTTGGTGGCATGTCACATTCTTAGTTAGGTAGTTGAAGCCATTACATGTGTTAATATATTACCATATAAACAAAATAGATTCGTTTAGCTCACAAATTAGTTAGTTTAATATAAGAAGAAATAAACCTCGAACACATTGTCGACATACATAATTATCTTTTTTTTTTTTTTTTTTTAATGTTACAAGAGCAAATGAAATATGAAGTTGTTACAACCAATCCCAACAAACCAACACAAAATAATTATAGAATAAAAATCAAGTGCTATCAAAGGAATGTGTTTAACAAAATTAGGAGCATAACACTGTGTACCTTACAGTGCCAATAGCTCAGCTCTGTGTATCTTACGATATGGATAATACTCATTCTCAATCTGAAACAATGCATTGTGAAAACATGATTAAGAGCATAACAACAACAATCAGAAAAATATACAACAAATATACAACTCACATAATAATATTATTAGACACAACTTACAAAATTTCTTAATGGATCTTATACAGTTATTTAATTTCATCACTGAATCACTTCCGGTGAGGCGATACGGTCCTAAGCGAGATGTGAGGCAACACAACAATAAGGAGATAACAAGTCTGAAGAAGAGCATGCTATTATCAGCTACATAACAAAACTTTAAAATATTATTAATCAAAATCCAACAAATCACAATTGGAATCCCTAACTTCTTAAATAGATGAATTTTGTGACTAACTTACCCGATGGTTCAAAGCTGGTCATCATCTTTTGGTGGTTCTTCACTCCTCCTATGAAAACCCTAAATAATTTCATATTCATAGAAAATGAAACAAAAATTGAAGAAAAAATTGCTTATAGTGTGATGAGGAAAAGTTTGGTGGTGATGGGTTTTTTGATGAGACTTGCAACGTTGATGAGTTTCTGTTTCCATTCCTACAACTTTCTTTCTATGAATAATCAAGAATCAAACTAATCTGAAACCACAATAAACATAAATTGCACCTCATATGAAAGGTAAGAAACTGGATCTTAAAGAAGGAAATAAACATGAACTTTAATCGTCGCACCGCCGCGAACACCGCTGCTGCACCCTTACCATCGTGTGTGACTTCCATCGAATTCGAGCACCAAATTATCTTCAGTTTGGAATGGAAATGTGATGATGGTGTTTGTGAGTTTGAATTTTTTTTGTTTACTTCCATGGAGAGAGAACCCGTGAGAATAGAGGAAGAGAGAGAAATGAGATAGACAAGAAACAGGAAGAAAGAGACGAAAATGAGGGAGAAAAAGTGAGGGAAAAGTGAATTTTTCAAATGAGAGGATGGGGAAAGGGAAAGTGAGAAATATGTGTGCCACTTGGCAAAATGTTTAGTTTTCATTGGCCAATATAATTTGATTTAGTGAATTACAATTAAGGGCAATTTGTAGTATAAAATAATTATGTTACAAAGGGTAAATTAGGGAATTTGATGACATGTCGCATTTTTAGTTAGGTAGTTGATGAAAAATGTTTAAGGTTTTTGCACATAAATTAAGAAATGTAATAATATTGTAATAAAATATTACATTTTTACAAAATTAATCATATTAATGTATTGAAAATAGTGTTGAAAATAAAAAATAAAAAACATAATTGAAAATTAGTAATTACTATTTCATTGAAAAATAAAAATGAGAGTCATTTTAAAATAAAATTTATTTATTAAAACGACAATTATTATTTCACCCGCCCAAAAGATTAAATCAGTAACTTTAAAATACCCACCATTTATAAACATAATTTTCTTTTAAGGACATGATAGTGTTGACACCACATATTTCTTAAAATCTTAAAGAATGAAAATATGAACCAACTCTCTTATAAACATAATTTTATTTTTACACATACTCCTTTATATATAAGTAATTTTTTTTCCCGATATATTAAATATCTGTTGACCACAACACTACGTATTCACAAAAAAATTTAAGGCAACGAGAACATAAATAACATCTTTTATATATCCATCAATTCACATAACTAATCTTGATCTATACTAAAAAATTCTTCCATTTCCTTTTCTGTTGAGTTTAATCATATGACATTGATATAATTTGTTGGAAAATTTGAAAAGCGTTAGAAGTCAATAAGTTAAACATTCAAGATTTGAAAGATTTTGACACCACATATTTAACTAAAATCGTAAATGAGAATATAAATTATCTTTCTTACATACTACACCGTAATATTTTGTCCATTTCTTATCGATGTAAAACTTAACCACTAACACTTGCAATTCCTAAATCAGTGGGATAACCTCTTAATTTCATACTCTTAATTTCAAAACCTTTTTACATCTCCTTAAAATCTTTAAAAGAAAACTTAAATTGCCTGACCCCAAAAGAAGTCTAAGTCAAAACCAGAAGCCATTCTCATTGAAAAAGCAGTTAAACCAACTCTTTCCCATTTTCAAAGTTTATCATCTCTGTACACTAGACAGAGTCACCAACCTCACTGAACAAACCATTTCAACTTCCACATATAACTATACCAACTCCAACAACCAACCACATAAAATACTTTCTCATTTCATCTATATCAACAAAATCCTTTCTCACATTAATATTGTGCAACATCCTTTCAATAACAAATGGCTTGTGTGTGTTCATCAACGGCATTAGCAGAAAAGATTTCATGGAACTGTGCTTTGTTTGTGGCACTAATGTTGGTTTTGAGTAGCTGCGAATCAAGCACACGTGATGATGATGAGTTGAATGTTCAGATTCAGAATATGCTGCAGGAAAATGATTTTAGCAATAGCAACAACTACAACAACAAAGTTTGTGATGAGATATATGTTGTTGGTGAGGGAGAGACACTTCAAACAATAAGTGAAAAATGTGGTGATCCTTATATTGTTGAAGAGAATCCACATATCCATGATCCTGATGATGTTTTCCCTGGTCTCGTTATCAAGATTAACCCTTTCTTTCTTACTTCATAAATAAATATGTTTCAATTTAATTAGGACTATGTTTTTCAACTTGCATGGTTATGTATATCTAACAAATGTATGGCTAATTTGAATATCCATGTAATTTGGTCATGTTTTGATGTTGGTCATGGACACCTCAAGTATGTTTGCGAAATGAGTTTTGAAGAGCTAAGTTTATATTTTCATGTATGTATATTTTAAGTTTTTTAAAAAATTAAAAGAATGGTGTGGTGAACATCTTATAATTTGTGCAAGAAAGTGAAGAAACATCTTATTATTAATTTAATTTAAAAATGAAAAATTGTTTTTCATCTCTTTCTCTCAAATAGTTAACTACTAAAAATTTAGATTTAATTATTGGATTTACTCGAAGTTCGAGAATCAATCGAATTTGTCGGTATTATTTTGGGAAACGTATTTGGATTATTAAGTTAAAGTCGGATTTTATTCGGTTAGTCGGAGAATTAATAAAATTGATTACGTTGAAGAAATTAATATTAGAAATAATATTGGTTTTAATAGAATGTTAATTAAATTAGTTGGGCTAAGTTGTAAGTGAGAAATAGCAAAATAGGGGGCGTTATTTGTTAGGCCCATTAAAATAAGTTAATAAGTTATATAAATAAAAAGTAGTGGTAGTTACTAGTTGCATAAAGAAGAGAAAGAGGAATAAGGTTTTGGAGAAGGAGGCAAGAGCAAAGGAAGTGCTAGAGCTAAGGTTTCAGAAATTCGATCAAGGTTTAGAGCTGCCATCAATCCAAAGAGGTAAGAGTGAGTTCTAACTCTATAATGGGATACATGATGGATGATATGTGGGATGAGGTTTATAGATTTGCCCTTGTTTTGGTGTTTTAATTGTTGTTGTTGAAAATCTCAAATTGATGCTTGGTAATCCATGAAAATTTATGAACGAATTTGTGTGTAATTAGCCATGACGTGCTGTTATGGACTGTTGGGATGTTGGGATTGAGATGTATGGGGTGTTGGGACCTTAAATCAAAGCTATACATGGAACTGGGGTGCTGGAACAGTTATTTGGGCATTTTTACGCAACATGTGTCGACACAAGAGGCCATGTATCTATATATACTGTACTGAGTTTTAAAAACAGAAGTTTAAATTCAGTATGCGTCGATACAAACAGCCATGGGTCAACACATGATGTTAAAATCTTGAGAAACATAATCTGCAATGATGTATGTGTCGACACATACAGCTATGAGTCGACACATCCTGTTTGAAAAATTGAAAATTTAAGGGATGAGTTGACACATACGACATATGCATCGATACATGCTGTTTGAAAAATTGGAAGATTTAAAGAATGAGTCGACACATGGGCTTATGCATTGACACATACTGTATGAAAAATGAAAAATACCTTTGAAAACTGTTTTGGTCATATCTTTGCAACCGTAACTCTGATTTAAGTGCCGATTGGACGTTGGAAAGCTAAACTTATGATCTATCTTATAAAAATATTTTCAAACACAATAGACAAACTTTTGATGAATCGATGTGGTTTTCTGTGTGTAATATTGGGTAGTTGTTGAACCAGGTGTTCTTGTTGTTGCACACGTTGTTACGACTGTTAAGTTGCTGTTATGTTGTTGCTAAGTTGCAGTTATGTTGTTATTATAACGAGGTCTATAATGCTGTTATGATGTAATACTGCTGCATGACGTTTATGATGTTGATGATGATGTTATTGTATTGCCTATAATTATGGACAAATATTAAGTTGTAGGCTCTTAGCCAATGTTGAATTGTTACTAAGTTGTAGTCTTTTAGCCAATGTCGAATTTTTATTAAGTTGTAGGCTTTTAGACAATGTCGAATTGTTATTAAGTTGTAGGCTTTTAGCCAATGTTGAATTGTTACTAAGTTGTGGGCTTTTAGCCAATGTTGAATTGTTACTAAGTTGTAGGCCTATGGCCAATGTTGAATTGCGGTTGACTAGTTGTTATGTTGCTGTTGTTGTCGTGATTTTGTTGTTGAAGTTGAGGTTGCATGACATACACTGCATTATTAAGTTGGCCGGAATTGACACCATGTTGGCCTGAATTGGAAAAATATTAAGTTGAAGGCTTATGCCTTGTTGATGCTTCGGTAAACTGGCAGATTTCTAAGTTGGGAGTTTTACTCCAATGGTACCACATGCATGTGCACAGTTGAGTTGCATTTGAAGTTGCATAATTATAGTTGTTATGTTGATGTGTCTATTGATTTAAGTTGTTGTTGTTATTCATAAGTTGGGAAATAGTTGTTATGTTGTGTTGGAAATATTGTTGTGATATAATTGTTGTTGTTATTATATAACTGTTGCTGATCCTATTGTTATAATTGTTATTATAAGTTAAAAAGTGGTGATTCTATATAATCTGATCTAATACATTGTTTATCATGCATTCAATTATATCGTTAGATATCTCACCCTTTTCATTTGTTTTGCCGTTGACTTTATACTGGTAACGTGCAGGTATTCGAGAATTGAGGAATTAGTTGTTGTTAGTCCAAGTCGGTTTAGTTGCTTTGATACGTAGCACTCGGGGGGATGGACGATTGTCGTTTAATTGTTGTTATTGTTTTAGTAGTTGAATCTTAAGTTGTTGTTATTAAAGAATCGTTATATTAAAGTTGTTTTGAGTTAGACATGAGGTTATGTCATTATAAGTTAAATTATGTGAAGCCGCTTATTAATAAGAGTTATTTTGTTTTTAAAAGAATGAATCAGGTTGTTATCAGTTTATCTGAACCAGTGTTATGTATATGAATTAATTGTGGTTATATAAAGTTGTTCTAAGTTGAAAATGTGGCATCTCATATATTTGTTGAAAATTTTGCACTCTGATTTCCTTATAGGGTTTAGGGTTTAGGGTAGAAATGGGGTGTTACATTAGTGGTATCGGAGCAGGTAGGTCTGTCCGGCCAGAGTTGTCTAATGTTGTTTATCCCTTAGTACGCGGCAAGTGTGTTCAACACTATCGGTACTTGTTTCGTTTTTGATTACTTGTTGCAGGAGTTGGTTTGAAGCTAAGTGGGGGAGAAGCTTTGCTTCTTGGATATGTTTTGATTGTAATATGTTGGTGTTGTATGTTACTGGTGGCGACAATGCAAGTATTGTTTAAGTTGTGTTGTTTCCCGAGGTGACATGAATTCAAGACTTTGTTTGTGGATCAAATTAGAAGGTCTTGATGGAGCATGATCATACATTGTTGATGATTATTTTTTGAAGGATGAGGAGTAATGTAGCGATTGTTTGTATACAAGTAGAATGAGAATTCCTGATGTTTCTAAAGGTGAACTGTTAAGTAATAGGGATAAAACATTTAGCGGATGGAACTTAGAAGGTTGTGATGTTTTAGAGTTGCTGGTGGATTGAGAAGTTGTCAGTTGCTGCAGCCTTGCGTAGGATGTCGATGTTGAGACGGTGATAGAGTAAAATATTGTTGGAGACAGTGTCGTGGAATTTTTGTGATGATAAATAACCTGTCATAGAAGGTTGAATGATTCTGTCGTGATATTAAGTTGAATAACCTTGTGGTAACATTATGCGGATGACTTGTTGTGGTAATCTTTGTCATAAGTTGTGATAGTTGGTTTTCGATCTGAGATTGAATCAAATGAAAATTTGGCATTAACTGTGTTGGGGGAATGTTGTTCACGGAGCAAACCTTTTCTGTTATGTTCAGTTCGCGGCGCGTACTGCGTGATTTTTGCAAAAATTTTCAGAAGATTAATTGTTACCCCTTGGTGATTGGAATGAAGATGTCCTTTAAAGGAAGATGCTTTTAAGAGGAAATAAAGTCATGGTTATGATGCTAAGGTAGTGGCATGATTAAAAGGAGAATTAGATAGGTTCTAATGCCAAGACGGTGTAGAACGACGTTGTTGAAATTTTAACCGGGACGAGACAGCGTGAATGTACTGGTGTAGTAGAAATACTGACCCTTCGTGTGAAACTAAGTGAGTGTAATGTGGACCTTGTAAATGTTGAATGTTGGTGAATCAACGACAAGATCGAGTGAGAAGGAAGTTGTGAAGGTATCTGTAGACCACTTTGGAGATTATTGGAGTATGGCGCTCGAGTAAGAGTTGGAAAAAGAACATTATTATAGTTAGTAATGATGGTTTATAATCCATTATGATTGTCGGCTATCTATTGACAAATTGAGGAACTGATCACCCTTAATCCCTTGTTGATAGTAGACGAGATCGTGTTAGTGCATTAAGTAATGGATGTTATGTCGTGAAAATAGTTGCTTCGGAGTTGATAAGAATTAATAGAGATGTATCCATGGAAAAGTCGAGGGACGTTAAACAATTAGGGATAGATAGTTTATGTGAGAGCTAACATCGCGAAGTGAAAGATTGATGCACGTGAAGGGAGTCTGAAACTTGTGAATATTATAAATGGAAATAAGGACAGTGGATTAGGATGGATCGTATGGTTAGTAGTCTAATTACTACTATTAAGTTGGCATTATAGAATTTTGTTCGGTTGCATGATATTGTTGTTGGCTACCATAGATGATGAGTAATACTCTATAATATGATGAAGTTGATTAAGTGGACTATTTAGATGTCACTATAAGAGTGATACGACGAGATTAATAGAGTTTTCAATATTCCACGGATGAGTGAACTCAGATATAGAATATAGGTGTCACAGTCTCTAGGGTTTGCGTAGCGGTCGTAACAACTTGGAATTTGAGAGACTCGCGCCTTGAAGGTCGTAACGGTTGTTATGGCCTGGCGTGTGAAGGATGTGACGATCGTCACACCTTGTTGGGCTAGTGAGAAACGTGTCTTCATGGGCTGGGCTTTGCATGCTTGGCTCATTTCTTTTCTACATGCCTTGCCTCTCATTTTGCTATCACACCCCATGCTAATTATTTACTCCTTTTTTTGTGGTTTTAAACTCGATTCTTCTCCATTTTTGCGACTTTCGTCATACATGCCTTGTAAATAGTAAATACATGAAAACATAGAAAATATCGGCATAATACGAATAAAGAGTATCTTAATTAAAATAAAATGAGGACATAATTCATATTAATTGAGTCAAATATACGATACATTTTCGGGTCATCAAACTCCCCTACACTTGAACCTTTGCTTGTCCTCAAGCAAATAATAGAATGAGAATCATTTTACGTACGAGTTCTGACACAATCACAAGACACAACTCGAATCGTACGAGGTTGAGGGGAGTTTTGTTAGATGGATGAAACTAGGCTTCAACACTAATGATACAGAAATGACACGAAACCATAGAACATGATCGAAAGCCTCCGCCCTATGCAAACCAGTCCGAATCATGTTATCATATCTCAACCTAATTCTCTTTGTTTAAAATCAATCGCTTTCATTCTAGCACAATCACATTAAGCCCTTTATCTTTTCCGCGCGCACATAGTAGAGTAGCCGATTAGTGATTATGGTTGTTTATGCACGGGGTTCTGGTACACAAGTTGGTAACCCTTTTGCTTACCTAAATTGCAAGTTGAGGGGGATCGAATCGTAGTCCGCTCTACCAAGTTTAGCACCAGACACCATGAAGCGACTTACAATAGGTTGTTACATAATTTTTGTAGGTTCCACAACTGTTGGATTAAATGACCGGGTGGGGGTCACCTAACTTAATTAGCGCATTCCTTGTTATATCATGATGTTTAAAATAAAATTTATTAAGACCATTCACTTATATTCATCGGCTCACTACGTAGTTTGTGAATAAGGCGGTGCCGACTGCTAGTATAAACTACTTAGGGTTGATCCAAAACTAAAACTTAAGGTTTTGGCATCATAAGTACTCAAACTGATCTCGCATAATTTGGAGGATTAAGGTCTCAAGGCGGTATTATTTTTGTCGAATCTTTTTCAAAATTCTAACATAGCCTACTTGTGAGCAACCTATATACTTTACGAATGTGCCAAGTTATGCGTCAAATAGAATTTTTTGTTTTTTTTTGTTATGGTTCAAGAAAGCGTGGAAGTGTGAATAACGACGGAAATGATTGCCTAAATGAAATCAATCGTACAAGAATTTTTTTATTGAAAGGGAAATAACAAAAATTCAAAGAAAACTTACTAGAAAATGAAAAATAAGGTTTCCTGCTCTACACTTGGACTGAGCATTGTCTCCAATGCGACAATATAAAGCGAGAAAAGAAAACAGGAAACTAAGAAAATAGAAATAAAAATCGAAATCACTCATTATTTCTGCTGCTAGATGCGCCACATGTCCTTACTTGACCTCTTTTACGCCCATCTCCTATAGCTCTAAGAGGTTCTTCGCCAGTGTTGTAAACATATGCGTGCAAGCCTTCAACACGGAATAACAAAGTGCACATTTCATCAGTCAGATCCGAAATATCGTAGTGATTCCAATAAGCGTTGTCTTGTTGGCCACGCTATAATTCTTGCATCATTTGCATCAATTCTTGTTGGCGTTGATCTTGTAGTAATAGTGACACATAAATGGCTTCAATTGTAGCTGGCTATGGGGCCTTTTCTGGAGGCATTTGTGCTTCAGGTGGGTGGACATTGGGATGGGGCTCTTGTTATTGATTCTCATATGGTGCTGCATTGCATGCGCCTCGTTAGTTATTCTCCACATTTTCTCTAAGAGCTGGCGCATTAAGATCATAATCCTAATTTTGCCCAACATCAATCCTTGTAATGGCCTGATTTGGCGGAATGATACTAGGAACTACCCTGTTCCACACCATGAGATTGTACCTTCCATCCTGTCTTGCCTTGACAATGGGACTATACTGACAGTATTCTATATCAAAAAATTCAGCTTGCCATGAAGGCATATTTTGCAACCTATCCTCCAAATTCAGATAATGGGATATGACAGTAACTATTCCTCCAATACAAAAAGGTGTAGCACTGTCGTTCCTTGCGTTATACCCCAAAATTTTGCCTCCTATTTTTCGAGTCAATCCACATCTCCATACTCAAGAATTTCTCAAGGGTTGACCAGATGAACCCTCTCCTAAGCAATCAACCCACAACTAGGGTTTTGATTCTCTCAAGTCAAAGATGGTTTCTATTACCTCAAGTGATAATTATACCTCCTCATATGTCTCAAGGGATCACCATGTCAAGTTTCAAGCCTCACAGCCCAAGTCTGCTCAATCAATTTCTCAGATGGTTGAAAATCAATTATATTGGACAAAAAGTCAGTTGTGGTTAGCATACAGTCAAACTTCATCATTTTTGTTCACCATCAAGATTTTGAAGTCAAAACCATCATTTTATCAAGGGTTGATCATGATTCTTCAAGAAAACTCAAGATTTGATCAAAAGTCAAAGTTTCTAAATTAGGGTTTCTTGATAAAAAGTCAACAAAACTTTGACCAGACATAAATTTCACATACTTTATTAGAAATTTTTCCACCAAAGATCATTTTGAATATAATTCAATTATCTACAACTTTGTGTATCACAAGCTTTGGCCAAAAATTCTTCATTTGAGAGTTATGGATCAAGACATTATAGGTCCTTCTAAAAGTTAACAAAAAGTCATCTTTTTCAAAAGAAGTGTACATGACCATGGAAACTTCAATGAAGATGAAATCAAAAGGAGTGTTTAGAGGACATCTTGAGCTTTATAAAAAGTCCAATAACACTTAAAAATGTTGAAAATTGAGCAAGATACTACTTGGGCAAGTTTGGGAAATTTGAAGAAGTGCATGAAGAGAAATTCTTAAGCAAATTCAAATTTTTTTTCTTCAAATGGGCCTAAATTTTTATGGTTCAAAGTTGTTTCTAACATTTCCAAGGACTTCTAAAGCCCATTTGCACGCCATGCTTCCAACTATTTTATTTATTTTTGAAGTAATTCAATTTTAATTAAAATAAAATGCAAAAATCAAATCAATAAGTGCAAGGCTTATTTTCCAAGCTTCTAGAGGTCCAAGATACTCCTTAAAAGCTGGCAATTTCGAAAATACTTGATTGGCAAGAGATTGAATGTGATTGAATCCAAAAAGGAAATATTTGGTGCAAACTTTCAATTAAATATCTCAACATCAATGCAAGATATTTCCTCCATATTTTTGACCTAATTTCAATCCTCTATAAATATACAACACCTTCAGATCACAAGAGGACGAAAGCTTGCCTCCAGAAACCCTAAACAAAACTCAGAAAATCCGTGACTTGCAAGCAACTAACAACCAGGGTCTTGGATCAATTCAGGACAAACAAAGCATTCCATCACCTTCCGTGAGCCTCCATGATTCATTCCAGACGTTCACAAGTCATCCATACATCCAGAAACGTAAAAACACAATCACAATTTATACACTTTTGTTTCAAGTTGGTTTAATCAAGGACACAAGACCCATGAGAGATTCTTCAGAATTTCTGAATGTAGATCTGGTTCTGATTGGATCATCTTTCTTTCCCAGAATCATTTCTTCAGGATGAGTTAAGCTTCTTCTGGATGGCTTCTTCTAGATGGGTTCTTCAGAAGTTTCTTTGGTGGCTTCTTCAGAACTTCTATCAGGACTATCTTCTGATCTTGTAAATTGAACTTCTATATATGGAAGAGAATCTTTTTGCTTTGACTTTTGAGGGCCAAGCTTATCATCAAATATGATATTAATAGATTCTTCTACAATACGTATTTCAGTGTTATATACTTTTTAGTCTTTTGAGCGTTCAGAATTTCCTAAAGTTCCAGAGCCAATGATTTTAACCTGCCTCCGAAACCTATGTAACCTCCAGATTTAAGTTCTAGACTTTGGAACACATGCTTTCTTCCCATCATGTGTCGAGAGCATCAAGAGTCCAGGTACCAAGACTGGTATTTCAACTTTGTTGTCAAAGACATCTGCAACATATATTATTTTATCCTTAGGTACCCATATCTTTTTGGGTCCTTTTTGGTTAGATTTTCTAACATTCTGTTTGAACTTAGTCTCACCATAAGATTTTGCATAATATGATTCACTAGTATATTTTATGTCATGTGGGTGACCATAAGTGAAGTGAGAATTCATGGGTGTGTATTTAATAATCATATAATCTACTTCAGAATATGGTTTTTCATCTTTACGAGGCACATATCCTAAACCTTTTCTTCTGTTTCTACTGACTTTATAGATCATTGAAGCCATTTTGCTTCTGCCTATTCTTTTAGCAAGAAACTCTTAATGAACTGATGAGTTTTTCCAGAGAGATTTTGTTCAGATCTTTTGCAAGCTTGAGAGCTGTCACCATAGGTCTCCATTTATTCGGAAGACTTCTGATGACTTTTATTTACATGATCAACAATAGAGTATCCTTTATCCAGAACTTTTAAACCAACTACCAAAATTTGAAACCTTGAGAACATTGCTTCAACAGTTTCATCTTCTTCCATTTGGAATGCTACGTACATCTGAATGAGAGCAAGGGCTTTTGTTTCTTTGACCTGTGTGTTGCCTTCATGTGTCATTCTTAAGGAATCAAAGATGTTTTGAGCTGAGTCTCTTTTTGTGATCTTTTCATACTCTGTGTATGAGATAGCACTTAGAAGGATGGTTCCGGCCTTGTGGTGATTTTTGAATTCCTTCTTCTTCTGATCTGACATTTTCTTCCTTTCAATCTTCTGACCACTTGCGTCAACAGGATAAGTATAGCCACTTGTTACCATGTCCCAGAGGTCAGCATCATGAGCCAGAAAGAAACTTTCAATTTTGTCCTTCCAATAATCAAAGTTTTCTCCATCACACGTTGGGGATCTGCCACTGATTATGTCTCTGTCATCATAGTGATCATTGTTGTTCTGAACATGTTCTACCACAGTGTTTTTCAAGCTGGATCTTTTATCTGACACGGTTAAGTGTTAACACAGGGAACCAGGCGCTCTGATACCAATTGAAGGTAGAAAAACACAAGAAAGGGGGGTTTGAATTGGAGTTTTGAAATTAAAATGATTTTGACACAGTTATTTTTATCCTGGTTCGTTTGAACTCAAACTACTCCAGTCCACCCATCAAGGTGATTTTCCTCTCTCAACAAGGTCTTAATTCATTAATCAGAACTTGATTAAAACTCACTAAGACAACTGTCTTAGTCTTCTCAAGATCAACCACAACTTGGTTTCTCAAGGAATTTCAACTTCACAATCAATTACAAAACTATGTGTTTTACGATGCTTCTAAAAAGCTATATCACAACTGTGATTTTTACACAATATTTCAAGCACTTATGAACTAGAGAATATGAATGGTTTCTTTTCAGATTATTTCTTTTTATTGTACGCGCATGATTTATTCTTTTTATGGATGGATCTTTCTATAGGCGTTAAGAGAACTTATCCGTTGGAGACATATAATCTATATATGGAATGATGATATTTGGAAATAATTGTTCTTTCCATAAAAACAAGGTCCTGTTGGAATTCAACCGTTGCTTCAAATCTTTATGTAATAAAAAGTATCGCATCAGAATAGAGTAACCAGAACATATGTATCAGAGTTTGTAGAGCATTATGGTGCTTTCAGAAGTTTGACTTGAATCCTTGATGTCTTGATTAGAAGATGATGTAGTAGAGCTATAAAGTTTTTAGATCAACAGACAAGGTTTTGATCAGAGTTTGGTGCAGCCTTTGGTGCTTTTAGAGGTTCATCAAAACTTCTCTTTAAAACGTGAAATAACTTCAGATCATGAAATAAGTTCAGATCATGAATGCATCTTCTGACATATATCTATTGTATCAGAACTTCTGTATTGATTCACAATCTTCTGACATATATCCATTGTATCAGAACATTTGTATAGACCAGAATCTTCTTCTACTATCAAAACTATAACTTGTTCTTCTTTACCTTTCAAGGTCAGAACTTCATATGCATACTTTAAAAAAAATTAGGAGACAACAATGTTTCATACAAAATATTTATTTATCAGGGTCAAAACATAATTGTCATCAACAGTACTTGTTATCATCAAAACTTCTAAGATAGGTGTAGAACCAAACTATGTTCTAACAGATCAAGTAGTAAAATGGAACGATGATTTTCAGACAGCTTTTGACAAAATCAAGGAGTACCTACAAAAACCTCCTATCCTGATGCCACCTGTTAAGGGAAGACCTCTGATCATGTACTTGAAAGTATTATAAAATTCAATGGGGTATGTGTTGGGGAAACATGACGAGTCTAGTCGAAAAGAGTATGCAATATACTACCTTAGAAAAAAGTTTACCGACTGTGAAACAAGATACTCACAGCTCAAGAAAACTTGCAGCGCTTTGGCTTAGGCTGCTTGCCGACTAAGACAACATATCTTGACTCACACTACCTTGTTGATCTCTAAGATGGATCCGATAAAATACATATTCGAGAAAGCTACTCTCTCCGGAAGAATAGAAAGATGGAAAATGATCTTGACCGAATACGACATCCAGTATACTACTAAAAAGGCCATCAAAGGAAGTGTGGTAGCTAATCATTTGTATCATCAAGCTGTAGATGACTACCAATCTATGCATTTCGATTTCCCAAACGAGGATATTATATTAGTCACCGATTACAAAGAGCCTGGATTTGATGAAGGACCTGAGCCAGGATCCCATTGGACCATGGTCTTTGATGGAGCTTCTAACGCGCTTAGCAATGGTATTGACGCTGTAATTACATCTCTTAAAGGAGGCCATACACCTTTCACTGCCAGACTATGTTTCGACTACACTAATAATATGGCTGAGTACGAAGCGTGCGTCATGGCTATCAAAGCTGCTATTGACTTGAGGATAAAATTCTTGCAAGTATATGAAGACTCAACTTTGGTGATCAGTTAGATTAAAGGCGAGTGGGACACGAAGCATCCAAATCTCATTCCATATCGAGAACATGTGTTGAATCTGATCCCCTACTTTGAAGAAATCAATTTCGAGCACATCCCACGAGAAGAGAATTAGTTGGCAGACATATTAGCTACCATGTCATCTATGCTCAAAGTCAAATGGGACAACAAAGCTCGTCAGATTTCGATTGAATGACTAGACGAACCAACATATTATTGCGAACTTGATACCGAAGGAGTAGAAGACAAACCCTGGTTCTACAAAGTGAAAAGGTATCTCGAGGCTCAAGAATACCCTGAAGAGGCATCTGTAAATGATAAGAAGTTTCTAAGGAGGTTCGCCTCCAAGTTCTTTCTCAGTAACGACATCTTATACAAACATAATCATGGCTTGGCCTTACTCCAATGTATAGACCAGAAGACAGTCGAACGAATTATGGAAGAGTTACATGAAGGTGCATTTGCTACTCATTCTAGTGGACATACAATGGCTAATAAGATTCTGAGAGTAGGTTACTATTGGTCCACTATGGAATCTGATTGTTATCGCTATTCCAAATTTTGTCACAAACGTCAGATATACGCAAATAAATTGCATGTGCCTCCAGTTCCGTTGAATGTTCTGACCGCTCTTTGGCCTTTCGCAATGTGGGGCGTTGATATAATTGGAGAAATCAAACCTACCGCTTCTAATGGACACCATTTTATCCTCGTTGATATTGATTACTTTACCAAATGAGTAGAAGCAGCCTCGTTCGCATCTGATACCAAGAATGTTGTGGCTTGATTCATCAAGCATAATCTTAGTTGTTGGTACGGAGTCCCTGAAAGGATTATCACAGACAATGGTACTAATCTCAATAGCAAGATGATCTCTGAACTCTACACGCAGTTTAGGATAAAGCATCATAACTCTTCTCCATATCGGCCAAAGATGAATGGCGCAGTGGAAGCCACCAACAAGAATCTTAAGAAGATTATACAGAAGATGACAGTGATGTATAAATATTGGAATAAGATGTTTCCATTTTCTCTCCACGGTTATCTCACTTCAGTACAAACATCTACAGGGGAAACCCCTTTCTCTCTTGTATATGGTATGGAAGCAGTTCTACCTATCGAGTTTCAGATACCCTCACCTAGAGTACTAAAGGACGCAAAGTTAGACGAAGGCGAAAAGGTCCAGACTCGGCTTGACTAAATCAACTTGATCGATGAGAAGCGACTCGCATCCATTTGTCATGGACATATATATCAGAAACGCATGATCAAAGCCTTCAATAAGAAAATCAAACAATGAGCGTACCAAGTTGGAGATCTAGTAGTCAAGTGCATCATCCTACCACAAGGTGATCCCAGGGGAAAATAGACTCCCACCTATGAGGGACCATTTGTAGTCAAGAAAATATTTTTCGGCGGAGCAATGATACTGAGCACTATGGATGGAGAAGACATCCCACGCCCTATAAACGCAGACATAGTCAAAAAATACTATGCATAAACGAGACCCGCTAGGTCGACTGGCCTAGGCAAAAATAAGGGCGTCCTAGAGAACCAGAAGGGTTCGAGCAAAATTTAGGGACATATATAAAAAAAGTACACCCGGCAAGTCAAAAACCTATAAAGGCGGCTTAGGCAAAAAGGGTATCCAAGTAGACTAAAACCCCGAAAGGGCGGCCTAGGCAATATTCAGGGATTAAAGCGTACAACTATGTCTCACCAAGATCATCTACTTAGAGACTACACTACTATTAGCTTCAAATGGTGCAGATCAGTTCAATCAGCTTCTTCTGGAAGCAAGGAGATGAGATAGTCGAAAATATATGAGCAATAGTAGAGTTGAAACTCGACGAGATTGTTTCCACATAGATTTTACTATTTTCCAAATGTTTCTGACAATTTCCTCTTACTAGGGTATTTGTCTCTCTGTATACGAACTGCCTGTCTATAGGCTCCTTTTCAAAATAAATACAATTCCCCTTTTCCAGTTTCAAACTTTTTACTTTTATTTGTTTTGTTTGCATAACGTTATTCTCCGAGAAGTGATCCTATCAACTCATCACATTAGTCCCCGAGCAGTGATCATATCAACTCATCACATTAGTCCCCGAGCAGTGATCGTCTACATTGTCACGTCAGTCCCCGTGCAATGAACGTCAACCTTGTTACACTGTCCCCCGAGCAGTTTCCAATCATCAACCAACTTATTATATCAGTCTCCGAGCAGTAATAGGTTATACAAGATCACATCATTCCCCAACAAGATTCGTATATGAGATGTTCATCCCCAACTGAGTATCTCTCAAGGATTATCATTCCCCCAACAACATCAATATCCATACCTGAAACTTGGTCAGATAGTGCATCAGAGGAATTCACATCTCTCTTATTCCCCAATCAGGGTCTCCAATAACTATATCTCAATCAGAAATCAAAGACCCCCGACAGAACATTCCCATCTTCTTTAATATGGATATGTTTTGAAATACCACAACATCTACATTCATACATCATTCATAAAAAAATCATAACATGAGCATCATTACATAATTACATACATCATAGTTTCCATAGAAATAATTTTGTTCTCTCAGTTTAATTTCTCAAACAGGTGAAGAAAATATCCGCAAATTCCAGACGACAGGATACAGATTAATACCCGAAGCAAGACGGGAAAACTATCTACATCCTGACAAATACTCATTTTAGATAAAGCCAAGAAAAAGGTTTATTCTGACTCTCTTATCATCAATTACTCTGGGTGGCATCTTTAAGCCCATCTCCGACTACACATTGTCATCTTTCACCTGCAGAATGCTACATATCTGGTGAAAAATCAATACATACTAGTAACCTCATTCAAACACGGGCATGGAGTCTAACGTACGACTCTCTCCCTAGCATCAGTTTCTCCAAATGGAATCTATAAGCCCATTCCAGTACATCGTCAATTGGCGATCTCATTCCATACACCAGCGAGTGCAAATTTTCAGGTGTACTCGAGTGTTCAATCATCTTCTACCTTCAAGTCACGAAAGGAAAGTATACCAATCTAACCCTTCAGGTACAAGAAGATTGAATAGGGGCAACTGTTATACCAAAAAATTTTCCCTCCTATTTCTCAAGACAATCCACATCTCTATACTCAAGAATTTCTCAAGGGGTTGACCAGATAAACCCTCTTCTAAGCAATCAACCGACAACTAGGGTTTGGATTATCTCAAGTCAAAGATGGTTTCCATTACCTCAAGTGATCATAATACCTCTTCATATGTCTCAAGGGATCACCATGTCAATTTTCAAGCCTCACAACTCAAGTTTGCTCAGCCAATTGCTCAGATGGTTGAAAATCAGTTGTATCGGACAAAAAGTCAACTATAGTCAACATATAGTTAAACTTCATCATTTTTGGTCAACATAAAGATTTTGAAGTCACATCCATCATTTGATAAAGGGTTGATCATGATTCATCAAGAAAACTCAATATTTGATCAAAAGTCAAAGTTTCTAAATTAGGTTTTCTTGATAAAAAGTCAACAGAACTTTGACCAGACATAACTTTCACATACTTTATCAAAATTTTTTACACCAAAGCTCATTTTGACGAGAATTCTATTCTCTACAACTCTGTTTCTTTCAAGCTTTGGCCAAAAATGCTTCATTTGAGAGTTATGGATCAAGACATTATAGGTCCCTCTAAAAGTCAACGAAAAGTTATATTTTTCTAAACAAGTGTACATGAACATGGAAGCTTCAATGAAGATGAAACCAAAAGTAGTGTTTAGGGGACATCTTGAGCTTTCTAAAAAGTCCAAGAACACTTTAAAATGTTCAAAATTGAGTAAGATACAACTTGTGCAAGTTTGGGAAATTTGAAGAAGTGCGTGAAGAGAAATACTAAGCAAATTCAAATTTTTTCCAAATGGGCTTACGTTTTTTGATCCAAACTTATTTCTAAGATGTTCCATGACCTATAAGTCCATTAGCACGCCCTTGCATCATTTATTTAATTTATTATTGAGTTATTTCATTAAAATTCAATTTTAAATATAATAAAATACAAAAAAGGAAGTGAGGCATGCAAGGCTTATTATTCAGCATTCTTGAGGTCCAAGCAAGCCCAAATAATTGGCAATTTCGTGCAAGATGTGATTGGCATGAAGATTGATCAATTTTTTGAGATATTGCATTTTATTCTTCAATCAAATATTTTCCAATCAATGCAATATATTTTGACATAATTCTTGACCTAATATCTTCTTCTATATATACACAACAACCTCAGACCATCAAAACACGGATTGCTTCTCTGTTACACAAACCCAAAACCTTAAAAAAGCCAAAGTCTTAGGGCACAATCAAAAGCAATTCTCTAGCCATTTTCATTCATTTCCAAGGATCGATTCATCCTCCTGAGCCTTCCAGCATTTGATTCCAGTCCTTAGGCAAGAAAAAGCATGCCCAGAATCATCCTCATGAAGTTGCACCGGTTGGTAAGGTTTTCTTGAAATCGATTTCAACTTCCATGCTTTCTTAGCATATTTAATGTGTTTGTTCATGTTCAAGGTCCTTATTAGAAAAGGTTTGACGTTTTAGATGTAATCTTTGAGGCTTAAATCACATTGTGCCATTGTTAGGGCATAACTGTTTACAAGCTTCAAAACCCTAAATACAGGTCGAATCAGATGATAATAACATCACCATTAAACTTGCAGCCCTCGAATTAGGGGAGTAGGGTCCTTAGATTCCATTTATATTTGCTATTTTGCAGGTTTGTATTTTGCTGGATCAGAGAAGACGACTGGAGCTTGGCTCCGGCGTCTCTGAGTTTGTTGACTCCAACGAGGGCATGTGTGGCGTGCTTCGATTTGGTTGGTTCAAATCCCATGGGTCTGTTGGCTGAAGATTTTGATATATGTGGGTCGAAGTGGAGTAATTAAGTTCGAAATGAAACGATATTAGTGTTCGTTGGAATAAAGTAAATGTCACAGTTCGGAATGGAAGAAATGGTTCTTCGAATAGACATGTCAAAGCTCGGAGCTTCGAGTGACAGTTGTGGAGATATATTTAAGGAGCCTCGAAGTGGTAATGAGACTGTGTCTGTGAAATGAGTTCGAAGCGAAGATTGTCAAGGCATTTGAAATTCAAACGTAAGCGGGATATCAGAAATTCAAATATATATGCGCTGGAACGATTCGAAGACGCGTGGAAGCTAGAGAGAAGCAGTGCTCTGCATGTTCTGAACGTGGCAGGATCTTATAAGCGAGACCGTTATGGTCGAAGTAGTATAAATAGAAGTCTTAGTGTTAGGATTTCGTGTGTCATATCTATTGTACAAAATTCAGTAAACATTCAAAATACCACATGGCTAGGGAAACGAATGCTCGAACAATGTACGTATGATAACACCAAACATTTATAATTCAGTAAAACTCTTTATCTTTTCAAGTCTATCTTCCATTTTCATGTCAATGTCATTTAAATACTTTTACATTCAAAGTCATTTACTTATTTCTTGCATTTAAACGTTTTCTTCTATTCGAATCCTTTACATTTCAGAAACTCTTTTACATTTCATGCTTTTTTGTTCATGCTTTTACGTTAAAGTCTTTACATTCAAAGTCATTTACTTATTTATGCATTTAAACATTTCTTTGCAATCGAATCTTTATTCATTTAATTTAGTTTCATGTTTCTTTACTCGATCATGTCATTAGATTCTTTTAAAATAGTAATCGAAGTCAATTGAATGTCTATAAAACACTCTAAATAAAATCTTAACTATGAATACCAGTTTTGCCATTAGATTTATCCAAACGACCAATACCCCATAGGATCAATCTAGTCGATCTTGCAAGTTACCAGAGAGATTAAATAACAGTCATTAAGATTATTTGATTGTTTGGAGGACTAGCGGTTGTTTACCAGAAATCACTGTAAACAAATTGGCACGCCCAGTGGGACCGTCATTGGTCGTTACAAATTTAAAACAAAATAAAATTGTTAAGATATAACCATTGTGAAGTTCTTTTCTGAGTGTCAAGTTCGTTGTTATATGAACCTTAGAAGTGGTAGAATAATCAATAGCAACCAACCCTTACCCAGAAGGAAACATAATAATAGGATGTCTAATCCAAACAATCAACAAGGGGAACAAAATGCCCCACATGGAACAGGCACTAATATGTCTGCTTCGACGGGAACGTCTAACACGATCCCTTTGAGCGCACAGTCTATTGCATCTTCTACCAGTAATGTGGCCACGAATGGAACAAGTGGCATGTCGATTAACAGTTTGATCCTAGGAAATATAGGAACCACTGGTTATCCTGGGGGATCTGTCCCACCATCAGGGACACAAACCTATTTCGCCACCCCACCACCAACTAGACCATCCAGTTTCGATGGTAGTAGACCCAGAAATCCCCCTTATGGGATGCCAACATCTTTTATGGCAGGTTTTCACACTTCGACGTCGAATACATCACCACAATTAAGGTCTGGATCTGGGGCTAATCAATTTATGACAAATAACCAAGGGTCAGTAGGTTATAGTACATTGCCTATCTTAACCACAAAAAATCAGATGGCTTTTAGGAAATTAACGGATGATAGTAACCATAATATGATAGGAGTATTAGCACAAACTATGCAAGAGATCTTTGCCCCAATAGTTCAAAATGTAACTGTGACAAGTAGAGAAAACGCGGACAATATGAGTCTAATAGCAGATTTCTTCGCTCCTCCAGAAAGGCGCAGGCAGAACCAGGCATTAGTTCGAGCAAACGTACCTATCATAGAACAAATTGCTGATGACCCACCCTATAGGCCAGTCAGAGAGGGGATTAATTTGGGGGCAAGGGCACAGAGGTTAGATGCCCCAGTGATTCGAGAAGAACCACAAAGGGGATTTATAGAACCAGTGGCAAGGATCGAAAGGTTAGATGCCCCAGTGATTCGAGAGGAACCACAAAGGGGAGTTATGGAACCAGGGGCAAGGGTCGAAAGGCTAGAAGTCCCAGCATTTCGAGAAGAACAACCTAGAGGAATTGTCATGGTGGGTCGAAACCAAGATGCTGATGCAGTTGTTCATAGAATTCGAAACGACAACATCTTGGCAGAAAATAATTTAACCACCATGATAGAAAGGATTATGGCCCAAAACGGTCTTAATACAGGGATTAGAAGGCCAAATTATGCCTCTCCTATAGCAGATTATGTAATGCACACTGATTTACCAAGGGGATATAAGATCCCTAAGTTTACAAAGTTCGCTGGAGATACCAACGAATCAACAGTCGAACACATAGCCAGGTATCTGACCGAAGCAGGAGACATAGCAAATAATGAGAACCTTAGGATTAAATACTTCCCAAGTTCCCTGACTAAGAATGCTTTTACATGGATTACCACATTGCCCCTGGGTCCATAGATACTTGGACCCTCTTAGAGAGATTATTCCATGAACAGTTCTACATGGGACAATCTAAAATAAGCCTGAAGGAACTAGCCAGTGTTAAGACGAAATTTACTGAACCAATAGATGATTACCTGAATAGGTTCAGACTCTTGAAATCTAGATGCTTCACAGTAGTCCCTGAACATGAGTTGGTCGAAATGGCCGCTGGTGGCCTGGACTATTCTATTCGAAAGAAATTAGAAACACAATAACTTGAGGGACATGGCTCAATTAGCAGATAGGGTTCGACAAGTCGAAAGACTAAAGGCCGAAAAGTCCAGGGCTTTTAAAAGTAATAAGAAAGAAAGAATTTACTATGTCGAAACTGAGGAAGTTGAAGACTATCCTGAATTTGAAGAGGTCGAAATTGATCTCGCTGAATTAAAACAGGCTCCACCTTACTCTTGTAAACTATTAGTTCCCACAAAAGGGAAAGAAATTGTTGAAAATGAAAAAAGTGATAAATTCCCGAAGAAGGTTAATACCTTCGATGTAACAAAATGTGACGAGATCTTTGATTTTCTTGTCAAAGATGGCCAATTAATTGTGCCATCGAACGTCAAAATACCTCCTTTAGATCAAAGAAAGAAAAGAGGATTTTGTAAGTATCATAGTTTCCTAGGCCACAAAACCTCACAGTGTTTTCTTTTCAGGGATCTGATTCAAAATGCAATTAAGGATGGCAGATTGAAATTCGCCGACAAACCAAAAATGAAAGTAGATGAGGACCCTTTGGATGTTGCAGACACCAATTACTCCGAGCCTGCATACATCGGAGAAATCAATATGGTGGAAGCAGACCAAGATGACACTCCATCAGGAGAGAAAAACCGAGGATAAAGCGTGTATTAGTCAAGTCAAAAGGAGGTTCAAGGCGTCCATAAGAAACAGGAGACTTCGATTGAAGTAGCACCCTTGGCTATTTCGAAAGAGATCTAGGCTACTGAAGGCCAGGAGAATCAAAAGCAAGAATAGACACAGGCTACTGAAGGCCTGAGGCTGAAATTGGAGAAAGTTCAGATTACAACGCCAGCTCTCCCTCAGAAAGAAGTCTGGGATACCTTAGGGGAGCCCAGTGGAAATTTCGACTACCTGGTGATAACACAAAATCGTATCGTTTATTTTCCATGAAATTAACCCGTTTTGTATCATTTTGACCCGATTAACTCCCGAATATTTCGAGTTTGTCATGACTTTTTGCAGGTATTACATAACTTAGCTAAAAACAGAAGAAAACATGAAACAATGAGAGAAAACATCAAAGAACAGAAGAAAACATGAATCATCAAAAGCAGATTTTGTACATGACGGTCGTCGACCATACGCCACGACCGTAAGACATCATGAAGCATGTGACGACCGTAACACATACCCACGCCGTAACACGGAAAACACCAAAGCTTAAACATTAACACACGACACGTACCATGTCGATTCAACCAGAAGTTGTGGCTACGTGTGTGAAGCATACCAATTCCATTTTTATAAATACCTCAACATTCAATTTGTGCAACCTGAACCCGCTTTGAACCATTTGTTTCCAATTCGTTGATTTCAATTGTTAAATTTCACTGCCCAAATAATAATTTCTAACATTAGGTAATTATTATTCTAGTTTAGGATTTCTTATTCAAGCTTCAGAATTCGTTTGTATTTCCGATACCGAGTCCAAGTTTCCGATCTGTGGAAGAAGGATTAAAGTATTGGCTTTGTTTTCAGGTTCTTTAATTTTCATTTGTATTACAGTACTTCTGATTAAATTAATTTAAATTCCATTTATTATTTATAATGTCTGTTTTATATTTGTTTGTTTTTATTTCCTGTGAGTTTATTTTGATTTCTATGGCTAGCTAAACCTTTAGTGTCGGTATGGAATAGTTAGAGACAATAGGCATCTGATCAAACTTAGGCTAAAACCTTAATCAACTTAACTCTGGCTATAAATTTTTATACTTAAAAATAAAACCTTTTTGTTACGAAAGTAAGAAAAGTAAATAGGTTAGATCGAGCCCACGAAAGTGTGAGGTTTTTAACCGGATAGCTAAAGTTAGGCATTTGATTTAAATACAGTGAAAGCGCTTTAAAACAAATTAGAATTAATTAAGTTTCCAAAAAGTATGTTCTAAACACTTATAGGCTGGCGAAAGCAGGTATAGGGCTTTAGACGTATAATCCGAGATAAGACCATGAAAGTGTGAGTTGAGGGTTTTTAAACTGATGAGTTCTACAGATAAACTAAGTTGACCATCCTTATATGCTTAAGTACAATTAGATCCTTTAGGTCGACTCTATTACATACCGACCATTTCATTCCACTATTAATTAAAAATCAATTAGTTTACCTTCTTTAACCTTCCCAAAACTAAACGTGACAATTTCCGCCTTAGCTAAACTAGCATTACTTTCCCGCACTAGAGTGATTACAAAGTCCCTGTGGATTCGACAATCTTTTATTACTACCGCGATAGGCTGTGCGCTTGCAGTTAAGATACCGTTAGACACATTAGGTTTATCGCACATCAAGTTTTTGGTAGTATGAATTGAATCCACCTGACCACCCCTTAACACCAGAAACACCACAATCATATTTTGTTGCTGATAATTTCATGTCTGAAAACGAAACAGATCCTGAAACTCCTCCTGGTTACCATGATTTCACCAATATGGCTGAAGCACACGTAGCCCCTGACATAAACCAAGGAGAATACACTACACAATTGAATACCATTCTGACCACTTTGGATTCTTATAAAACTGACATTGATGGAATAAAGAATGAATTGAAGACTATGCGTTTGGATCTTATTGGTTTAACTGACATCACAGTGGAGCAATTCTATAACATCACCAAGGCTTTAGAGATATTAAAAGAAAATATTGGATGAAGCAGTTCTTAGTTCTTAGTTTTTCAGTTTTCAGTTTTTCAATTCTTAGTTTTTAGAATTTTCCCATTCTGTTTTGTTTCTAGGTAGTTTCAATTCTTTATTAAATTACTACATTTCAATTTACAGTCATTTACTTTCTGTCAAAAGAACAAGTTACTCAATTTGAATTAATGCAATTGTTTGTTTTCAGTTTTAAACTTACATTCATTATTCTGTTTACAATGTTTTATGGTTTTCTACTCTATTGCGAATTATATATTGGATTATATGTTGAACGGATTAATGTTGTGTTTATGTTGGAATGCCTGAGATGTTCTGCTTTCTATAAAAATATTACTCTGTGCAATTGTGTTCTGTGCTGTTAAAATTTGCAAAATTTGTAGCTGCCACGATCGTCACTTAACCCCCCACGACCGTCACACGCCTTTCAGCGCGTTACGCTCGTCAGCTAGGTGTTACGACCGTAACACGGGTTACATCAGTAACCCTGTTAGCAGAACGTTCCTTTTTTTCTTCCCTCAACCTTTCTCTCTTCTTCTCCCATAACTCCCCAACCGTCCCACTTCCTCCATTAACTCCCCATTAACCCCATTCAACCCACCACTAATCCCTCTCAATTTTCAAACTTCCCACTATCTCTTTTCACTATATATACTCCCATTACCCGTATCATCCTCTCATTCACTCATTCAAAAACCACACCCATTCTCACTCAAACACTCTTGCATGCAAATGGCGAACAATCTCCAACCAATTCCTGGCATTACCCTACGTGATGGTGACCAAGGCGAGACTCAACGTGTTAAGTTCTTGAAATTCCAACGTCGAGGACTACACCCCACTAGGTATGTTGAAACTGACTGCCTAAGAGACCTTGGTTTGCTCGAAGGTGTTCAACGTCTTCTTCAGAGTGTCAACTTGTGGAACCTATGTAGCCATCCCCAGCCCACGTACGAGAACCTCACTCTCGAGTTCCTCAGCTCCTTTTGCTACATCACTCCACCTGGTTCAACAAACCAACTTTCTGGTGTTGCGAGGTTTCGCATATTTGGTACCGAGTACGACTTCTCTCAGAACGCGTTCGGACGATTGCTTGATTTCTGCACCGATGAAGGTTCCCACCTCCGTGTGCCCGACAACTTTGGAGAAGAGTCTTTCAACCTTTGGCATAGCCTCACCAACAACCGTGCACACTCTTATGATCACCTCAATGCCACAAAAATCCATAATCCGGCCATACGCTACTTCCACCGTATCCTGTGTAACACAATCTTCGCAAGAGATAACAACCACAAGCTCAACTCCAAGGAGCTATTTTTCATGCATTGTGCATTTTCTGGTTAGAAAATCAACGCCGCACCCTTCCTCCTGGCCCATATTCATTCCATCTGCACCAGAGGCGGCAAACCTTTCTATTTCGGAGGGCTTGTCACTTCTCTTGCTTTGGCACGCACTGAATCATGGTGACACCCTTGCTCATCTACCATCCCGAGCACCGGTTCTGCTTACCTTGGATCATTGCAAATCAGCCCACCTCATCCACGAGTGGGACGACGAAAAGCTCCATCCAGTGATACAGAACAAAGTTTACACTAACATTGTTTTGCCTTGCAAGGACCGAATCGATCCTCAGAACCGAGCCAATTGGCTATTTAACCTTGAAGCCCCTGAAGGCCATGTTGCTGCTCAAGAAGAACCTCATGTCGGCCCCGCTGATGAGATGCAGGAAGAATTGGATCGAGCTGTTCCCGTGCCTGACTTCCCTGAGTCTTCCTCTGCTCCACCACCTCCCAATTTTGCAGAGATTCTCCAAGCCATTCATCATCAGAACCTTATGAATGCCATGTTTGAGAGGAAACATCAGGAGCGCTTCGACAGTCTGTTCGCACAAAATGCCCAAATCTTGAGTGGTCAACGCTCGATGAATGAAAGACTTGATGAAGTGCTGAGCGAGCTTAATGCTTTAAGGATGGATGCCACATCTGTTGGACCCCAGAGCACCGACTCTGAAGCTACTCCCTCCAGAAGGTCACGAACCAGAAGCCGCCGTGGTCGCCAGTAGTCTTTCCTTTTCTTGTTGTTTTCTTTGTTTTTCTGATGTATTTTTAATTTAACCTCGACGTTATATCATAACATTGAGACAATGTTTGATATAGTGTGGGAGGAGTACTGCATTCTTGAATCAGAACGAGTAATTTCATTTCCATTTTAGTAATATTTCGTTATTTCATTTTCTCCCCGCTTTATTCAGCCATACAAAAATATTTCGCCTTTTATATCCGCATAATCGTTAGTTACCTACTTTAACTGAAATCTTAGTTAGAAGGCCGAGAGCGATCCAACGAGAACTATACGGTTATGACACCTTTGACTCCCCACTTACGCGAATCGTCTCCATTTTCGTTATACCAATACTTTGAGTTTTAAGTCTTAAATTAGCCCCTAGTAGTTTATACTAGCAGTCGGCACCAGTCTTAGCACAAACCACGTGGAAAGCCGATGAACATAAGTGGATGATCTTGCTAATTGTTTTAAAAAGAATGTTACATGCTTTAAGGAAATAGGTAATGCACCAATTAAATTGGGCGATCCTCACCCGATCGTTTAATCCAACGGATGCAAAAAGCTTTTACTAAGTAACATAAAAATCCATTGTTTAGGTGGTTTAGAAGCATCTGGTACTAAACTCGGTAGGGAAGACTACGGTTTGATCCCCCGCATCTTGCAATTGGATAAAAAAGGTTGCCACATAATTGTGCCAGAAACCGTTGTGTCTTGATCAGAACCACTAATCGGCTATTCCACTACGTGTGTGTAAGGATAATTGGCTTAATGTGATTGCGCAAGAACGAAACCGGGTGAAATAGGAACGAGAAACCTTGAGTTGAATTATAACGATATAATTGGACGTTTCGTTTAAAACGGATAGTCGTCGACTAGCTTGTTGCTTGTGTCATTAGCGTATCATTGTTGTTTTACTCGATTTTCTTGGCCAAACTAAGTTAGGATTTCTTGTAATAATTTGAAAACAAAAAGGTATACTAGTTATGTGCGTCTAGAAAAACTTGTCCGATATTTCTAATTGATTATTTTGCTTGAGGACAAGCAAAGGTTTAAGTATGGGGGAATTTGATAACACGAAATCGTATCATTTATTTTCCATGAAATTAACCCGTTTTGTATTATTTTGACCCAATTAACTCCCGAATATTTCGAGTTTGTCATGACTTTTTGCAGGTATTACATAACTTAGCTAAAAACAGAAGAAAACATGAAACAATGAGAGAAAGCATCAAATAACAGAAGAAAACATGAATCTGTCAAAGAAACGCAGATTTTGTAGCTGTGACGGTCGTCAGCCATCTGCCACAACCGTAAGACATCATGAAGCATGTGACGACCGTAACACATCTGCCACGACCGTAACACGGGAAAACACCAAAGCTGCTCGTAACACACCTGTAACGAACATAGCAGCGTGTCGATTAACAAAGCGTGCGGGGCGTGGGAAGCGGAAGGAGTTTTAAAACTCTTGATTTCTCTCAACCTCACAGCCACGTTCAACCATGATTCAACCACGTTCCTATATTTTTGGAGAAGTTCAGGTGAAGCTACGTGTGTGAAGTTCATCCCAACTGCCAATTCCATTTTTCTATAAATACCTCAACATTCAATGTTAGAAGTACAGAGCAATTTTCAGTTTACTTGTGCGGAAGCTCTGCCGAAATCGAACCCAGTTTTGTTTCAGTTTATATTTTCTCTGCATTCATTGATTTCAATTGTTAAATTTCACTGCCCAAATAATAATTTCCAACATTAGGAAATTATTATTCTAGTTTAGGATTTCTTATTCAAGCTTCAGAATTCGTTTGTATTTCCGATACCGAGTCCAAGTTTCCGATCTGTGGAAGAAGGATTAAAGTTTTGGCTTTGTTTTCAGGTTCTTTAATTTTCATTTGTATTACAGTACTTCTGATTTAATTAATTTAAATTCCATTTATTATTTATAATGTCAGTTTTATATTTGTTTGTTTTTATTTCCTGTGAGTTTATTTTGATTTCTATGGCTAGCTAAACCTTTAGTGTCGGTATGGAATAGTTAGAGACAATAGGCATCTGATCAAACTTAGGCTAAAACCTTAATCAACTTAACTCTGGCTATAAATTTTTATACTTAAAAATAAAACCTTTTTGTTACGAAAGTAAGAAAAGTAAATAGGTTAGATCGAGCCCACGAAAGTGTGAGGTTTTTAACCGGATAGTTAAAGTTAGGCATTTGATTTAAATACAGTGAAAGCGCTTTAAAACAAATTAGAATTAATTAAGTTTCCAAAAAGTATGTTCTAAACACTTATAGGCTGGCGAAAGCAGGTATAGGGCTTTAGACGTATAATCCGAGATAAGACCATTAAAGTGTGAGTTGAGGGTTTTTAAACTGATGAATTCTACAGATAAACTAAGTTGACCATCCTTATATGCTTAAGTACAATTAGATCCTTTAGGTCGACTCTATTACATACCGACCATTTCATTCCACTATTAATTAAAAATCAATTAGTTTACCTTCTTTAACCTTCCCAAAACTAAACGTGACAATTTCCGCCTTAGCTAAACTAGCATTACTTTCCCGCAATAGAGTGATTACAAAGTCCCTGTGGATTCGACAATCTTTTATTACTACCGCGATAGGCTGTGCGCTTGCAGTTAAGATACCGTTAGACACATTAGGTTTATCGCACATCATGTTTTTGGCGCCGTTGCCGGGGACTTTGATCTAGTCACTAGTGCACTCTTAAAGTAGCACTGTCTAGACTAAGGCAACTATTTATTTTCCCTTTTGTGTATGCCAAATACTCGCTCTCAAGGCGGTCCTTTTCATATACCCATATACGATATCGAGCGTTATCTTCGATTAAGAAGACGAATTCAAGAGTACCGTGAACTTAACAATCTTCCTCCGTCTATACTTCCAGATCTCGACGAATTACGAAGAATGGCTGATCCACCTCCTCCACCTCCTCCACCTCGTCCTCTTAAGGATTACACAGTTCCTTCTCAAGCGGAGCCTCATAACAGTATTGCAGCTCCTGCTATCGCTCGAAACGATTTCGAGCTGAAACCTTCGCTTCTTTCCGCCGTTCAGCAGAACCAGTTCTCTGGAGCTCCTACTGACGACCCAAACTTACATCTATCAGTTTTTGTGCAGTACGCAGACACTGTGAAAGCGAACGGAGTAAACCCCGAGGCGATACGATTGCGCCTATTTCCTTTTTCTTTAAGAGACAGAGATCGCGCTTGGCTCCAATCTCTTCCTTCCAACGCAATCACCACTTGGGATGAGTTGAAGAAAGTCTTCTTAGCTAGATATTTTCCTCCTAGCAAAACTGCTATGCTCAGAGCCAACATCAATGGTTTCAGACAAAAAGACAATGAATCTTTATTCGAAGCATGGGAACGATACAAGGATATGCTAAGACTCTGTCCTCATCATGGTTTAGAGGAATGGTTGATTATTCACACATTCTATAACGGTCTCTTGTATAATACAAGATTAACTATCGACGCTGCTGCTGGTGGCGCACTGATGGATAAACCATATGCCGATGTGAACCAACTTATCGAAAGCATGGCTCAGAACCATTACCAATGGGGAAGCGAGAGAGCTAATGTAGAGAAATCTCAAACGAAAGGTAACAAGGTTGAAGTGAACAGCCTGGATCAAGTTAATGCTAAAGTGGAAGCTCTTACCCAAAAAACTAGAGAATCTCTCCAGCACTCCCGCAGCTACCGTAGCTGCAGTGATCCCAACTTGCGATCTATGTGGTATTCAATCACATCCTGCTCCAGAATGCCCACTTTTGACCGAAGTACCAGCCGAACAAGCTAACTACGTACAAGGAAATCCCTACAGTAATACGTATAACCCAGGTTGGAAGAATCATCCAAATTTCTCGTACAAAAGCAACAATGCGTTGTATGCTCCTGGACAAGCTTCTGCTACACCACCTGGTTATCCGAAAGCTATCCCGAATCATCCTAATAATGGACCCAATACTTCCAACATTCCTAGGAAATCTAACCTCAAAATTATGATAGAACACTTCATTGCTTCTCAATCCCAGACCAATAAGGATGTTTTAAATCAGAATTTACATACCAATGAGCAAATTAAGCAATTATCTAGCAAGGTCGATGCTTTAGCTACCCATAACAAGATGCTTGAAACTCAGATTTCACAGGTAGCTCAACAGCAAGCACCTACTGCTGCTCCTGATGGAATATTTCCTAGTCAACCACAACCTAACCCAAAAGGACACGCTAATGCCGTGATACTAAGGAGTGGAAAAGAACTTGACGGACCTGTTGATCCAAGACTAGAAAACCCAGCAATGTATCAGAAGCAAGACAAGCCGAGTGAAAACGAGAGCGAACCGAAAGAAAAGGAAAATGAAACCCAAGAGGCTGTAGTAAAAGAGAAACCTTATGTGCCTCCACCGCCCTATAAACCATAAATTCCGTATCCTCAGAGATTAACCAATTCTAAATCGATGAGCCAATTTAAGAAATTCGTGGAACTTCTGAAATAACTAAATATCACAATACCATTCACAGAAGCCATCACCCAGATGCCATCGTATGCTAAATTTCTTAAGGAAATCCTATCTAACAAGAAAAAGTTAGAAGATAACGGAACAATTACCCTCACTGCTGAGTGTAGTGCTATCATTCAGAATAACATGCCTCCTAAGCTAAAAGACCCAGGTAGTTTCTCTATACCCTGTAACATTGGAAAATTCATCATAGACAAAGCTCTATGCGACTTAGGAGCAAGTATCAGTGTCATGCCCCTGTCTATTTGCAAAAAGTTGGAAATGGGAGAACTTACACCTACAAAAATGTCTGTTCAATTAGCTGACCGATCAGTTAAGTACCCTGTAGGTATATTGGAAAATGTTCCAGTTAGAATAGGTCAATTCTATATCCCCCGACCGATTTCATAATTATGGACATTACCGAAGATTCAGTTACCCCTATCATATTAGGAAGACCATTCCTAGCTACAGCTGGAGCTATAATTGATGTAAAGAAGGGCAGATTAACATTCAAAGTCGGAGAGGAAAAAGTGGAATTCATCCTCACTCAATTTCTACAAGCACCCGCCATGAATGACACATGTTATTTACTCGATATTATAGACGAGTGCGTAAGAGAGATGGAAGCTGAACAAACCACATATTCCGAAATAATGAAGATTCAAACCCCTCTAATATTCGAAGACGACAATTAGCGAGAACCATATAGAAATGACAGTCTAAGCGAAAGTCTAGCACTTACACCTAATCATATGCCATGTCCCAAGAAACCAAAGCTAGAATTGAAAGTTTTACCTAACAATCTACGATACGAATTCCTTGATACTGAACACACTTGACCTGTTATAGTGAATTCCAGTTTAGGAACGCTCAAAACTCAGAAACTTTTAGACGTTCTAAGGAAATACCCTACTGCGTTAGGTTATAACATCTCAGACTTAAAAGGAATTTGTCCTTCAATTTGTATGCACCGTATTCTATTAGAAGAGGATTGCAAAACCTCTCGAGAACCTCAAAGAAGAATCAATCCGATCCTCAGCACTGTAGTCAGAGATGAAATCAAAAAGCTAATGGAAGCTAGAATTATATACCCGATCTCCGACAGTAAGTGGGTTAGCCCAGTACATGACGTACCTAAGAAAGGAGGTGTCACTGTCGTGAAAAACGCACAAGGCGAATCGATAACACAGAGAGTAGTTAGTGGACATAGAGTGTGCATTGATTATAGAAAACTGAACAAGGCTACTCGAAAGGACCATTTTCCTTTACCCTTTATTGATCAAATGTTAGAACGATTAGCCAAACACTCCTATTTCTGCTATTTAGACGGTTATTCCGGATTTTTCCAAATTCTGATTCACCCTGATGATCAAGAGAAGACTACATTCACGTGTCCCTATGGAATGTTCGCGTACAGACGAATGCCTTTTGGATTATGTAATTCTCCCGCAACCTTTCAACGATGTATGATGGCTATCTTCGCAGATTTCATTGACAACATCATGGAAGTATTTATGGACGACTTCTCTGTGTGTGGACAAAGCTTTGAAGGATGTCTATCTAATTTAGAGAGTGTTTTAGAACAGTGTGTGAAAGTAAACCTTGTGCTCAACTGGGAAAAATGCCATTTTATGGTCAGAGAAGGGATCGTACTTGGACATGTTATTTCTAATAAAGGAATTGAAGTTGATAAAGCTAAGATAGAAGTGATTAAAGAACTCCAGCCACCCAAGACCGTTCGAGAGATACGAAGTTTTCTAGGACACACCGGTTTTTACCGACGCTTTATTAAAGATTTCTCGAAAATTACTAAACCACTTACCGGTCTATTAATGAAGGATGCTGAGTTCATATTCGATGACGATTGTCTCAAAGCTTTTGAAACCCTTAAAGCCGCACTTATTTCTGCACCAATCATGCAACCGCCCGATTGGAGGTTACCTTTCGAAATCATGTGCGATGCAAGTGATTACGCTGTAGGCGCAGTTCTTGGACAAAGAAAAGAAAAGAAACTTCACGCAATTTACTACGCCAGCAGAACGCTAGACTCAGCTCAGATGAACTACGCCATAATTGAAAAAGAACTCTTAGCCGTGGTCTTCGCGCTTGACAAATTCCGTTCTTACCTTGTAGGAGCAAAAATCATCATTTATACGGACCACGCTGCTATCCAATATTTACTTGCCAAGAAAGATGCAAAACCCAGACTCCTCCGATGGATCTTACTTTTACAAGAATTCGACTTGGAAATTAAAGACAAGAAAGGAATAGAAAACGTCGTAGCGGATCATTTATCCCGTTTAGAAGGTGTAAAACCCGAACAAGTGCTAATTAACGACGATTTTCCATATGAACATCTGATAGCACATATGATAGCGACCTAGCTCAATTGGATTTAAATAAACCAGAAGCTAATGAAGTCGTGGAAGCCATTGACATGACCGTAGGATTGCCATGGTATGCTGACATCGTTAATTATTTAGCTGCCGGTGCGCTTCCACCTGATTTAACTTACCAACAGAAAAAGAAATTCTTCCATGATCTCAAGAGTTACTATTGGGACGAGCCACTTTTATTCAAACGAGGACCTGATGGAATTTTTCGCCGTTGTATACCCAACGAAGAAATAGAAGACGTCATTTCCCATTGTCATTCATCTCCTTATGGCGGACATGCTAGCACCTCTAAAACGTGTGCCAAAATTCTCCAAGCCGGCCTTTTCTGGCCTAACCCTGTGGAAGGATGTCCACATCGCCGTTAAAAACTGTGATTGCTGCCAACGCACCGGTAATATCTCAAGACGCGACGAAATGCCTCAGAAAGGAATACTAGAAGTTGAAGTCTTTGATGTTTGGGGAATAGATTTCATGGGACCTTTCCCATCTTCTTATGGAAACAAGTTTATACTCGTAGCTGTCGATTATGTTTCAAAATTGATTGAGGCAATAGCTTCTCCTACAAATGACACACGAGTGGTGATAAAGCTTTTTAAGAATATAATTTTCCCGTGTTTTGGTGTTCCTCGACTTGTTATTAGTGATGGTGGATCTCATTTTATTTCGAAGATATTTGATAAATTACTATCTAAATACGGAGTCAAACACCGCGTCGCAACTCCTTATCATCCGCAAACTAGCGGACAAGTCGAAGTTTCGAGCAGAGAGATTAAACAAATATTAGAAAAAACTGTCGCTATATCTCGGAAAGATTGGTCATCCAAGCTTAACGAAGCTTTATGGGCTTATCGGACAGCCTACAAGACTCCTATCGGAACTACACCTTTCAAACTTGTTTACGGAAAATCATGTCATCTCCCGGTAGAATTAGAGCATAAAGCTTATTGGGCGATAAAGATACTCAATATTAATTACACTGCTGCTGGCGAGAAACGCATCCTCGATTTACATGAACTGGAAGAATTAAGACTAGACGCTACAAAGCTAAAATATACAAAGAACGAACTAAAAAATGGCACGATAAGCGTTTATCTCGGAAAGAATTTAGTGTGGGAGATGTCGTACTTTTATTTAATTCTAGACTTAGACTCTTCCCTGGAAAACTTAAATCTAGATGGTCCAATCCTTTCGATATTACAAAAGTATTTCCTAGCGGAGCGGTAGAAATTAAGGATAGAAATAGTGCCCCGTTTATTGTAAACGGGCAACGGTTAAAACAATATCATCGTATAGATAATAAGGATTATACGAATAAGCTAAAACTTGTAGAACTGCCACCTATTTCTCCCGACTAATCTTTCACTAGGTATTTCGTCAAGCTTACGACGTTAAAAACAGCGCTTCATGGGAGGCAACCCATTTTATTTGTTTTTGCTTGCTATTTTGTTTGTATTCTCTGTTTTATTTCTTTTACAATTAGCTATTTTTCCTTTTTAAAACTTTTGTAAACTGCTGTTGATTTCAAAACAATTTTACTTGCCACAGGATTTCTGAAAAGTCTTTTTCTCTTTACTTTCTCCTCTACTCTGTTTCCCCGCTTTACTTTTGCTATGGATCCTCCACGGAACTTTATGGAAACCACCTTTAGAGGTAGAAACCAAAGAAGGAGATTTGAGGCTTTGTCTCAGCGAGACATCAGTTTGACCCTGTATCATGATGAACCCACTATGGACACTTTAGGCATAACTAACAGTGTTTACTACATGTTTAACCAATTGGGATGGGAGAAAGCACACCTTAAATATAGGTTTATCACTTACCGAGAGCTTACCCTTGAGTTCTTGAGTTCTTTAGTTTATATCCCTGAACACGGTGTTGGAGCCCGAAAAGGAATCATCGCCTTCAGACTTTTTGGTATTGAGTTCACCTATAACCATAGGGACTTAACTGCTTTATTAGGATTCCCTAGTGGACCCTTAGCTTTTACTACCCCTGAGGCGGATTTATTGGATTTTGAGCTAGATTACTTCTGGGGTACTTTAACCGGAAACTATCATCCTGACCCAGAGAGTATGGATAACAATGAGATACATAACCCAGTTATCCGGTATTTCTATAGGATTCTTGCCCACACTCTATTTGGAAAAGAACAAAACCAAAATGCTGTATCCAAGGATGAGTTATCTCTGCTTTATTGTATGAACCTAGGACGCCCTGTCAATGCTGTCCCGCTCCTGATGAATACCTTTACCCGCATTAGTGAGGACCCTAATGTTCCTGTCAGTGTGGGAGGATTAGTTACAATGATTGCAAATGCTCTTGGACTTCGTTACCAACTAAATAATTATGCACCATTCGGATCAATTAGGCCTATGAACATTGATTTCTGTTTCAACAACCAGATAATAGGAAATTTAGGCCCTGCACCTTATGATTACCTGATAAGAAACGAAGTTGTTACTCTTTTTACCCTTCCGAACCATGCCCGAGCAAGTGTCCATAACCGTGATAATTGGTTGTATGAATTGAATCCACCTGACCACCCCTCAACACCAGAAACACCACAATCATATTTTGTTGCTGATAATTTCATGTCTGAAAACGAAACAGATCCTGAAACTCCTCCTGGTTACCATGATTTCACCAATATGGCTGAAGCACACGTAGCCCCTGACATAAACCAAGGAGAATACACTACACAATTGAATACCATTCTGACCACTTTGGATTCTTATAAAACTGACATTGATGGAATAAAGAATGAATTGAAGACTATGCGTTTGGATCTTATTGGTTTAACTGACATCACAGTGGAGCAATTCTATAACATCACCAAGGCTTTAGAGATATTAAAAGAAAATATTGGATGAAGCAGTTCTTAGTTCTTAGTTTTTCAGTTTTCAGTTTTTCAATTCTTAGTTTTTAGAATTTTCCCATTCTGTTTTGTTTCTAGGTAGTTTCAATTCTTTATTAAATTACTACATTTCAATTTACAGTCATTTACTTTCTGTCAAAAGAACAAGTTACTCAATTTGAATTAATGCAATTGTTTGTTTTCAGTTTTAAACTTACATTCATTATTCTGTTTACAATGTTTTATGGTTTTCTACTCTATTGCGAATTATATATTGGATTATATGTTGAATGGATTAATGTTGTGTTTATGTTGGAATGCCTGAGACGTTCTGCTTTCTATAAAAATATTACTCTGTGCAATTGTGTTCTGTGCTATTAAAATTTGCAAAATTTGTAGCTGCCACGATCGTCACTTAACCCCCCACGACCGTCACACGCCTTTCAGCGCGTTACGCTCGTCAGCTAGGTGTTACGACCGTAACACGGGTTACATCAGTAACCCTGTTAGTAGAACGTTCCTTTTCTTCTTCCCTCAACCTTTCTGTCTTCTTCTCCCATAACTCCCCAACCGTCCCACTTCCTCCATTAACTCCCCATTAACCCCATTCAACCCACCACTAATCCCTCTCAATTTTCAAACTTCCCACTATCTCTTTTCACTATATATACTCCCATTACCCGTATTATCCTCTCATTCACTCATTCAAAAACCACACCCATTCTCACTCAAACACTCTTGCATGCAAATGGCGAACAATCTCCAACCAATTCCTGGCATTACCCTACGTGATGGTGACCAAGGCGAGACTCAACGTGTTAAGTTCTTGAAATTCCAACGTCGAGGACTACACCCCACTAGGTATGTTGACACTGACTGCCTAAGAGACCTTGGTTTGCTCGAAGGTGTTCAACGTCTTCTTCAGAGTGTCAACTTGTGGAACCTATGTAGCCAGCCCCAGCCCACGTACGAGAACCTCACTCTCGAGTCCTCAGCTCCTTTTGCTACATCACTCCACCTGGTTCAACAAACCAACTTTCTGGTGTTGCGAGGTTTCGCATATTCGGTGCCGTGCGAGTTCTCTCGAGCGTTCGGGCGATTGCTTGATTTCTGCACCGATGAAGGTTCCCACCTCCGTGTGCCCGACAACTTTGGAGAAGAGTATTTCAACCTTTGGCATAGCCTCACCAACAACCGTTCACACTCTTATGATCACCTTAATGCCACACAAATCCATAATCCGGCCATACGCTACATCCACCGTATCCTGTGTAACACAATCTTCGCAAGAGATAGCAACCACAAGCTCGACTCCAAGGAGCTATTTTTCATGCATTGTGCATTTTACGGTCAAAAATCAACGCACCCTTCCTCGCCCATATTTATTCCATCGCACGGGCAAACCTTTCAATTTCGGAGGCTTGTCACTTCTCTTGCTTTGCCTTTGAATCATGGTGACACCCTTGCTCATCTACCATCCGAGCACCGGTTCTGCTTACCTTGGATCATTGCAAATCAGCCCACCTCATCCACGAGTGGGACGACGAAAAGCTCCATCCAGTGATACAGAACAAAGTTTACACTAACATTGTTTTGCCTTGCAAGGACCGAATCGATCCTCAGAACCGAGCCAATTGGCTATTTAACCTTGAAGCCCCTGAAGGCCATGTTGCTGCTCAAGAAGAACCTCATGTCGGCCCCGCTGATGAGATGCAGGAAGAATTGGATCGAGCTGTTCCGTGCGACATCCACAGTCTTCCTCTACTCCACCACCTCCCAATTTTGCAGAGATTCTCCAAGCCATTCATCATCAGAACCTTATGAATGCCATGTCTGAGAGGAAACATCAGGAGCGCTTCGACAGTCTGTTCGCACAAAATGCCCAAATCTTGAGTGGTCAACGCTCGATGAATGAAAGACTTGATGAAGTGCTGAGCGAGCTTAATGCTTTAAGGATGGATGTCACATCTCTTGGACCCCAGAGCACCGACTCTGAAGCTACTCCCTCCAGAAGGTCACGAACGAGAAGCCGGTGCATGATGGTCTTTCCTTTTCTTGTTGTTTTCTTTGTTTTCCGATGTATTTTAATTTAACCTCGCCGTTATATCATAACACTGAGACAATGTTTGATATAGTTTGGGAGGAGTACTGCATTCTTGAATCAGAACGAGTAATTTCATTTCCATTTTAGTAATATTTCGTTATTTCATTTTCTCCCTGCTTTATTCAGCCATACCAAAATTTTTCGCCTTTTATATTCGCATAATCGTTAGTTACCTACTTTAACTGAAATCTTAGTTAGAAGGCCGAGAGAGATCCAACGAGAACTATACGGTTATGACACCTTTGACTCCCCACTTACGCGAATCGTCTCCATTTTCGTTATACCAATACTTTGAGTTTTAAGTCTTAAATTAGCCCCTAGTAGTTTATACTAGCAGTCGGCACCAGTCTTAGCACAAACCACGTGGAAAGCCGATGAACATAAGTGGATGATCTTGCTAATTGTTTTAAAAAGAATGTTACATGCTTTAAGGAAATAGGTAATGCACCAATTAAATTGGGCGATCCTCACCCGATCGTTTAATCCAACGGATGCAAAAAGCTTTTACTAAGTAACATAAAAATCCATTGTTTAGGTGGTTTAGAAGCATCTGGTACTAAACTCGGTAGGGCAGACTACGGTTTGATCCCCCGCATCTTGCAATTGGATAAAAAATGTTGCCACATAATTGTGCCAGAAACCGTTGTGTCTTGATCAGAACCACTAATCGGCTATTCCACTACGTGTGTGTAAGGATAATGGGCTTAATGTGATTGCGCAAGAACGAAACCGGGTGAAATAGGAACGAGAAACCTTGAGTTGAATTATAACGATATAATTGGACGTTTCGTTTAAAATGGATAGTCGTCGACTAGCTTGTTGCTTGTGTCATTAGCGTATCGTTGTTGTTTTACTCGATTTTCTTGGCCAAACTAACTTAGGATTTCTTGTAATAATTTGAAAACAAAAAGGTATACTAGTTATGTGCGTCTATAAAAACTTGTCCGATATTTCTAATTGATTATTTTGCTTGAGGACAAGCAAAGGTTTAAGTATGGGGGAATTTGATAACACGAAATCGTATCGTTTATTTTCCATGAAAATTAACCCATTTTGTATTATTTTGACCCGATTAACTCCCGAATATTTCGAGTTTGTTATGACTTTTTGCAGGTATTACATAACTTAGCTAAAAACAGAAGAAAACATGAAACAATGAGAGAAAGCATCTAAGAATAGAAGAAAACATGAATCTGTCAAAGAAATGCAGATTTTGTAGCTGTGATGGTCGTCAGCCATCTGCCACGACCGTAAGACATCATGAAGCGTGTGACGACCGTAACACATCTGCCACGACCGTAACACGGGAAAACACCAAAGCTGCTCGTAACGCGCGTATCAGTTAACAAAACGTGCAGGACGTGGGGAAGCTTAACAGAAGGAGTTTTTAAAACTCCTGATTTCTCTCAACCTCACAGCCACGTTCAACCATGATTCAACCACGTTCCTATATTTTGGGAGAAGTTCAGGTGAAGCTACGTGTGTGATGTTCATCCCAACTGCCAATTCCATTTTTCTATAAATACCTCAACATTCAATGTTAGAAGTACAGAGCAATTTTCAGTTTACTTGTGCGGAAGCTCTGCCGAAATCGAACCCAGTTTTGTTTCAGTTTATATTTTCTCTGCATTCGTTGATTTCAATTGTTAAATTTCACTGCCCAAATAATAATTTCCAACATTAGGAAATTATTATTCTAGTTTAGGATTTCTTATTCAAGCTTCAGAATTCGTTTGTATTTCCGATACCGAGTCCAAGTTTCCGATCTGTGGAAGAAGGATTAAAGTTTTGGCTTTGTTTTCAGGTTCTTTAATTTTCATTTGTATTACAGTACTTCTGATTTAATTAATTTAAATTCCATTTATTATTTATAATGTCAGTTTTATATTTGTTTGTTTTTATTTCCTGTGAGTTTATTTTGATTTCTATGGCTAGCTAAACCTTTAGTGTCGGTATGGAATAGTTAGAGACAATAGGCATCTGATCAAACTTAGGCTAAAACCTTAATCAACTTAACTCTGGCTATAACTTTTTATGCTTAAAAATAAAACCTTTTTGTTACGAAAGTAAGAAAAGTAAATAGGTTAGATCGAGCCCACGAAAGTGTGAGGTTTTTAACCGGATAGCTAAAGTTAGGCATTTGATTTAAATACAGTGAAAGCGCTTTAAAACAAATTAGAATTAATTAAGTTTCCAAAAAGTATGTTCTAAACACTTATAGGCTGGCGAAAGCAGGTATAGGGCTTTAGACGTATAATCCGAGATAAGACCATTAAAGTGTGAGTTGAGGGTTTTTAAACTGATGAATTCTACAGATAAACTAAGTTGACCATCCTTATATGCTTAAGTACAATTAGATCCTTTAGGTCGACTCTATTACATACCGACCATTTCATCCACTATTAATTTAAAATCAATTAGTTTACCTTCTTTAACCTTCCCAAAACCAAACGTGACAATTTCCGCCTTAGCTAAACTAACATTACTTTCTCGCACTAGAGTGATTACATAGTCCCTGTAGATTCGACAATCTTTTATTACTACCGCGATAGGCTGTGCGCTTGCAGTTAAGATACCGTTAGACATATTAGGTTTATCGCACATCACCTGGTGAAATACTCTGCTCAAGAAATTTCGAAAATCCCAATCGAAGACGTCAAACCTACAGGATGTGGAGATGATGACATAAAGGGGGAGGATGTAGATGTTAACATTCCTCGAAAAAATGGGATACCTAGGGAGCCCGGTGGAAAGATCGACTACACGGTGAAATACTACGCTCGAGCTCGAAAATCCCAATCGAAGACGTCAAACCTACAGGATGGGGGGATGATGACATAAAGGGAGAGGATCTAGATGTTAACATGGTGGATATGGAGAGACCTCGTTCGGAAATAGAGGAGATGGAAAGATATTTAGAAAAAGAGAAGTACAAGATGGAGGATAGTTATGTTGTGGATACTAGTCTTAAAGATTACCTCATCTTGTGCCACAAAAAATCTTGAAATGATACTATGTCCCGGATGCGGCATCATCGCAGCAGTGCTGCGGACTTGAGGAAACAAAGACGCAGGCGGCAACAATGGCAAGATAACCATTTATTCGAGATGTTACCCTAAAGGCTGAGAGAGCTTATTGGAGTTTTTAGTTCGCTATCACAAAGGGCAACCAAATGCGATATGCCCAAGGTGTTAGCGATGTATGATCGAGCGTGGTGGAGCTTCGAAACTATTCCTTTCGCCCCATCTTTGGAACCACAAAAGCGGTCGGATGAGCCAACATTTGAGGTAACCACACTCAGCTTGGTCCCTATCCTAAAGATGCTCGAGGGTGGCGTTCAAAATCCTGTGAAGTACCAACGGACAAATGGTCGCAAGTCAGGCCGGCAAGGGCAAAGACAAATGGAGAAACAAGGAGCAAGCACGCCTCCATGACATATTGAAGGCAATTCAACAACGCAAGAGGAAGAATTGAGGTTAGAAAATTACAAAGGCAAAAACCCCATGTCAAGATCACAATGGCGAAGGCAACGGAGAATTTGAAAATTTGAAAGAGAAGCGAGATAAAGGAACAACCGATAAGAAACCAAGGAGAATCAAGCACCAACAAACCAAAATCAAATAATCAACACGAGGACAAACCCCGGTTAGTAGGAGACTCTTCTACGAAACACAACAAGATGAATCGAAGTACACACAAGTCGGAAGAAGGCGAGGATATTACGGCAGACAACTTGAATCGGAGTCTTAAGCTTAACATTAATTACAGCGTGGTATCTGTACTACCTTGTGAGTTTGGACGAGAAACCGAAGTCGAGCATGAGGAGGATGATACCATAAATTTGATGAAGCTGGACCGGTATGCTACTCGTGATGGATAACGGTAGCGGTCGAAGAAGCGAATCGTTCTTGAACACCGAGCCACCATGAAGAATCATCGAAGCCATTGTTCATTCGAGCAAAGGCTGGAGCCCATGGCGTGAATAAAGTCTTGGTGGATGGAGGCGCTTCAGTCAATTTAATGCCCCATTTCATGCTGAAGAAGTTAGGAATACAAGATGGTGATATCAAACCACACAACATGGTGCTATCCAATTATGAAGGAAAAGTAGGCCAGACTTTGGGGGTAGTTCAAGTAGATTTGACGGTAGGATCAAGCTGCAGGCCCACCATGTTCATGGTGATCGAAGCCAAGGTTGGTTTTATGGAGAGAAGATGGGATTGTGGAGAACATCGAAGCGGACCAGAGTTATTTTATGACAGCAGTTAACTTAGTCAATAAAAGAAATTATGACAAATATCTAGCGAATAGCCCTTGTACCCCAAGTGAAATAAGCGAAACCGAGGGCACACTATTATATGACCCTTCGCCATGATGGCATGTCTTTGGGATAGGAAGATAATTAAAGGAGCGAAGAGTCGAAGGTGCTACAAAAGGCGGCGGTGGGGTTAAACAATCTTGCTCATGATTAAGTCCTCCTTCTTCGAAAGGATTTCGGCCTATATGGCTGAGAACGAATGGAAAGCGGCCTCAGAGGCTGAAATAGATAATATGGCTGAAGTAAACGAAATAGAGGGGAATGGCTCGAAAGACTCACCCTTTGAAGAACACGAAATAGATCAAAGGCTAGATGCCATCTATGATAAAGAACCCCTAGGCTTCGAGAAGGACCCCACAAACTCAGGTGCCAAAATGTTAGCACAGGATCCACTCGAAGAGGTGAATTTAGGGGATGACAATACAAAAAGAATAACTTACATAAGCGCAAGACTCAATCCACGCCTCAAGCAGGAAGTGATCGAAGCTCTCAAGAGAAACAAAGATTGCTTCGCATGGGACTATGATGAAATGCCTGGGTTGAAGAGAGAGTTAGTGGAGCACAGACTTCCAATTAAGAATGGCAAGAAGCCCATCAAGCAAACTCCTAGAAGATTCGCGCCGACAGTTCTCACAAAGATTAAAGCTGAGGTCGAAAGGTTGCTGCGCTGCAAATTCATCAGAACCACAAGGTATGTCAAATGGTTAACAAATATAGTACATGTTATTAAGAAAAATGGCTCTTTGAGAATTTGCATAGATTTTAGGGATTTAAATCGCTACCCTAAAGGCAGTATTCCATGCATGGCGAAATGTTAATAGACTCTGCTGCAGGATTCGAATACCTAAGTATGCTAGATGGATACTCTGGGTATAATCAGATTTTTATTGCTGAAGAAGATGTTGCTAAGACATCATTTCGTTTCCCAGGAGCCTTAGGCACCTACGAATGGGTAGTGATGCCTTTTGGTTTAAAAAACGCTGGGGCAACCTATCAAAGGGCAATGAATTCAATTTTCCATGATTTCATTGAAACCTTTATGCAGGTGTATATTGATGATATAGTCATGAAATCCATATCTGCAGAAACCCATTTGCATCATTTGAGCCAATCATTCGAAAGAATGAAAACATAACAAAATGAACCCCTTAAATGTGCATTTTTTGTGGTGGAGATTTCCTTGGCTTTGTGGTTCATAAGAAAGGAATTGAGATCAGCAAAATAAGACCAAATCCATTATGGAGCGAAAGCACCTACATCGAAAAGGGGCGTAATCTTTGCTAGGGAAGATTAACTTTCTAAGAAGATTCATTTCGAATCTAAGTGGAAGAACCCAGGCTTTCTCTCCGCTACTTCGCTTAAAGCAATGCCAAGCCTTCGAGTGGGACGAAGCACATCAGGAGGCATTTGACAAGATAAAAAGATATCTCTCTCAGCCTCCTATCTTGTCTCCACCTTCATGGGGAAAGCCCATGAGACTATACATTTCTGCCTCTGAAGTTAGTATAGGTAGTATGTTAGCACAAGAAGATAGAATGGCATTGAGTGAGCCATATACTATTTAAGTAGGGTATAGAATGGTGCAGAAACTAGATATAGCAATATAGAAAAGCTATGTCTCTGTTTATACTTTTCTTGTATGAAACTTAAGTATTATATAAAGCCTGTTGATGTTTATGTTTCATCTCACTTCGATGTTATCAAACACATGCTTTCGAAACCAATAATGCATAGCGAGTTGGTAAATGGGCTTTAGCCTTGAGAATATTCTTTGACTTTCATGCCTTTAAGATGTGAAAGGTCAAGTAATTCGATTTCATTGTGGACCATTCAACTGGTGTAACACGGTGAACCGACTTTGTAGGTTTTGTATCGCAAATGTGCGGATAGCAAAGTCGCCACAGACTTTTCTTTTATCAATTAAGGGAAGGTGAAAAGAGCAGGGAAAAGACCTTCGTTAGATTGAGTAAGGAGAATGTTATGAAAAGGGAAGGTATTAGCACCTTTTCATCCGTGAATTATCTGGGCTCTTAGTTGCTCTTAGATCACTTTAAAAGCTGCTTTACGTGTGTTTGAAAAAATGTTTTGAAAAGGCATTTCGCTTTGACTTTGTAATGATTCATGTAGGAATGTATACAAAGTGTTTGGAAATGTTCGTTTTTGAAAAGAGTTTGAACTTTGACAAAAGTGTGAAGTGTGAAAAGTATTTTGATAGAGCAAGCAACTAAAAGTCTTATTACCTACTCGAATGGTCGTTTTAGTGTTATTCGTTCCTTTAGAGCTATCCATACCAGGTTATTAGTTGGATGTAGCGGGACATTCGAAGGACATCGTATGGTGGTAGAAAGCAACTTGTAGGAAGTATCCTAGCACATTCGAAGGGACTATCATCATTTTCGTGGCGACAATCGAGGTCAAGATCATGTATTCGGAGGCGACATCGTGGGTCTATGATCTTTGTATCGAAGGGACTATGATGATTTGTTTTGAAGGCGGTGCTAGAATACCTCGTTCGAGGACTTGACCATTTGAATTCGTAAAGGCAACGAGAGAATTACCCCAAGGTGCGTGTGAAAAGAGTGTTGATTTGATTCATGTTATCTTGAAAATTAGAGTGAGCTATGTTCAACTTTATCTTGCCATACCGCCTAATTACTAGATTTATAAGATGCGGAAAGTAAATTTGCAAATATAAAGTGCGGAAAGATAAATCGCTATTACATGGCTTTCGGATACATAATTTAAAATGCGGAAAGTAGAAACCCTAATTAAACTATTACATCCCATAAGCAATTACATAATTGGAAAAAAGAAAACTAAAAGAATCGTCCGAAGCAGAACAACCTGTGAAAAGATGAGAAATCGGGAAATACAAGGAAATCGAACAAGAGAAAAATGTTAGCAAAAATAATAATTTTTAAATGAGAAAAATATTTCATGCTGGAAATAACATTAATATTTAAAATGCCACCAAGAAAATGCTAAAATAATTTTTTGGGATTTTTTGGAGTTAATTTAATAATTAAAAACTAATTAAAGATGATTTAAATGATAAATTAGCAATTAAATTAAATATGCATGCAAAAATAATATTTTTAATTTTATAAATTAAATAAACATTTTCTGAAAATAATGCAAAAAGAAAAATATTTTTTGGTGTTTTTTAATGCATGATAAAAATAATTGAAATTGAATTAAAATGAATGAAAAATATTAAGAAAATAGAAAAATATGGAAAAAATAGAAAAATATGAGAGTTTGTGAAAAAGAAAGGAAAACCGGTCCTGGCATGGTTCGAACTGGGGACCCTGGAGAGCATCTTCAAACAGTCAGCGCCTTAACCACTGGGACAAGTGACATCTGGTGTTTGAAACAACAAAATCAATTGAATATAAAGGATGACGACGCGTCATGGTTATGTTTGAAACACAGTCAGCCACGCGTGGACCCCATTGACTTATGAATGGACGAATCAGAGAAGCCCATCGCGCCACGCAATCTCCTCGCCGGTCTTCGCCTGAGTCAGCGCCGGAGCTAGGGCTCCGGTCATCTTCTCCGGCAGCTATGATTTTCAAACCTGCAAAATACGAAGATTCAAAGCAAAAGAAAGACCTAGTGCACCTATTTCGACCCTTTTAAATTCAATGGTGGCATTGGTTTTGACTGAATCGACCTGTACAGGCCGGTTTGAAGACGAAAGCTTGAGAAACCCTAAACATGGCAACTGGTGATTCTCACGTGCAAGCTTGCTAGCGATTGCCCAGATCGATCATATGGAGTCTCATGAACATAATAAAAGCATTAGAATCAATTGAAACACGCAGATATTAAAAAATGCAAAATCAAGAAATATTTGAATATGTATGAATGTATATGGCACGATTCAGGTTGCTTTGATCATTGGCAATGATGTATACTTACTCAATCTTACCTCCTGAACACAATGGAATGGTTTTGAGAGCTTGAAAGTGACTGGAAATCAAAATTCGAATTTTGATAATTCTTGAAAATTTTTGGCAAAGTGTGGGTTGTTGTAAGGGCTAGGGTTTCGTGTCCTTTGTTGTGTGTAATGCTGGGGTATTTATAGAGGGTTTTGGGATGGCAAAGAGAGTGAAAAAAAGATTTGGTTTTGAATGTGCATTGAATATTTTTCAAATAAAATCAAATTTTGGAGAAAATTTGATTTTCTCTTCAATGTGAAGGCTAGCACGAATTTGGCATGTTCTATGGGCTATCTTGGGCCTCAAGTTTGATATAAATTCACTCTTTTTGAAAAAATATCTTATTATCATATTTTATATAATTTAATTTTGAATTAAATGGTTTTAAATTCAAAAATAAATCAATAAAATAGAAAATTGTCATGTCCAAGCATCAATGGGTCACAACTAATACCATGAACAAGTTTGGATCATAAAATTATAGGCCCATTTGGAAAAGTTTGCATTTTGACCAATATCTCTTTTTGTGCAATTGTTCAAAAATGCCCAACTTGTGAATAGTGTATCTTGCTCAATTTTCCACATTTTTGAGTGTTCTTGGACTTTTTGGAAAGCTCTAAGAGTCCTCTAACCAACCTTTTTGGTTTCATCTCAATTGGAGTTTCCATGCTCAATATATCTTCAAAACAAAATGTTGACTTTTTGTTGACTTTGAAAAGGACCTATAATGTTTTGATCCATACCTTCCAAATGAAGCATTTTTTGAACATTCTTGTGAGACATGAAGTTGTAGAGAATTGAATTTCCTTCAAAATAAGAGGTGGTGGAAAAATTTCTGAGAAAGTTTGAAGAAGTTATGCCCAGTCAAAGTTTGGTTGACTTTTCACTAAGAAACCCTAATTTAGAAAGTTTGACTTTTGAGCAAATCTTGAGTTTTCTTGATGAATCATGATCAACCCTTGATCAAATGATGAATGTAACCTCAAAATGAGGATGTTGACCAAAAATCATGAAGTTTGATGTATGTTGACCACAGTTGACTTTTGTCCAATCTGACTAATTTTCAACCATCGAGTAATTATGCGAAACTTGACTTGTGAGGCTTGAAACTTGACATGGAGAATCTTTGAAGCATATGAGGAGGCATGAGGGCCATTGGAGATGTTGGAAGTCCATCTTGATCGAGAATCACCAAACCCTAGTTTGGGTTGATTGTCTAGGAGAGGTTTGTCGATCGACCCTTGAGGAATCCTTGAGTATGGATGTATGGGATGTCTTGAGAAGATGGAGGACAAATTTTGGGGTATATGACTGCCCTGTTCAATCTTCTTGTCTTGGAAGGGTTAGATTGGCATGCTAGCCTTTTCGTGACACGGAGGTGAAGATGATTGAACACTCAGTACACAAAATTTGCACTCATTTTGGTGATGGCGCGAGAATGGGCTTCTGAGATGTCATTTGGAGAAGTTGGAGACTTATTTGGAGAATGAGTCGTCGCTAGACTTGAGATTGTTGTATGGATAGGAGAACTGGCGGGGATGGGCTTAAGATGCCATCCGTGAGGATTGATCTTTGGGGAGTGAGCCATACGCTGGGCTCATGAGCGTTCACGGAAGTGAAAGGAGGCGGGGAAATGGGCTTAAGATGCCATTCGGGAGTCGTAGCCGAGTCGTGCTCATCTTTGAATGAAGTTATTGGTTTGTATTGGTTTTTAACCAAATATGCGGCGATACGAAGGCGGAGAAATGTTGACAAGTAGTCGGAGGCAGGCTTAAGATGCCATCAAGGCAAGCGGGTCGTCGCTAGACTACTGTGAGTTCTGTTGATAATAAGAGAGGGTCAGAATACATCTTCGTGTTGATTACTCTGAGGGGGTAGTAGCTGGTAACATGTGGATATCTTCCCTGTTGTGCATCGGGTATTGGTCCACTGTCTGTTATCGGAGGATAACTTGTGATTGTTCGGATAGGGTTTCCCGTCTGGCTTCGGGTATTAATCCTGGATCCGTTGTCGGAGGACAACGAGGGCGGTCGTTCGGATAGTTTTCCCGTCTGGATTCGGATCTTAATCCTGGACCAGTTGTCGGAGGACAACTAGGGCAGTCTTTCAGATAGTTCTCCCGTCTGGATTCGGGTCTTAATCCTGGACCAGGTTGCGTCAGAAGTGATTTTCACCTATTTTGGAGAAAACAAGAGAAACTTTGATAAAATATTTGTTAGTCTTATGAAAATTATGATGCATGATGATGTGTATGAATGCTATATGCATATATGAGAAATGTATGAATGATAGATGTTGTGGTATTTCAAAACATATCCATCTTGAAGAAGATGCCGATGTTCTGATTGAGGATTTCTAACTTCTGTTTGGGGACGAAACGGATGGAGACCCTGAGAAGAAAGGAAACTTTGATTCCTCCGATGCACTATCTGACCAAGTCTTGGGCCTAGATATTGTTGTGGATGGTAGAGATCGAGAAACACATTGTTGAGGATCTCATACATAGACCCTGCTGGGGAGGGTCTAGGAGGTACTCTACTGGGGATCTTGCGTGTAAATCCTGCTGGAGAGTATTTGATAGTTGCTTGGAACCGGGTTAGAAGGATCGGGCCCGTTGACATCTCTGGTGAGGAATAAAGATGTAGGTTTCCTCCGCGCTATCGACCAAGTTTCAAGTCTGGATATTTGGAGAAAGAATTGTTTGAGAGATATTTTGTTGGGGATAAACACCTCGGCTGGGGATGAAGTGTTATTGCTCGAAGACGAGTGTAATCCGGTTAAGTTGAGTGGAATCACTGCTCAGGGGCTGATGCATACTCCGCTGGAGGGAGATTTGTGGTGAGTGACACCTCTGTGGGGATCATGTTCTGTGGGGAAATGTATTGGTGACTTTCGTCGTCATCTCAATTCTTGGAACCTGTAGTAATTACTTTTGTTATGTTTACTTTTCGCATGTTTGTGACTAAATTTTTATTCTCAAATGCATATAATCATTCAAAGCAAACATTGGACTTTATGCAAATAACAATAGCAAAGTTTGTAAAGACAAAGAACTCGTATTTATTTGAAATGTGGCGTATGGCCAAGTAGTTTGTACACAAGAAAGGTAAAAAGCTATGCGGAAACAATCTCGTTAAGTTCCAACTATGCTAGTACTCATATATTTCAACTATCTCATCTCCTTCGTCGAGTAGAAAGTGAGTGAATTGATTTTAGCCATTTGAATCTTGAATCTTGATAGTAGTGCGGAAGTAAATAGGTGATCGGATGAGACATAGTAAATGCGCAATCTAACTTTTGCCTAGACCACCCTTTCGGGTTTCATTCTACGGGATACCCTTTTTGCCAACCGCCTTTTAGTTTTCGACTTGCCGGTGTACATGTTTTGTATATATATCCTTAACTTTTGCCGAACCCTTTTGGTTCGCGGGATGCCCTATTTTGCCTAGGTTAGTCGACCTAGCGGGTCTCATTATCGTAGTATTTTTGACTATGTCTCGTTCACGGGTGTGGGATGTCTTCACCATCCATGGTGCTAAGTATCATAGCTCCATGGGAAAATCTTGTCTTGACTACAAATGGTCCCTCGTGGGTGGGAGTCCATTTGCCCCTGGGATCACCTTGTGGAAGAATGATGCGCTTGACTACTAGATCACCGACTTGATAGACTCGGTGCTTGACCTTCTTGTTAAATGCTCGAATCATTAACCGATAGATTTGTCCATGGCGGATGGGCGAGTCGTTCTCATCAATCAAGTTTATACGGTCGGCGATGCGGATCCAATCATCTTCGCCTAACTCTGCGTCCTGGAGGACTCTGGTTGAGGGTATCTGAACCTCGATGGGTAGGACCGCTTCCATATCGTATACAAGAGTGAAGGGGGTTGCCCCTGTTGATGTCCGTACTGTAGTGCGATAACCGTGGAGAGCAAATGGTAACATCTCATGCCAATCCTTGTAAGTCCATCATCTTACGTATAATCTTCTTGATATTCTTGTTGGCTTCCTGCGCCATTCATCTTAGGCCGATGGGAAGAGTTGTGATGCTTGATCTTGAGCTGCGTGCGAGTTCGGTGATCATCTTGTTGTTGAGATTAGAGCCGTTATCGTGATAATCCTCGGGGTGCCATACCGACGGATGAGATTATGCTTGATGAATTGAGCCACGACATTCTTGGTACGGATCGACGAGGTTGCTTCTACCCACTTGGTGAAATAGTCAATTGCCACAAGGATGAAACAATGTCCGTTGGAAGGCTGTGGGCTTGATTTCCAATCATGTCAATGCCCCACATTGCAAAGGCCAAGGAGCTGTTAGAACATTAAGAGGTACTAGAATGCGTGCACTTTATGCATAAATCGGCACTTGTGACAAGATCGAGCATAAGTGGCAATCGGCTTCCATGGTGGACCAATAGTTTATTCTCAAAATCTTCTTAGCCATGGTATGTCCTTTGGAATGGGTACCAAATGCTTCGTGTAACTCTTCCATGATATGTTCATTGTCTTCGGTCTACAGTGAATAGCACAAATCGTGATTGCGCTTGTATAAGATGTCGTTCTTGAGGAAGAATTTGGATGCAAATCTTCTCAAAACTTCTTATCGTTGTGAGATGCCCTCGGGATATTCTTGAGTCTCAAGATACCTCTTCACATCGTAGTACCAAGGTTTGTCTTACATATCAAGCTCATAACAATATCTTGGTTCGTCAAACTTCTCGATGATGATCAGGGAGCCTCGTTGTCCCATCGACCTTGAACATAGATGACATAGTAGCTAATCGTCCAATGATTCTCTTCTCGTGGAATGTGATTGAAAGTGATCTCTTGAGTAGGGACCAAACTTAGAACATGCTCGTCTGAGAATGAGATTCGGATGCTTCGTATCCTCGCCTTTAATCGTGATCACCAAAGAGTCTCCATACACTTGCAAGAACTTGATTCTCAAGTCAATAGCGACTTTAATACCCATGATGCGCTTCGTATTCGGCCATGTTATTGGTGCAAGCTGAAACATAATCTGGCGGTGAAAGTATGTCACTTTGTGGGGATGTAATGATGGCGCCAATGGCATTGCCAAGTGCGTTTGAGGCTCCATCAAAGACCATGGTCCATCGGGATCCTTGTTCGAGTCCTTCGTCAGGCCAGGTTCTTCATAATCTGTAACTAGTAAAACATCTTCGTGCAAATTGAGCGCATAGGTGATAGTCATCGACTTGATGTGCCAAATGATCGGCTACTACTTCCTTTAATCGCTTTCTAAAAGTGTCTTTGGATGTCGTATTCGGTCAAGATCATTTGCCATCTTGCTATTCTTCGGAGAGAGATGGTTTCTCAAATATGTATTTTATCGGATCCATCTTGAAATCAACAAGGTAGTGTGAGTCAACATATCTTGTCTTAGTCGGTTAAGCCAAAGCGTTGCAAGTTTTCTCATTTGTGAGTATCTTGTTTCACAATCGGTAAACTTTTTGCTAAGGTAGTATATTGCATGCTCTTTTCGACCAAACTCGTCATGTTGCCCCAACACACACCCCATTGAGTTCTCTAACACTGTCAAGTACATGATAAGAGGTCTTCCTTCGGCGGGCGACATCGGGATAGGAGGATTCTGTAGGTACTCCTTGATTTTGTCAAAAGCGATCTGGCAATCGTCGTTCCATTCCACTACTTGATCTTTCTTTAGTAACTTGAAGATTGGCTCACAAGTAGCGATTAGATGTGCAATAGATCGGCAATGTAATTCAATCGGCCCAAGAACCCTCTGACTTCCTTCTCGGTGCGGGGAGCTGGCATTTCTTGAAATGCTTTAACCTTGGCGGGGTCAACTTCAATACCTTTACCGCGACAACAAACCCTAGGAGTTTCGGATCTTACTCCAAGGTGCATTTGTTGGGATTAAGTCTCGATGCTTCTTCACCTATCAAGCAGTTTACGCAAATGATCAAGATGTTCTTCTTCGTTTGTGATCGAGCTATCATGTAATCGTAGACCTCTATCTTGTGATGAATCATGTCATGAAATAATCACCATAGCATGCGATAAGTGGCGCCAGCGTTCTTCGATCGAGCGGCATAACCTTGTAGCGAAAGTGCCCCGTGTAGTAGTCTTTTCCATGTCTTGAGGAGCCATTTTGATCTGATTGTAACCAGAGAAACCATCCATGAAGGAGAAAACCTTATCTGCTGCGGTGTTGTCAACGAACATCAATATGAGGAAGTGGAAAATCGTCTTTCGGACTTGCTTTGTTCGGATCTACGTAATCCACACACGTACCTTGCCATCCTTCTTGGAGTACGGCACCACATTCGCAACCCATTGTGGATAAAAGTGACTAAGCTGGCGTTGAATTGCTTCATAACCGGCTTTGATTTTCTCGGACATCTCGGGACGCATGCGGAACCTTACATTTCTTGGGAAAACCTTCTTTTGTCGGCAATCGGTGTACCACAATATCAACGTCCAAACCTGGCATGTCTTCGTATGATCAAGCAAAAAACCTCAATATAGTCTCGTATCATCTGAATCAATCTTTCTTTAACACTGTTCTCAAGACCCGCTCCTATCTTGATCTCTTTTACATCTTCGTCGGTACCCAATTCACAACCTCAACCTCTTAGTGGGTGTATAACGATCTTCTTGCTGGCGATCTAACAAGTTCTCCTGGCACTTCACAATCTTCCTCATTTTCGTCTTTGGCTTGGTAGATCGGATTATCGAAGTCATATTTAGCAATAGCATAGCTGTTATCAACGAGATTCGGAGTGATTCTGCAGTGTATCACGTGGGTGTGTGTAAGAAACACATAGCTTTTGAATGGGTGATAAAGTAAAAGAAAGCAAACAATTGAATGCAAAAGTCCAACGATTTTATTGAATGAAAATATGCAAATGACAGATAATAACCCTCACAAACGAGCCATGATGCCCCAGGCAAGGCACTAGGCTTTAGAGTTCATTGTTCAAAACAATAAAAAATACGAAAAGCAAAACAAAACAAGAGCAATTACTCCTGTCTAAAGGAGATTGGTATGATGTCTTCAGTCTTCCAATTGCTGAGCCCCTTGTCTGGAGTTGGGAAGATCCACTTGCTGATGTCGAAGTCGTTGTCGTTGTCTTCTATAGCATGAATTCCGCTGGTGATGGAAAGGAAGTTAGCGGCTGCGTTCGCGTATCATCTTGACCCTTGATGGTGAAGCCTAAACCGGTCTTGTCGGTTGAAAGGAAGATCGGGAGCTGTCCCAAATAGCACTACCTCCTTTTCAGCTGCAGCTTGAGCATCTTTCGGTGAGGCCATCCTAAGCGGACTGTGTAACTTTCAGGGGTAGCAGGAGAATCAGGCGTGACCACGGGATTGTTTCAAAAGCTTGACAGTCTCGAAGAATACACCTTCCACCTCGGTATGAATATTTGTAAATGATGACCATATATTCTTCTTCCCACATCTTAACAACCTTCACTTTGGGTATTTCAACCGATGCAAGGTAGAGGTAGCGCTTTGCCCATGTATCCAAGCGTCAAGTAGGCAAGAGTAAGTTGGACGGATGTCCATGACAAAGTGGAGTCAAAAGTCAGGAACCGACTTGGCAGAATAAGCTCTCAAGTAATGTTCGTTTAGAACCATCAGCTCTCACAATAATGTCATGGGTCTCGGAACCAACCTTGACATCAAGCCGATCAAAAGCGGTCTTGGAAGGATATTCGAGTAGAACCGGTATCCACCAAAACATGAGACAATGTAATGCCCTTGCATTCAACAGAGATGTGCAAGGCTTTGTTGTGTTTCCTTCCGGCAGGAGTCAAATCAGCATCAGAGAAACCTAGGCCGTTGTTGGCAGCCAGGCTAGCAATACAAACTTAGGCGGTCGGTAGTGTCTTGTGGTACGTGAGCATTCTTCCGAAACTTCACCAAGGCGTTAGCATGAGCCTCAGAGCATAAAAGCAGAGCAAGCATGAAGATCTTGGACGGAGTTTGTCCCAACTGTTCCACAACATTGTAGTCACTCTTCTTGATAATCTTCATAATTTCCTCCATTTCTTGTTTGGAGATGTCTTCAGCAACTTCCTTTGGTACCTCTGGCTGAGCAGGATGAGTCACCGGTTCTTTCCCTCTAGCTCGGGGAATGGATTGAATAGCTGGAATGTGGGCTGGAGCCACAGTGTCTTTTGGAGGAGAGATATCTGGAGAGAACACTCTTCTAGTTCTGGTCACCTTACTTGATCCGGTGATGTTGTCAATGTCAGGAATGGTAGCTTCAACTATAAGATCTTCAATAATCAGAGGGTCTTGCTTGACGCCATGATAGTAAACATCAGCTCCATAATTCCAAGGGATAGCTTTGTCGGAGGAATATGGGCGGTCTTGGAGGAGTGATAATGAGGTTTCTGGCAGGATCAATGAGAGGAAATCCTTATAGTGTTAACATCGGCATAGTCTTGGGAAATCGTCACCCTATCCGGTTACCTTAACATCTTCAATATGAATCTTGTAGCTTTGGGAGCATTGTACTTCACCATGTAATCATACTTTCCACTTGGCTGCCCCAAGGTATCCCACACAGATGTTGCGGTTTCATTTAACTCTCGATCTTCAACTTAGACATATCTTCACACGGCTTCTACCACGGTGGTTTTAAGAATAGTATCTCACGGTTATCCATCATGCCTTGAACACGTCTTCTCAATAAGCACAACCATCGGTGCGAGATGGGCACCAACGACAATTCTCTGGGCATCTGGATTGACACGCTTGTAAAATTCTTCTTAAGTCATCGGAGGAATGGTCAAGTCATCTATGTTGAAAATGTAAGTATCCTCACCACACATTGGAACTCTTGTCATGGTTAGGCATGGTAGCGTTGATCACATTCGGTCTCAGCAGGAGGATCAAATTCTGCTTAGCTTGATCATATCTTGAATCTTGTTCTTGAGCCCAACAATCATCGGTGTTATGTCGGGCTATTGGAATGGTAAACAAACTTAGCATTAGGATTGTATCTCGGAGAGGAAGTGTTGATATTTTGAGGAGGATCCCTCAAGGTTATCATCTGCTTTCAACATGTGTTGCAAGGCTTGCGACAATGGCATCTTGATCTTCATAAGCGTCTTCATGGCGTTACGGCTACGCGTTGTCTCGGCCGAGGTTGTCTTGATGTAGGATTGGAGATCCACAGCTGCCCTCCGCAGATTGAGCACGGTCGGTCTTGGCTCGGCTTTTCGACCATACACATCATTAGTTTCTTTCTTACCACCAAAGATCTCTTTGCGGCATTTGAAGATGACTCTAGATGAATCTTCCCTCTTATACCGACTTCAATCTCCGGTCAATATCAACTCGGTGAATCATTTGAAGAGTTTCCAATCGGATGATTGAATAATGGGCGGTCAGGCGTTCCATAAACATATCAACCAACTCCCTATTGGACAAGGGTGGTGAACTACGCACCTATCTCTCCATTTGAGCATACTCCTTAAACTTCTCATCACGACCCATAGACATGCTCTTGTAGTTGCATGCGAGTGGGTGTCAATTCAACATTGTACTCATATTGCTTGTAAGCTGCTAAGTTACTCCAGTACGGATACATTCTCGTTGATAATACCATTCCAATTGAGTTCGGACAAACTCTCTTGAAAATAGTGCATCCAACTTCTGTCATCCCGATGTAGGGTTGATTTTCGAACATAGGACTTCAAATGCAACTTTGGACAAGAAATGTCATCATATTTGGCAAAAGTTGGAACTTTGAACTTGGAGGAATCACACAGGGACAAGACTCGAGATCATCAAAATTCAGCCCGAACATCTTGGGTTTTCCACGACATTCAGACAGTCTTCAAGTTGTTTGTACTTATCATCTTCATCGATCGGCTATAGTCGGAGCGATCTGTCTCCCTTTCTGGACTCACTGGTCATCTTCATTACCCTTGACACTCCCCTCATTCTTGACACTTCCTTCCGAGCTCTGTCGGCTAACCTTTTAGGACCACCTTTGTGGCGTCGCCCATGTTGAGAAGACCAACAACCTTCTTCTTCTTGTTGATGAGCTTCTTGGATCTTCTTGGCCTTGGACCAAGCTAGTGAATCTCTTTGGGCCAGGCATTACGCTGAGATCTTTGACAGACTGTTCAAGAGCCATTTCTCCTAAAATAAATAGCGAGCAAATGAGAAAAGTGATCTTCAATGTACCTGTTATGAGATGTTATGCTATGATATGCAATGTTTATGTGAATGCAATGCAATGTTTTCAAGGACCTTAGAGATTTAAATTTGTTAAACAAACAACGAACAAACATTTATTAGTTCTCTTTTTATTATTCTTTTTCTTTTTAAGTACAAAAGATAGTTCAAAACAAATAAAAGAAAACATATAAATCCTAAAGCTCTAAGTCTCCCATGGGCGCTTCCTCTTGGTGCCGAGGTAGGCATTGATGTTTCGCTCCTCATGAAGTAGCTTGGTCAACTCTAACACTTTCTTCTCGCTTACATAACACAGAGCTTCAAATGCATCCCTCTCTTCTTTAAGCTGAACCCAAGATCTCTTCAAGTCTTCAAAATCAGTAGGCATGTCAGGATGGAGAACGGTATAGGGTACGTCACCTATAGCAACAGGTTCCATAATTACTGGTAGAACAGGCGCGAATAGCATCATGAGGTTTTGAGCTCGAGCTCGCACCCATTTGAGGTAAGGTTCCCAAGGAATGGAGTTCTGGTGTCCCAAAGTCTTGGTATCAGTCTTCTTTACCATGGTCCAAGCGTGTATGAACAACCGTAGTGAGGAGATCGTGGTTGTAGTTGAACACAATATCTTGGAGAAGCATATCATAGAGCCATCTCTTCGAACAAAACCAAGCTGGCGTAGAGCTAGAAGGATTGTAAGTGATACCTCCCTTATACCAAGGGTGGTACATTAGGAATTCTCCACAGCTCAATGAATGTGAGAAGTCCTTTTGAGAAAAGATTCCAGGATATCTGAATGAGAGAGTGACATTAGTCTTTGAGACCATTTCAACCTTTGCTCGTTCTTCAAAAGCTGAGTGGAGGAAGGTGCGAAATAAACCACACGGAAAGTAACGGTATGCACATGAGAGTTCCTTGTCTCTTGATAATACTGAGTGTGGAGAGAATGTAGGATGTCTCCAAGCAAAGTAGGCACGGATTGCGGGTAAGAAACAACTTGATGGCGTTGACATCTATGAATTGATCGAGTTATGAAATAGAACCAAACCATAGATTAGCAAGGCCACAATGTCTTGAATGATGGAAACTCATAACTTTGAGGAATTCTCGGGCTTAATTAGGAACTTGGCAAGTAAACCCTTAACTCAGCTTGGTTTCCCAATTGGCTTCATATGTCGGCGCTTAAGATGTAAAGGTGATGCAATGTCTTCCGGAACCTTTTCAAGGTGAATGGCATTTAGTCAAGAATAGGTACCAAGTAGCTTAGAGAACTCTTCAAAAGTAGGAACTAACGATAATGGGAATGTAAAAGCAATGGTGTTTCGGATCAAGAACTGGAATAGGACATGCATCATATCTTCTTCAAAACCAGGAATAACCAAGTCAAGTAGATAACCATGTCTTTTGATGGCTGGGCATGATCAGGAATCTGAAACTAATTCTTTGAGTGAGAAGGTATACCCATGAAGTTGATTCGGATAGTCTTTCTAGAAGCCATAATCCCTACAAAAGAGCAAAGATAAATCCCTAGGTCCTTGAAATAGTTAGAAATGATATGCAATGCAATGTTGTCATGATGTCATGTTTAGCACACACAAACAATTCACACAATGAGCCTAGGTTTAAGGCTTGCATGAGGTATAGTGATTACCCACCAAAAGTTTGAGTTGGTTCATCTGTCCGATAATAGTAACTTGGTTCTAGGAATCTCATCATTGATCTTTCTCGTAGGCGTTTATTTCAATACGACTACCAAGTGGTCGACCGAAAATATCCAAAAGTCGATCTCAATGAGCGTAGCATCGGTATCAACCAACCTCGGTCACAAAGCCGGCCATCTCACTACCTTCTAATGGCCAAGATGGGTCAATTAAGGTTCTAAAAGTTTAGTTGATGACACCACGTGAAGCCAAATACTATCCTCAACTTGGAAATGAAAGTATCGGGACATCAAAGTGTCACACTAACATAGCCATCATGTTGACCGTTTGGTATCGCCTAACGATGACGATTTATTGCTTACCTAAAAAGTCCGGATCGGTGTAGGATCCCCCACAAATATAATACCAAGCAACCCTTAAACATAAAGCAAGCAAGTCAAAAAAAGCAATGGTGATCTAGAAATCCCTAAGGCATTCTCTCTTTAGGGTTTCCCAGGCAGTCGCCCGAGTTACGTAACTGCAGTGAAGACTTTGTAGGTTTTGTATGAGTAAATGTGCGGATGGCAAGTCGCCACCACTTTTCTTTTATCCAATTAAGGAAGGTGAAAATAACGGAGAAAGACTTCGTTAGATTACGTAAGGGAAAGGTTATGAAAGGGAAGGTATTAGCACTAAATGTAGTTATCTAAACTCTTAGTTGCTCTTAGATCACTTTAAAGCGCTTTCATGTGTTTGAAAAAAATGTTTTGAAAAGGCATTTAACTTTGACTTTGTAATGATGTAGGAATGTATACAGTGTTTGGAAATCTTTAGTTTTTAAAAGGTTTGAACTTTGACAAAGTGTGAAGTGTGAAAAGTATTTTGATAGAGCAAGCAACTAAAAGTCTTATTACCTACTCGAATGATGGTTTCGTTGTTATTCTAAGTTCCTTTAGAATAGCGCTATCCATACCATTAATTGATAGGTAACCCTATTCGATAGATGTGGCGGGACATTGAAGGGACATCGTGTCGTAGAAAGCAACTTGTAGGAGTATCCTAGCACATTGAAGGGACTATCATCATTTTCAGTGGCGACAATCGAGGTCAAGATCATGTATTCGGGCGACATCGTGGGTCTATGATCTTTGTCGAAGGGACTATGATGATTTGTTGAAAGTGACGGTGCTAGAATACCTCTACGTTAGAGGACTTGACCATTTGAATTCGTAAAGGAGCGAGAGAGAATTACCCCAAGGGTGCGTGTGAAAGAGTGTTGATTTCGATTCATGTTATCTTGAAAATTAGAGTGAGCTATGTTCAATTTTATCTTGCCATACACGCCTAATTACTAACAGTTTATAAGATGCGGAGAAATAAATTGCATAAAATATAAAGTCTTGGAAAGATAAATCCTACTATTACATGGCTTTAGGCGGATACATAATTTAAAATGCGGAAAGTAGAAACCCTAATTAAACTATTACATCCCATAAGCAATTTAATTGGAAAAAAAGCTAAAGAAATCGTCCGGCGGAACAACTCGTGAAAAGATGAGAAAATCGGAAATACAAAAATCGAACAAGAGAAAAATGTTAGCAAAAATAATAATTTTAAATGAGAAAATATTTCATGCTTTGAAATAACATTAATATGCTAAAATAATTTTTGGGATTTTTGGAGTTAATTTAATAATTAAAACTAATTAAAGATGATTTAAATGATAAATTAGCAATTAAATTAAATATGCATGCAAAAATAATATTTTTAATTTTATAAATTAAATAAACATTTTATGAAAATAATGCAAAAAGAAAAATATTTTTTGGTGTTTTTTAATGCATGATAAAAATAATTGAAATTGAATTAAAATGAATGAAAAATATTAAGAAAATAGAAAAATATGGAAAAAATAGAAAAATATGAGAGTTTGTGAAAAAGAAAGGAAAATCGGTCCTGGCATGGTTTGAACTGGGGACCCTGGAGAGCATCTTCAAACAGTCAGCGCCTTAATCACTGGGACAAGTGACATCTGGTGTTTGAAACAACAAAATCAATTGAATATAAAGGATGACGCGTCATGGTTATGTTTGAAACACAGTCAGATACGCGTGGACCCATTGACTTATGAATGGGCGAATCGAGAGAAGCCCATGGCCACGCATAATCTCCTCATGGGTCTTCGCTGGTGGGCGCAGGAGCTAGGGCTCCGGTCATCTTCTCCGGCGTTATGATTTTCAAACACGCAAAATCACGAAGATTCAAAGCAAAAGACCACCTAGTCCACCTTTTTGACCCTTAAAATTCAATGGTGGCATTGGTTTTGGTGAATTAGCTGCTCTGAGGCGGTTCGAAAACGACGACGAGAAACCCTATTGGCAGTGATTTCGTGCAAGCTTGCTAGCGATTGCGGATCAATCATATGGAGTCTCATGAACATAATAAAAGCATTAGAATCAATTGAAACACGCGGATATTAAAAATGCAAAATCTAGAAATATTTGAATATGTATGAATGTATATGGCGATTCGAGGTGCTTTGATCATTGGCAGATATACCTCAATCTTACCTCCGAACACAATGGAATGGTTTGAGAGCTTGAAAGTGGCTAAATCAAAATTCGAAATTTGACAATTCTTGAAATTTTTGGCAAAGTGTGGGTTGTTGTAAGGGCTAGGTTTCGTGTCCTTTGTTGTGTGTAATCTTTGGTATTTAGAGTTTTGGGATGGCAAAGAGTGAAAAAAGATTTGGTTTTGAATGCATTGAATATTTTCAAATAAAATCAAATTTTGGAGAAAATTTGATTTTCTTCAATAATGCTAAATTTGGCATGTTCTAAGGGCTATCTTGGGCCTCAAGTTATATATAAATTCACTCCTTTTGAAAACATATCTTATTATCATATTTTATATAATTTAATTTTTGAATTAAATGGTTTTAAATTCAAAAATAAATCAATAAAATAGAAAATTGTCATCCAAGCATCAATGGGTCACAAAATACATGAACAAGTTTGGATCATAAAATTATAATTTGGAAAAGTTTGCATTTTGACCAATATCTCTTTTTTGCAATTGTTCAAAAATGCAACTTGTGAATAGTGTATCTTGCTCAATTTTCCACATTTTGAGTGTTCTTGGACTTTTGGAAAGCTCTAAGGTCCTCTAACCAACCTTTTGGTTTCATCTCAATTGGGTTTCCATGCTCAATATATCTTCAAAACAAAATGTTGACTTTTGTTGACTTTGAAAAGGACACATAATTGTTTTGATCCTTCCAAATGAAGCATTTGTGAACATTCTTGTGAGACATGAAGTTGTAGAGGAATTGGATTTCCTTCAAAACAAGAGGTGGTTGAAAACTTTACGAGAAAGTATGAAAAGTTATGCCTAGTCAAAGTTTGGTTGACTTTTCACTAAGAAACCTAATTTAGAAAGTTTGACTTTTGAGCAAATCTTGAGTTTTCTTGATGAATCATGATCAACCCTTGATCAAATGATGAATGTAACCTCAAAATGAGGATGTTGACCAAAAATCATGAAGTTTGTTGTATGTTGACCACAATTGACTTTTGTCCATCTGATTTTTAACCATCGAGCAATTGTGCGAGGAAACTTGACTTGTGAGGCTTGAAACTTGACATGAGAATCTTTGCAGCATATGAGGAGGCATGAGGGCCATTGGAGATGTTGGAAGTCCATCTTGCTACGAGAATTGCCAAACCCTAGTTGGGTTGATTGTCGGAGAGGTTTGATGACCCTTGAGGAATCCTTGAGTATGGATGTATGGGATGTCTTGAGTGAAGGAAAATTTTGGGGTATGAATGGTCGAAAAAGACTGTCATGGGTTACGTTGAAATGCAACCTTGGAAATTATACTTTGATGGTTCGACCCATAAGAGGAGTGGCGTTGGAGTTCTTATTATTTCTCTGAAGAATTCCATCAAAATTCAAGTATAAGTTAGATGGTCCTCGTTGCTTTCGAACAACAAAGTGCGGCGCTTATTGTTGGACTTGACTTTGTTGGAATTGGGGGCTAAATTAAATTAAAGTGATTCAGAATTAGTGGTCAGCAAATAATAAAGGAATACAAATGCATAAAGGAAAATCGATGACATTATAACATCAGTTGTAGAACCTCAAAAAATTCGAATACATGGATATTAAACATATACCAAGAATAGAAAATCAAAAGCAGTATTCCTTTGGTTGAGAACAGTTAAGTTCTACTAAAAACTTTGAGGATTTGGTCGAAATAAGAGGTAGGGTTATGGCTACTAGATTAATACCATCGATTTAGAAAATATTAAATTAGGTTGTGGTGATAAAGATAAATTGGTATTAGCCATAGACACCTTATTGATCTGATTAGCGAAGCCCACTAGTGAGTTATTTAAAAATCCAACATTGAATGTTGATAGGAAAATAAAATATAGAGCATTATATATGAAATGAATTGTTCAAAAAGACCTAGGAGGGGTGTTCTTGAAATGCACGGGAGAAAGTGAGGCATACTTAGCATTGTCGAGAAGTCCACAGCAGGGAATGTGGGGGCACATCAAGCGAGGCCATAAAATGAAATGGTTGTTATTTCGATATGGTATGTATTGTTGACATGCTCAATATTGTATAGATTTTGCTAAAAGAAGAATGCCGAAACATGTGCGAGGATTCAACATGCTCTACAAGTGAGTTGCATTCGATCATTAAACCATGGCCCTTTAGAGGATGGGCATTAGATTTAATAGGAGAAATCAATCCGGCTTCGTCCAAAGGACAGAAATATATCTTGGTAGGAATAGATTATTTTACCAGTGGATCGAAGCAATACCATTAAATAGGCTGGCGATCAAGAGGCTATTATTGAGTTCATACGAAGCAGTTATCTATAGGTTGGTGCGGAGAGCATAACCACGAGACCAGGTTACGTGTTTCTTGAGTAGGAAGATGCAAAATTTTCCCAAGAGATGGGGTTTAGATTACTAACATCAACACCATATTGCTCAAGCAAATGGTCGGTCGACTGACCAATAAAGTGATAATAGGGTTAATCAAAACATGTTGGAAAAGCCAGGCCGCTGAACTTTGAATAGGAGATACTATGGGCACCGTAGAACATCTCCTAAAGAGCTACTAACACACACCTTTCCAACTAACATTTGGTGTGATGCGGTTCTACATTAGAAATTCATCTACAATCAATCAGTTCAAAGAACAAAATGAATCCCATCTCCATTATATTGGGAGAGATGATGATGAATGGATTAGTTGAGTTAAGGCTGGTTAGATTGCATGCATTGGAAATCCCTAATGAGGCAAAAGGAAAGGTAGCTAGGGCATATAATAAAGGGTGTGTTCGAGTTAAAAGTGGCTTTAGGGAAGATCGGTCGGATTTTAAACAAAACGATTTACTCTTTTGATTTGTTTATAAAGATTCCGAGCATCAAGCTTTATTATTTTCAACACAAGAAAAGATGATTTAATGATTATGAAAAAGGAAAGTACCCTCAATTGATTATGATATGCATAACGACTAAGCAAAACTAAGCGTAACGCATTGGGGAGATTCCGGTAAGGGTTTGTTATATAAAGGGAATAGATGGAGCACCTAAATATATAGTTATCTATAGCTTTATATATGAATATGTTTGATATGTTTGTGTGTTTTAAATTGCTATTTCTATGATTGGGAAAGTTTCTCCTTTGGGATTTTAAGAAGGATAGATTATGTGGGATCCTAGTGTTTGTTATTATTGTTTCGCAAAGATCATGGATCTTCTGCATACATATCCCTTAATGGGAATCGAGCATTTAGCTCGGATCTAAAGGATCTATGGTTTGTTTGGTTTGAGGGAGAAAGAAATTTGCTCGGCAAGGATGAGACCTTGTGCCTACGTATTCTCAAAGGGATGTTGAGAAAGTCGAGCAATCGTAGTTCCACTTATGCTAGTGGAAGCAGCGGGATGTTAAGAGACATAGACAAATGTCATCTTAATGAAAATGTATCTAATCTATTTCATCACATACATTTTGAAAGGTTTGATTGAAATCTTTCATCGTAAGTTATAGGTGTTTTGCTTGAGTGTCTGGCGTTACCACTTACATGTTTAAGAAAGATGTTTGAAAATGATTGAATCTTTTAATTGTAAGCATTGGGTGTTTTGCTTGGTGTACAAGCGTTACCACTTTGATTAAGAGATGTTTTGTTTGAAAAGAGTTTGAAAAGTTTTTGATTGTATGTGATGTGATAGATGAGATACTTCTTCCATAGAGATGATGAGCGAAATGGGAAATTGATTGGATTAGAGGGATGCTTTTAAGCCCATGGGTCCTTGTTGTAAGCCCGAGGAGGCATTCGAGGTCATCGAGGTCCTTATGTTTCGAGAGGCTATAGGGTATGGTGGCTTTGGCTTTAAAGGATTTCAGGGAAACCATCCTTTTGGAATTAAGAGCAATTTCAGGGAAATTATACTCTCGGTTCTATCCTAGCATGGGTGATTCTTTGTATTGGAAGCCCAATAGGAGGCTGTTGAGATTTCTGGTCTCTTTCTGTATGCCCAAGAGGCTAAACTCGATGAGGTTCTTTTGAGCAAGCCCAGAGAGTGACTCAACAGGGGAGTGTTGTCTTATATGAAGCCTAAGCGGAGGCTAAACTCGGATGAATGAGTTTTCTTATAAAGCCTAAGAGAGGCTGAACTCGGATGAATGAGTTACCTTGCAAAGCCCAGAGGAGGCTATTTGTGGGGAACCTATTGGTTAGACTAGTTGTTATGTTATAACTAGGTAGTATAAACAAGTGTGTGTGTGATATGTATTCACGGGAGTTTATGAAGGAAATATAACAGATGCATGATGTTTATTTACAAGAGTTTATGAAGGAAATATAAACAAGTGTTAGGTAAGCGAATGTTTAAAAGCAGTAACTTGATTATTTACAAGTTTGAATTGTGTACAAAGGTAAGTATGTACCTGAGCAGTATTTATGTACAAGGAGGATGGATGTACATAGGATGGTTGGGACTTACACCATAAGGGTGGCCCATTGGTTTAAGCAGTTTCACCGAATAATGCTCCTTTCAATACCAATGGTATTCGATTATATACAAAGTGAGTGGCTCGAGTTTATACGACTTGAGTATTTAAAAAGTCTATGTATAGAGGTAAAATATGTATGTATATGAAGAATTTGATATGTACAAAGAAATATATGTACATAAAGAATGTTGGGACTTACGTAAGGAGGTATGATCGGTTAAGATATTTGAGAAAAAGCAATTCGGTTTTATCGTTTAAATCGGATCGATCATGGAAAAAGATGTAAGTTTGATGAAAAGTTTTGAAGAATGATTTTGAAAGTGTTTTTGAAAAGTGAAATATACTTGTGAAAGTTTTGAAAAGAATCGGGCTTCGAGTTTGAAAAATCACCTTTAAAGGTGCTTTGAAAAGTACTCAAAAGTACCGTTTTCGCTCGATAAAAACATAATCGGATGAAAGTTTTGTGAAAATTTTGACACTATCTTAAAATAGGCACATTTATTGACAAGTGTACAAAAATCACCTCAAAATGAGGAGTTTTGATTGGGTTTTGAAAAAGTCAAAGTTTGTAAAAAATACAAAAGTTTGGTAAAAATGGTCCAAAGTACTTGAACCAGGGACCTGTTAGGCAAGCATGGCATGAAAGTCTTAAGAGTGAGTTGGCAACCGCTGAAGTATACACATCCGTGTATTGAAGTTAAACCAACTAAATATATTTTAAGCAGTTTTTGAATTTGAAAAAAGCAGCGTGAAATATCTTCTTCCTTGATCTTTAATCAACCATGGATTCTTTATTTCTTGATGAAATCAAATGATGTAAACATCAAACTTGATCGTTTCAGAGCCAGTGAAGATGTCCTTTAATTTCATTTATTTTAAGCTAACATGTTTGAATTTCTCAAGAACACGAAGAACCCTAAAGCTGAAAATCTAATTGAAATCGTGTATGGTGAATGATTTTGTCAATTGATTGAGGTTATTGATCGTTGATAGTCGAGAAACAAAATGGCCAAGTTTTTGGTGGAATCAAAGAATCATAGAGTTTGAGGTTCGTGTTCTTACCTGTTCAAGGCGAAATCGAAAATGGTGAAGGAGTGTTTCGGTTGCGATTTTGATCACTAACAACGGCTCCTATGGAAGGTGTGAGGATAGTGCACATCATGAATTTGCTTGGATTATTCGACCAGTCGACCTGCAGTTAGCTCAAAATGAAACTTGAATTCATGGTTAGAGATGTTACAGGTTGATGTTAATGGTTTGGATCATTCATATGAAGTATATTGATGATGTTTGGATGATCAAAACACAACACTTTCGAGCCAATGTTCAAATTCGATAGTTCGGCAATTTTTAGCTTGTGAACATGAAATGCAAAATCTGATTTTCAGTGTTTCTTGGATTGATTTTAAGTTACAAACTAATTACATATGATATTTTGACATGTTAGACACCAAACATCTTATGTTTCTTCAAATTTTCAAAATGCAAGATTTCTCAATTTTCACTATGTTAGTTGATTTTAAGAAAGAAGAGAGAAAGCATGATCTTGCATAGCTTTGGTGTGGTTTGAATTGCAAACAAGACCTCTATTTATAGGTCACAAGTTCTGAAAGATAAGTGAGAAAGTTTGGCTTTGGTATTTCAAGTTGCCTTAGAGGCAAAGTCATTTTGCATTAAATGCAAAGGAAGCTTCCACAACCATGGTTAATTCTTCCTTGATCTTATCTCATTGTAATTACTCTCCCTCGATTTTTATCAGTCCTATCTCACTTTGCAGGGTGGCATGCTTCTAGAAAGAAGAAAACTCAAAATGACCTATAATTTTGAAAGTTTGTACTTGAAAATCAAGGATTTTGGAGCTCTAAGTTTCAAAATCAAAAGTATGGCTAGACTCCATGGATTTGAGAGTTCTTGGACATTTGGAAAGCTTGTTTCAAGGGCTACAACTTTCATGTTTTGAGTTTTTCAATTCAAAGTGGAACTATGTGAAAACCATGAAGTTTGGAAAAAGTATGAAATTTTAACACTTGAAAATTTTTAAGTGTTGAAAATTTTGACTTTTGTTGACTTTTCAAATTTCTTGATTTTTATGATCATGATGGATCATTTGAAGTATTTTGATGATTGAAAAGTTTTTTCTTGAAAAAGTTGACCAAAAGTCAAAGTTTGACTTTTGGTCTGAAATTTCATCGAGATGATTCGAGAAATTGGTGATGAATTCTGTGATGTTTTGAATCCAGAAATTAGGTCAACATGTTGTATCTAAGATATGAAGATCAATCTCAATCAAAAAGTTTTCATTGATCGAAAATCGGAGATTGCTCATCTCGATGAAAACCCTAATTGGTCGATCCTTGATAGATCATGAGAAAAATTTGATATCGAAGATCGAGAGGTTGATGATTTGATCAAGATAGATCAAATGAGGTGATTAAACTCAAACCCAATTGATTGCCTCTTGAATCGGATGAAAATTTGATGAAACCTAATTTTGACACATAGAAGCCACAGATTAATTCATTGGGCGGTGATGATGATGATGCAAATGTAAGGTGGTATATTAGGTCAAAAATTGGGGTTATGAATGCCCCTATTTAAGTTTCTTTAACACGAGATATGAAGATGAAGATCTTCGTTCTTGATAGGTGTGAAGAGACTTAAATCGAAACTCATAAATTTTGGACCTAAGATACCAAAAGTGCGATGATGCAAAATGATTGTAAAAGTTTCACCCGGATGATATCAAAGAAATGACATGGTGGGGAAATATTTGTGAGGATGACTCGATCATTTAAGAAAAGAGGATCTGTTTTTGGAAACATGCAATATGTCTCATGGGAAAAGAGATTCCAAAACATGTGTGAATATCTGTTTCGCTTTGGAAACAAAGAGATTACCTTCATCGACCTTGTGACAATGTTTAAGTGCGAAGATGATGATACCAATTATCAGCCTTGTGATAGTTCATGGTAATAATTTTGAAGATATTACCAATTATCGGTGGGTGATAACTATAACAAGGTAAATCTTGAGATATATTCTTGAGTATTCACCTTGTGAATAACAGTTAATAATGGAAGCAGATCTCAACGAGTTCCTATTTTCACGGATACAATCTTCCGAGGATCTCTCTCTTGATAAGATGCGGGCATTTTGATTGAAAGACACGGTTTTCTTTTGAGCGAAGACAAGCGGAAATTTTTGAACTTTCATGATTTGAATTGTTGAGAAGAACAATCATTTTATGCTAAGTTTCAAGATAAAAGGAAATAAGCTGACTCGGATGATGAGGCTATTGTTTATTGTTTTGTTGGTTAGAGACAAGGTTCTATCCGAGAATGAGCTGGAAGAAGCGGTAATCAATGACATTTTCCTTAATGAGGAATGATCTCATTTGGGGAACATGATAGAGAAAAATGTATTTTTACTTGGGGATAATCTACAGGAGACACATCCACATGAGTAAATGTAATCTAAACCCGGTGATATAAAGCAAACATTGAGGAATGTGAGAATGCATTAATGATGTTATGATGTATGAATGTCATATCCATCTTTGACAATACTTGACAAGACAATAAAGAGGTATTTGGGGAAAGGACTACGATTCAAACAAATACTTAGTAAAATCTCACAAGCGACATGACGTTCACTAATGAAGAATCGAGTTGCATGCTTTAAACTCTCGAAAAGACATTTCATTGGCAACTTTGTTGGGAATTCTTTTGGATAAGAATATCGATCCTTTGATGATCTCTTGAGGAAGACTTCTTTAGCAATTGTTTTATCTTTCGAGATCAAACACTCGTGGAGAAACTATTGAAGTTCTTTTGTTCGAGTTCAAAGGAACATTCGTTTTATTTCAAAATTTTGAGTAAAATTCATTTAAAACCCTTTTTTAGTTCAAAAGTGATTTTCATAATAAAAGTTATTTTGCAAAGCAGAATAAAGAAAGAATTGCAAACAAAAAGGCACAAGGCTCAAATTTGTTGATAGAATGGTAATCGACGGCGTGATTCCATGAACTATTTACAAAGTTGGAAATGATAATTTATTGGGAAAGGCTACATTGAAAACAAATAACCTCTATTATCCCTAACAACTTTGAATTTCCATTGTCTTTGGTTGCTTGGAAGATTTGATTGAAGATCCGTTGATGGAAGATTCTTGATTATTGATGAGTATGGGTGATTCTGATTACTTTTGTCATTTGTATCCTTATTTTTGCCTAGATACGC